>JAHLJT010000631.1:88840883-89411737 GCA_031308135.1 Acheta domesticus | reverse complement strand
AATCTTCCCTTTCGTTGTGACGGTGGGACATTTAAAAAACAACCTTACAACGTCACATCAAACCCAACTGCCGTCCAAGACGTACAGCAAGGGCGCCCTTTTTGTTACTTCATGAGTTGCCTCACAGAAAACAACATCCACACGCGTTAGAATATTTTATCTTCAGACTTTCATATAATCGTGTCCTATCAGTGCTTGTAGCACGTCTCTTTACACGTATGTGATAACCGTCTATACGATTATATACAGTCTCAAGATAATGTATTCGCGT
The DNA here is from genome assembly GCA_031308135.1 of Acheta domesticus. Taxonomy (NCBI): domain Eukaryota; kingdom Metazoa; phylum Arthropoda; class Insecta; order Orthoptera; family Gryllidae; genus Acheta; species Acheta domesticus. Next base: position 89,411,466 of record JAHLJT010000631.1, on the reverse strand, counting down.
TTGTGTCTATCCTAGCAAATAGCGTTTATGTCAATCCTTTGCTTAACAAATAATAAAATGTACATATTATGTTTCTAATCAACGCAGTTCTTGTGTGTACTCTAATGTTTTTCTATTTCTCTCACCTCCAGGTAGGGCGAGAACATCAAGATTGGTCATGCACTTGCACATTTACAAATGTCATCGCAAATTTTTTGTATCATTTGGTTTCAATAAAAAAAAATTTAATTCTTATCGCACTGTTTTCATGTTTTTTTTTTCCCCTGTCACCGCCTTGTAGGGTTTCCTTTTTTTTCTCTCTAGCAACTCCCCACATTCCATTGCAGGCGCTAGAGGGGGAGGGGGAGGGGGAGGGGGAGGGGGAGCGGGCGCCGCGATAGAGGCCTCCTCCCCTTCCCGCCCGGGCGCGCGCGCGCGCGCGCGCCGCCGCAGCCGCCGCCGCCGCCGCGCACCAAGACACCCGCCTACCAGGCACCTCCAGAGACGATGTCGTCGTAGCTCAGAGCCAGCGTGCTCGCCCGACCGCTTCCGCCGCTGGCGCGCGCACAGGAAGCGGGACTCGGGCGCGGTTCGAGTCTCCCTCGGGCGGCGCGTTTTTGAGAACGGCGACGCCGCCGACCCCTGCGCTGCTGCTTCCGCGCTACCAACCTTCGCCGACAGAGGCGCGCCGCGCGCGCTACCAACCTTCGCCGCCAGGGCGCAGCACACGCGCCCTTCCACGCTTCGCCGCCAGGGCGCGCGGCGCCTTGTGTCGGCGCAGGGGGCTATCTCGGCGGCCTTGTGACGTCACAGCGACCTTGTGACGTCACAGGGGTTTATCTCGTGGCGCCGGGTGTTTACAGGGGTGGGCCTGTGTAGTGCGGGTTGCATTTAACCCCACTTCCGTCGCAGCTATGGCCATTACTCCCTACTTGCGTGTGTGTGTATGTGAGAGACAGACGGAAAAAGAGAGGAGAGTGAGAGTGTGTGTGTGTGTGTGTGTGTGTGTGAGAGAGAGAGAGAGAGAGAGGTGATCTTAAAGCCGCCACTGTGTTACAAGTTGCCAACTTACCGAACCCCCGATGAAGATCAGAGCCAAGAGAAGTGAACTCAGAATCAGGGATGCCATGACGATGGAGTTGAGGTTCCATGAGATGAAGTACTCTTGGATGGACAAGATGTTTCTTTATATACTGTCGCTCATTAGTCTCGCTGGAATTTATTGACAGTCTTATCGGATCATCATGCACTGGGAAGAGAGCCACTGGTGCCCCCATTAAATCTCTGGACAAGCAAGTGCTCCGGGGTGCATAACTGATGTCTTTATTATCTAAACACTGAAAGCTCGACGTGACTTCATTATTCCGTTTCTTGATAGAGGTACTCAGAAACGTGCGATTTCATTAACCCTAAGAATGTTGTATATCCCAATCTTTTAGAGACATCACTGCGTGGGTTGCGTACAGAGGGATACAACAAAAGTAGTGCTGCAACATGATTTTTTTTCTTGTAATACTTGCAATATTATAATGCTAGCTGAAACGGTGCAAAAATTTCCCACGTTCGACTTCGTTTGCATACGTTCAGCAGCCGCAGCTTCGAACACATCAGAGAGTGAGAGGCGACCATAAAAATTTTTTAATATTTGAATATTCAACAATTTTAATGGAATAGGTACTTTGCCAAAGAACTTAATGTATTGTGACTATTCCTTTCAAAAAATTTTAAAACAAACTTTCGTGCAGTTCTTGAGAAAATATTGTTTACATATTTGTGAAAATTGTGATCATCTGACAGAAAAAATCTCTTTATTTCAAAAAACTGCAATGATATAATTACCTAGCAATGCAAAATACATTTCATTCAGAAAGACGTTTTTAGCTTCGATGATGAAGGTGTACAGCAGATTTAAAAAATTACCTTTTGTAATTTTCAAAATTTCAGAGTTAATGAAACTCGGATTTGTGCCACATTCTTTAGCGCACGTTTTAGCAAATCCATTTATTGAAAAGTTTAGAGTGATCATTGAGAACATTTTGAAATCGTCCTAAGAGCTTCATACGAAGTATCCTAAAAAATTACAGGATCCGTTTCAAATTCGGCGAGTTGTCATTTGGGACTGATCGATCGAAGAATATGTACTTTCGTCTCCACAAATCGTCTTTACGTTTAAACCTAGTTTTGTTCTCAAGCAGTTGGACGGATGGACGAACTGTCATACAGACGTTTTTGAATTGACTCTCATTATAAGAAATTTGGAAAAATAATATTTTGCGACATTCTCTTACCTTAAACATTCTCATCTGACACCAAATGTTGCTGGCTTATTGCACTTGTTAATACTCCTATGCGGAATTTCATGCATCGCCTAGACTTTGTGTGATAGTTACAAAAGCAACCTAGCCATCGCGACACGCAGCAATTCCTAAAGTATCGAGTGCCCGATGTTGATTATCATCTGGGTCCTTCAATCTAGGGAACTGGAATCTCTACAGGTCGGGCGTAGACAGTACCAATAAGAAGCACAGGCATGGAACAGGTACACATTTTCTGGTGCACCACTCCCCCGTTGATGAAACCCTTACTCTTTCCAGTTGCAATTAAATTTCTAAATAATTTTTACAATTACATGTTAGTTTCTTTTAGAATAAGTTTTTAACAAAAAAAATCCAAGCATTGAACTGCCCTCCTTTTTGTGTGAATTGTTTCCTCTGAGGAAATTGGGCGGTGTGTAACTGGGTCTCCATGAAGAAAACCTCCGAAAAATACGCCATCTTTATATCTATTGCAGCTATTTTAGGAAATTTGTGAGTAAAACCTTGTCCGTTTTATCGTCATCGTAAGTCGCCTTCTAGAGCTCAAAGAGGAAAACCGACCGAGATATTTAGACGCGATTCTGCTAGGTTTATTTTAAGACTTCCTCGTCGGCTAATCTTCCATTCCTCTTTTCCTTGACATCCTCCGGAGAAATTTCGGTCTTTCTAACTCTGAAATTCCCAACATGACGTCTTCTACAACTTGTAAGGATTAATTAATTCATCAACATTCTTGTTCCTGTTAATGGCAAAACAAGAATTTTTGTTTCATGCTTAGAGTTATTTTTGAGCTCTTCTTTTTCTATTAATGCACTCAACATTTGTTTAGCCCACTGAGGTCTGACAATAGTCGAGTCAAATTATAGAAAATAAGAGAACATTTTGGTGTAGTTTGGAAATTTGGTTCTTATATTATTTTGGATTGCTGAACACGAATATTGGTTTTTTCAACAACCATTTTACACGGAAACATGTTTTTTTTAAAAAAGGGGGAAAAGTTATGACTTTTTCAGTTTTTTTCTAAATAACTAAAACATCATCCATTTTTTGTAATTGCCCCATACGAAATAAAATAAGATAAATTACCTAAATTCATTGTTATTAAGCTTTTCTCTCCAAAAAAAACAGTTTAGCCGTCAGAGCACCGCGAAATTTTTGATATATGCAAATCACATAAAAAACAGGAATTATCCCACTATATTTCAATTTAACTGGAAAACTACCAATTTTTCCTAAATATTAACCTGTTATGAAGTGAAATATGGTAAACTTGCCTACATTTTATCTGTTCGCGGCTTTTTTCTAGGATCAATGATAGCGGTATCGCCTTTTTGTACAAAATTCGCCTGGATAATACTGTGAAAATGGCACTCTGTTTAATCTCCCTTACTCACGTACTCCTAAACGTAATATACATACATCCAGTAAGGTTGAGAACAAATAATATGGCGCCTAGTGAATCAGTTTAAATTTTAACTGGAAAAAAGAAAAGTAGGTAATTATTAATGAAAAAACTATGATATTGTTAAAGGATAGACTGCACATCCACCGCCGTGTAGGTTCTCGAGACCCTGGTTTTCATAGACATCTGCTACATGAAATTGGCATTAGTGGATTTTTTATTACTGCTTGACTTTTGAGTTATTTTAAAAAAATGAAAAAAGTCGTGATTTTTACACATTTGTACTTTAAAGCCAATATTTTTGTGGAAAACCTGAACACTCGTTAAAGCATTCATAACAATAACCAACAACCAGCAATTCAGTGTCCAAATTCAATACTTCATCAATGATGGATTTTTATGTCAAAGAGGCTTTAAAACAAGATTCTATTCGTGACTATATGTTGAATACTTGTCTAAATGTTAATTACAAGCAGTAGTTGTTTACTGGAAGTTCTTAGTGAAGTAAAATGCCAATAAAATCCACCTTGGATACTTAATTTCTCATGTATGAAAATTCTATTCCTTATATGTAGGCATTTTTCTCAGGATTCGTTTCCCATATCGACGCTTCCGTAGGATTCGTTTGTTCTTTGCTCTCATCAAAGTAGATATTACTGTGTAAGAGAAGGTACTCATTTGAATACGATTTCTTTAGGAATCGATTCTTTTCTTGCGATTGGTTTGCAGTATCGATTCTGACCATTCGATTCCATTTTCCATCCCGGAAACGACTCTTTTTCCCCAGATTCTGCGTCTATGGTGGTCCGTGTGTCTGATTAGCTGCCGACGCTCTTCATGCTGACCCCCACCATCGAAGTTGAGTCACACTGAGGTTGAGTTGACACTGAGTTCTTGGCCGCGAACACTGCGCACCCCGAAGATTTGCAAGTGTGCACGTGTACCATGATGAAAAGAGACGGATGAGCTATTGCGCACCTTATCGAACTTCGGCTAATTATCTTCAGGCACCAGCTTGCGTCACAATATTAGCGGGAATTTTAGATATCGCAAGATACCAATATTATCATTTTGTTACAAGTCATTGAAACAGTTATATGATGCATTTCTTTCAAATATTCATCGTGTTATGTTTCTTTGGTAACTGTTTTAAATTGTCACTTCATGGCACTCTCAAAATGTTTTTCAACACTTCTCGCTCTCCGTGCAGCACGGCGGCCAGCCTCTGAACTGGCTTTTTTAAACGAAGTGCCCGTGCTGTGGTCACGTGGATCGTGACGCCAACTGGTGGTGCGCGGAACGAGCAAAAAACCGGTGCGCGGGAGTAGCTCACCCGTCTCTTTCCACCATGACGTGCCGTTTCGCGCACCGCCCACTCGCACGGCCGCCTATCTGTCCGGCTGCTCTCCTCCTCCGGAGACGCGCGATAGGGCGCGCGGGCGGGCGACGCTGCGCCGTCGGAAGTGCGCTGGCGTATCGGGCGCGGAGCAACGCCCGGCCGTGGCCCATACCCTCACCCCGCAGCCAACCGACGACCAACCGTTTAAATAACAATGTAGGCTTTCACGGCCGGAGTTGTACTCAATGTTTTCTTCCGGGCTACGGGACCGTGGTCTATTGGACATTATACCTCCAAACGTTTCGTCCGTAACTGCGTAACTGGTGGGGGCCGGCTGTTGATAGGCTCGGATCGGGCGATATGGCGGAGACGCTTGCTGCGTGTTCGTGACTGTCCCACCACATCCCGCTGGTACGAATATCCCCGCAGACCGGGGGGCTCCATCTATCATCGGGGAACCATCGACGTGGAATCTTCGTCCGAAAACACATCGCCACTGAAGATGTCCGTCGCAGTTACGGACAAAACGTTTGGAGGTATAATGTCCAATAGACCACGGCCCCCTAGCCCGGAAGAAAACATTGAGACCAACCGTTTGTCTGTACTAGTCTGTGTACTCTTCTGTTGTCGATCTGTCTGTTTGTCCTTGGCGCGACAGCCCGCGTACGGGCCACGGCGTACCAGCAGCGACCCGGCTTCGCGGCCGTGGGTTAAGGGGTACGTGTGGTTAGCACGAAGACATTCCTACGCCGTATTCTGATTCTGTTCTTGGCGCGACAGCCCGCGTACGGGCCATGGCATACCAGCAGGGTCCCGGCTTCGCTGCCATGGGGTTCGTGTGGTTAGCACGAAGACATTCCTACGCCGTATTCTGGTCTTCTCAACCTGAGAAGTGAGTTTTCACATCGTCACACAGCAACATATACTGAGACATTGCAAAGAAGACGCACACTATAATCTTGTCCAACCGGGAATTCAATCCACCGTTGCCTCATGAAAAGCGAGCACGCTGATCAGTGAGCTAAACCGTGGGAGCAACGGGTAATGCACCCGTCGGAAATATGAACCTTTCTACAAATTATTCAAAATAGAATTTTCCGAAGAATTCTGAAAGCACTCTGCATTCCCAATAAACAAAAATTCAGAGAATTAAATGTAGAGCCACTGAATGCTCATTATCAATATGTTTTTGCGACGTTAATTTTCACTTAGAATTTTCTATTCAGAATCAAGAATACCAACCTTTTCATTAAAATAGTTATTTATTATACGAGTAGTAAAAGTGACGTTTTATTTTGCGATTAGGAAAGACTACTACACGAGGCGGAGTAGCGCAATCCTACGAGGAAAATAACATCACTTTTACCGAGTGCGTCACACAGTACTTTTAGACAGCCTTACTGATTTTCGTTTTATTTTAATTCAAGTACACAATAATTTAATAATGCATTAAGGTCAGTTGTAACTGAGGCGATCAGAAAAAAGTTGTTTGTTTTCTTTGCTGCTTTACAGATTTATCTAAAAAATTGAATGTCGTTTCACTTTTAGCTCCAGTGCTAAAAATTGAAGTTTTAGTACGCTATGCATGCCCTGAAAAACAGCTTTTATTAATGGCCGTTTAAAAAATACCTTTTGAAATTTTTAGAAAGCTAATGCCAGTTAATTAATGTTAAGTGTGCCCTAAATATGCTCGTTTCAAAAACCTTAAAAAATAATCGTTTGTAATCGTTTCTGAAACACAATGCCAAAAAGAAAGAAAGAAATTAAAAAGAAAAGATGCGGCGGCAGAGACAGACTTCATCTAATGGTTTGTTTCCATCGCTTATGGGTGACTTGGGCAGTAATCTGGTCTCATATGCACCCTTTGAAAGAAGAAGCGAATAAGACTGGTGGCTAGGTGTGTGGAATCGAATCATGAGTATGACATATTTGGTGTGTGTGTGCGGTGTGTGTTCAAGGGGAGCGAGAAGGAACCAGTTACGGTACTTCACGCACCTGCTATTGACCGAAGAAACCAAGGAAAACTACCGATCACACGAGACGGCCGCTACATTGTCCTGAAGACAGCGGCTTATTTCGTCCTCGCATTCTACCTTGAATATCCACCAACATCGACACTCGAACGCTAGAACGTCCAATGCAACGATGCTGCGGATGTAGCGATGTTGATGCTGAGGTATCGCAGCCATTGACTTAATCGTGTATATCGGCTTTCCTTCCTGGGATTCTTGGAATGATACATCATACATACATTTGTTTGGTTGATACATCATACATACATTCATTACGCACTTCCCTTTCCGTTCGTTCCACAGAAATCGTGCATATTCTCATGATTTGAAAGTTCCCCTGAAATTAGAGCTTTTTCTCTTATCGACATCTTTCTTAGGAACATAAGAATGCAATTTTTAAAAAAGTACGTAACATAATTTCCTTACAAATAATGTGTATCTAATGAATTAATTGACATTATAAATTTGAATACGTGAAAAAAAATATTTCCATCAAGAAATTCAATGTAGTTGAATATGAAGAACAGATGTGAGGGTGTAGGACGGGATGTGATAAAAAGTTGTTAATCCATAAATCATTTCTAGTGTGGAAACAAATAATGAAACTAACACAAGCAAAACACTAAGATCTTCGCAGCTACAGAATTTGTGTGAATGAAAATTGCCACTGATAGTTTTGAAATACATTTGGATATTTTTTCCTTTTCATTGTCTTCAGTAGAACGTATAATTCATAGGTAGAACGTATGAATATGCTAAGTTATAAGTCGAGAAATAAGCAGAAGATAATTACCAAGAAATCAATTATCAACAAAAGATGGAATAAATTCCTCTATTATAGCTTATCTAATCTTGGTAAATTAGTTAAAACATTTTGTGTATATCAACATTTTGATATACACAAACATTTTGATATACATCAACATTTTGATATACACAAAATGTAATTGTATGTTAAACATGTATTTTGTCAAGAGAATGTATCCTTTTTCGCTTCCTCATTTCAAAATCCGTATTTGGCAGAGCATTTATGCGCCACAAAGATGAGTTTTGGCGGTCTAGTTCAAGAATGAATTTTTTATTATTTACATTGGTAAACACGCACTTAGCAACCAACCATCTAAACAACGCTTTAAGAGCGCGTCTATAGCAACGGCCATTAAAATGCTCGAGAGTCAATGAAAAATATTTTAGCGGACTTTCGGGTTTAGATTTTATCAGTGCTTGTAAATCTTGGGATAAATATGACGTAGACACAAACACAATTTTTGGGAATTAATTTAAACAATTGTCAGAGGAATATGTACCCGGTAGAATGTTCCTTTCTCTTGTATATTGTTCACGGTCAAGTCTGAAGTTCTTATCCCCGGCAAGCACCAAGTACTCCAAAAACCAGAATGACCTTCAAAAGCATGTATATGTGATCGTCATCCTCTTGTGAGAACTTAGTTACTTGCTCTTGTGTGTTTTAGGGTTGTAACATTTAGACTTTTTCTTTAAATATTCAAAAACTATATAATAGTATACTCAAATAAATTTTAAATAATTAATCTTCAGTATTTACTATTATTTCATATTATAGGGAATGAATAACTTACGTGGATACTCAGTCTTCTCACGCATTTTTATACATTTTTTTTTCAGCATACTAAAGTATGACAAGAGACTAGTTGGTTTTAATTTATTTGATCGTTCGTTCAAAAACACTAGCATAATCTCTACGTTAATGCCTCGAACATTCCTTTTCGTTCGTAAATCACAAAATAAATCATAAGCTTTTTCATAAGTGGTTACAGACAGAGAAGGCATCAAACTATATCTTGCATCGTCTGCTTCCTCCAGAATGTCATTGGCACGAAAATACTTGCTGATACTTCGAAATTCTCGGATTTTTTTCTCAATCAGCTTGCATTACCAGAAAAAGCATTCAACTGTTTGATCACAAACAAAGCATCCAGTACAACCAACTTCTGCTACAGAAAATCGAGAGTAATGACAAGTTTTTCTTAACTCATGAAAGTGATAAAAGTTTATTTTCAATAAGCAATAAACTAGAAATAACAAAAACATTGTATGTGACTCGTCCTTTATTAGTCTTTAAGGACTCAGCCGGAAGGTTAACTACTCGGCTTCGCTGTCGCTCAGCCTCGCAGTTAACCTTCCGGCTTCGAACATAATGACCCATTTAAAGGACTAGTGACATAAATAACTATTAGAGAACGATTACCATGGCAACGTCAATTAAACAAGCCAATGTACCAAAAACTGTTGACACATTGGCAAAGAATATTTATTATATTTCGAATACAGAATGTTTATAATTGAATATTTGCCCCACATTGTTGACAGTTTCACTGTCTAGGAGTATTGTACAAATAAAGTTAGTTATCTTACCCAATTAAATTAGCTTTACTTATGAATGTGTAATACCTATTCATAAAGATGTGCCTGTATAATTGTTTCATTTACCACGGTTACATGTTTTTCTCTCTTCCATTTTAAAAAGAGTTCATACTCTCTTTCGTATAAATCCTTTGATTTTTGAGGAGGTAAACTCTCAGTAGCAGCTTCAGATTCCTCAATTATTATCGCACTACATACTATCGCACTACGCACTATTATCGCATTACTTACGAAACAAATCGCCAAAACCAGCCGTAGATTCTACACGCTTTAACGATTGTGACAGTACTGACAACTTCAGAGGCGATAATACAGAACACCTGCATTTATACGACGAAACCATGAAAATAAAATAAATTTAAAATGGTGTTGCAAAACTCCGTAGATTTCCTCGTATTAATTGTAATAACTCTTGCTACAAATCCAACATTTAGAAATATATGTTAGCAAACAATAATAGCAAAACATCGAACTTTGTATTAATTTCTTTTTATACTTATGAGAACAACTGTGACTTTTAAAAATAATTAATGCGTAAATAACAGTTTTTCTAACCGAAATTGAATGCTTAATGATAAGAGAGTGAAGGCTTGTACCGGAAGTCCAGGATCTCACTTTAAACTTTAAACTCATTTCGTATTCGCGCTCCGTACTGAAAGGAGAGCGTGCTTTTAACCACGAATAACAGCACTTAGGAATTTTGATTCAAAATATTGAAACAAACTTCGAGATGTAAAAAGAGAAGCTGGAGTAGAGCTTTTGCGAATTTTTGCTGCGTGGGAGTAGCTCTTTCTTTTGATCTTAACTACGAGTATTTACATGGTAAAAAGTTGGTTGGCTTTTGCAGCTCCTTTTGCATACTGGAAATCAGAGGTTGTTAACCGAGCAAATGAGTTCACGGAAATGTTCGAAGAATTCATTAGATTTTGTAGAAACATTGAGAAACTAAATTTCGAATTCATAATTAAATAATATCTAATAACAATTAGTTACATTGATAGCCCTGGTTCTATGTGAATAAAATAATAATAGAAATAACAATAATAACAATAATATAATAATAATAACAACAACAACACCTAGGGAGTACACGACCTTGGAGTTGGTGGTGGAGCTTGAGTGCCCCCATGAGCCTGAGAGCTCTGTCAGTGGTAGCCTAGCTACCGGTAGGGCCTCCCTTGCTGAATAGGTTGAAGGTGAGGGGTCAGACAAAGAAGTACTCCATTTTGAGGAGAGTGAGAAGTAGAGAAGGAAGGGTCATAAACCTTTGGACTTCCTGTTATCGGCCCATCGAGGGTACAGGAGAGAAACTGGGTTGGCACACCAGGCCACTGATTAGAGTGGAGGCCCGAACCTTGCGTTAGCCAGCGAAGGAGGCTGCCTTCAGCAGTCAGTGAAAATCCCGTAGGGTTTAGCAATGCCGACTGGCAATCGAAGGGAACCATTGCTTGGCCCTGCGGGGGGATGTCCCGAGGCCACTATGGGTCGCAGTAAGGGATCGCAGGAAACAACCCAAGGGTAAAGTGTGATCTGTGAACTCGAACTTGCGTCCTACGAATCTTGACTTAAAACCAATGTGCAAAATGAATAGAACAAGCAATGTATTGAATCTTAACGTGTCTTGTTCCACCAATGTCCCATACCTACTCAGAAACCGAGCTAATGTCACCTTGTCGACGTCTGGCCATTCCACGAATGTTAGTCCCAGGGACCCAGAGCCGTCAGTAGCTCGAAGCCATCGTCAGAGATGGACTTGGGATGAATTGAAGGAGGTAATGTGGTGCTTTTACTATGCAAAAGCAAAAAATGGGGGCTCAGGAATAAAAGTTTTCAAGGTATGGAGAGAGCGAAACCCATATTTGAGACCTACCCTGGACTCAAAGAAGCTTGCTTACATACTCAACAGTGGAAAATTCACAGCAGAACATATTGTTGACATTCAGAGAAATGCGGAGTCTGTTCCTCGATCGAGTTATCCACATGACGAACATGTAGAACTTGAAAACGATTGTCCTGTTGGAGGTTCATCTCTTTCCAATGAAACACACGTCAGTGGTGAAAATTCATCTGGCAATGAATTACACGATAGTGTTTGCTAAGAATGAAGCGATTCTGTCCCAAATGCAGTCTGTTGTGAATGACTTTATCAATGACATCTGTATGAAGATTGGTCTTGACAAGTGTGCAAAAATCAATTTAAAAAGAGGCAAACTGACCACGTCAGAGAGCATTGCAGCTGATACGCACACTGTGATTCAAGTTATTGAACCAGGAAAAACATACAAATATCTGGGAATTGAATAATGTGAGACCATCTCGAACGACACAATGAAAGAGAGAATTGGCGGGGAGTATTACAGAAGAGTGAGACTAGTCCTGCAGTCGGCTCTGAATTCCAGGAATAAAATATTAGCAATGTGTTTGGCGTTGCCTCTAGCCGAATACAGTTTCGGACTAGTGGATTGGACTGAGCGAGAAATTCGCATCATGGATCGAAAAAACAGAAAACTGCTAACAATGCATCATGTTTCTCACCCTCGAGGTGATGTACATAGACTTTATTTGTTATGTAAGGAAGGTGAAAGAGGCCTCAGACAAATTGAGGTCTCCTGGCACAACGCAATAGTCTGAATGGGAACGTATGTAGTCAGATCCCATCAAGATGACCGTATAATGAGATAGGTCATGAAATCTGATCGGAGAATGGGAAAGAAAGGCATTGTTAGTGTAGCAAAAAGAATTGCAAAGAAAACTATGCAAAACACGCAGAATGACAGAGACACTGAACTTCTGATGCTACTTAATATGAAATGTGAGACACAAAAAATGTTAAAGAAATCGTAGAGACAAACCAATCCACAGGCAATATTTGAAACAAATGGACGGAGCACAGATCAATAAAGATCAATCATTTGGATTAAATCATGTGGATTATTGGATGTGATTGGATGTAATTATGTGAATTGGATTGTGTACGATATTGTACGACCAACAAATTCAAACTGATTGCACGATAGCGGCAAACAAACCGAATATAGTTGTCCGGGATTTGGAAAAAAATCGTGTCCACTTGTAGACGTTTCTGTGCCATGAGATCAAAACGTCGTAACCAAAGAGGCAGAGAAACGTCTTAAATACAAGAGTTTGAAATCGAGATCAGCCGAATGTGGGGCGTGAAAGCACAGGTCGTTCCAATAGTCATCGTAGCTCTCGGAGATGTTCCGCAAAATTTGTGTAAAACTTGTCTAAACTCCCTGGTAATTCAAATGACTGGGAAGTGCAAGAAATTGCTTTATTTGGAACATCTCACATTTTGTGCAGTGTTGTAGAAGCACCGATAGTCCCTATCTACTCCTTAGGAAGCTGGTTACAATCTGGAGTAGGCTTTATAATCAACCGACACTTAGCATCTCTAGTCGTGAATTAGAGGAATAATAATAATAGTAATAATAATAATTGTAATAATAATAGTAATAATAATAGTAATAATAATAATAGTAATAATAATAATAGTAATAATAATAATAAAACTGTAAAACTCTTTTAAATGGATATCAGCCATCATATCAGCCATCAACACTAGGGCAGTACCCGTGGCTGTCTATACATTAGGTGTTCTTTATTGGACAACAACTGCCCTGTAGGACCTTAATAGAAAAGTTAGGACCACTCTTACCAAGTACCGCATGCACCATCCCAACAGTTCAATGGCAAGACTATACTTACCTCGGAACGAAGGAGGTAGAGGTCTTCTGGATTTTGAGTTATTGTGTGCGAAGCAAATCAACAATCTTCGCAAATACTTCCTTCAGAAAACGACGGTTGTACATGAAGGAATTTGTGCCACGGACAAGAATTTTACCCCACTGAAGCTGAATCTAGCGGACTCTGAGAGACCATGTATCACCAAAGAAAATAGGCTGAGTGAGTGGACCCAGAAGCGTTTGCACGGCAGGTTTCCCGCTGAGCTCAAAGGGAACGCTGTGAACATGGAATCGTCAGTCTCCTGGCTAACAAAATCTGGCCTCTTTGCTGAGACAGAAGGCTTTGTCATCTCTATTCAAGACGAAGTAACTTCCACTCGCAATTATCAAAGGTATGTGATTGGGGATATGAGTGTAGAGGACCGCTGCGCCTTGGCAATCAACCGGGCGAAACCCTCCAAGCTCTGTTTTGGCACAAACAGAATACTTGAGTTGGCACAATGACGTTGCTGCGGTAGTCCATCAAGCCCTGGCTGCAAAGATGGTACAGAAAGAGGTCCCATACTACAAGTTCAAGCCGGATTCAGTTTTGGAGACGAAACGGTGGAAGCTCTTGTGGACTGTTGCAGTCACCAATGATCGCAGGGTCGAAGCCAACAGATCTGTCATAATATGAGTCGACAAGTTTTCACGGAAAGGGATTATAGTCGACGTAGCTATCCCTTTAGACCGAAATGTAGCTGCCTCTATTGCCGAGAAGAAGCGACAATATCAGGCCTTGGCTATTGAACTGATCGACATGTGGCGGTTAGTGTCTGTTGATGTGGTCCCTGTGGTCATCTCTACAAATGGACTGATCTCTGAAGAACTAACTTCATCGTCTGCAAGGGTTGGCCGTAAGAACTGGCACATTCAGACAATGTAAAAGTCTGTTCTCCTGAGTACTGCATGCATCGTGAGAAAGTTTTTATTGATGTAACTTCACATCGAATCCTGACCGCCCGAGTTTGCAAGCAAAGGAGGCACCTTGATTCTCCAAAGGTCCCGGTGTCTGTTGTAATACACCTCGCTAGGCGAGTGACTTACAAATATAATAATAATAATAATAATAATAATAATAATAATAATAATAATAGTCTTTTAACGATATTTTATCGTTAAACGAAAAAGTGTATATAACTAGTCAAATTAAAAAATTCCCGGAACATGTGGTGTATCCAGAATCCGTTTTGAAATTTATTGACAGAAAACCAATTGAAAGCAAAACGTCCGTCCATCCGTTCGTCCGTCCGTCTCCGACCGGTGGATGTGAACAATACTAGCGCCCTAACTATGCGTACAAATTGAAGAAACCCCTGTTCATCTGGACTGATTCGAAGTTCTGAGATTTTGATAAACATTCATTAATTTCTGGGGGTAGTTCCCCGGACATTTTCAAAATTTTCTCAAAAACGGCTCCGAATTTTCTTTAAATTTCTTGTAAGAATAGAGTAAAATACACTTATTAGGGTGGCACAGGTCCTAATTTCACGGTTAACTCTGAATTTTTGAAAATTGCCAAAGTTTGAATTTTTTTCGGCTTCTTCCTTCAACTAAAAAAATAAGGATAGAGGTTTTTTTCTTCAAATAAAATTTGTTCTCCAAAGTTCTTTCATTAAGGTCATGTAAATTTTTTTTTAAAGTTAAGTAATTTTCCCGCAATGTTGCGTGAAATATATGGAATTTAAAAAAATACATTAACATGATTTTCTCAAAAATGGTTCCAAATTTTTTTTCTTTAAACTTTTGGTAGGTACTAAATGTACTCTATTAGATAGCATAAACGTCATATTATTCTATTCTTTTGTTTTTTCAAACATTACAAAAATGTAATTTTTTTGACTTGTCTGTCACGTCTTTACTATTTATATTAGCGGCGATTTGGTAACATTATTATATTTACAAGTACGTGTACTTTATATGTCAAATAAATTTTCTCGAAAACTCAACCGTTTTCTGTGAAAACTAGCTCAAAATTTCACATTTTCAGATACTCTCAAACACTATTTTCTCATAAATCGCTCCTAATTTTTTCTTCAAATTTGTCGAGTTGATAGTGCTAATTACATTCTCTATAACGACGTAAAGTTCAATTTGGGGTATTTTTGTTATTTTTTTCAGAAATTACCCAAATATAATTTGTTAAAAGTTCTCTCACATATTTAATATGCACATTTCCAGCAATTTTTAAACACTATTGTATTTGTAAGTTAAAATGCTTTAAATGACTTCAAATGAAGTTTTCGATATCTCATGAATTTTTTGTGAAAAAAAAAACTCAAGTTTCGCACTTTTCTACCGCTTCAATGCCATTTTCGTAAAAATGGCTCCAAATTTTTGAAAGAAAATTGCTATTTAGCAGAAGGTTTTACTGTTCATTAATATTCTTAAAACAATATTTCCATTCTACTATTAGGAAACCGAAAAAGTAAGAAAATGTCAAAAAAATATCCTTTTGGCGGCGACATATGGCATCTGGGCAAGTCAACTGGGTATGTGACAAGTCCGAATAGCAAGCCGAGACCAAAGGAAATAGTAAACTCATATGAGAAATTCTGTACCTTTCTGTAGCACCACTAGTTTCTTTCTATTTTGTTCTCGAGGTACCGATAAACCCTTCCACCGTTTTTCGCCAAAATTCAAGCACTGTAATATACGTAGGGGGATTTAAAAGACGAAATGCGAATGACAGTACAGGTAATTTTGCTACTTAACAAACAGAATGTGAGTCGATTTTTACCAATCAAGTTCTGGTTGAATTAAATGGAGTTCATCAAAGACTCCTGATGTATTATTCAGCTCTTCTTCGAAACATCCACTGAAGTTGATTGGGAATGCGCTTTACGTAACTAACTGGAAGTAATTTAAGTTCATTATAAATCTTCAATCCATTAATTCATTGGCATACTAAGTAAGATGAATACTGAACTGAAAATCTACAAGTTAAATATGTGATAGAAAATTATTGGAGTTCGTAGTCTAGTTCAGAATGCAATCGTAATTATTTCAGCCAAATGATTGTGTCAAGAATTTTAGGAGAGAATCTTAATTTTTAAATTACTCTTTAATTTTTTTATTTAATTTATATTCGTTGATGAAATTCATTGATCAGTCTTTCAAAATAAATTATTACTAGAATGTTAACTATTGAATTGTGTAATATTATATTATGAAACCTTTATGTAATAATCGATATTAACACACGATTTTGAAGTTATATTACCATAGAAACGAGAAACATGCAAGTATCGTAAACTTATTACGAATGTATTAACATCCATCATATCTAGTTTCATGCAGTACTTTTTCTTCGAATAATGATAACTATTATACGTTAAAGTTTTTCATTGAACGATTACGAGTCAGGGATCAAGAAATGTCATCTAGCAGACAGTTCTGAAGGTCTCTCAGGTGGCGTTGGTAAGCACAATGCGATTTCAAATGAGTAGTAAACGAGCTAAGTAGGAATTAAATTTATTACAGACATTTCATTAAAGTATTTGTCCCTTTTTTCAACTTAATAATGTATACAATCTCCTGAAGGGTGCTTCAGAACTTTGATTTTCTTCTGAGTTTTGGAAGCTGGAGAGAGCGTGTCCTGTTGGCAATTGTTCGATTATTCTGTCAATATACTTTTATTGATGACCTCTTGGCATTTATTTATCAAAATTCTCTCAAATCCTCACCCAACTTGTGATGTCACATACTTTCCGACATTATTTGTAACGGTTACTTCTTATAATAATATTTCCTGAACCTATACTTCTGTTATTTTTGAAAAAAAATAGAAGAGAAGATCAAAATTACGTTTACGCGATGTTTTTCAGTGCATCCATTCAAAAATATTTAAAGGGAAAAATTGAAACCACCTTTGAGAAAATCTTACTTTTAAAAGCGCCTGTATTAAAAGAAAAAATAAAAATAAAAAATCCTCCTCCTCACATCATCATCAGCAGCAGAAGCAGCAGGGGAAGGAGGAGGAGGTGGAGGATGTGGTGATGGTGGTGGTGGAGATGGTAGTGGTGGTGGTGATCTTCCCCCGCTGGATGGCGAGGTCCGGCGCCGACCTGCCTGTCGGCTAGCATATTTTCCCCAACTAGGTATCTCCCACCAGCGGGCAGCGTCCCAGCTGAGACAAGCTCTAAGCTCCTGACTTGTCTCCCGGCATTCGTAGTAGAGTAGTGCATGTAAGAGTAGGTGTGTATATAGGGTGAGGATAGGACAAGGAAGAGGATGGAAAGATCCACGCGGTCCGTGGCTCTTATGATAGGGTACTGCTCCGGCATTCGCCTGGTATTGATTGGAGAAACCCCGGAAAACTACTGTTCAGAGCAGCAGGTCGCTGGAATGTTCCTCTAGACAGGTACTGAATTCGACCTAGCCATCTAGGTAGTGTCGAAAATCCGGCCACCCGTCTGCACTCGCACCTAGGACCAGACCGTCTGCACTCGCACCTAGGACCTTTGATCAGATGCACTACAGTGACAACATTCGAAGCCCTGAGCCACCTCTCCCGGTTTTTCGCTGCAACATTACACAACTGTCTCTACGCGACGTAAGTAGAAGGCGATAAAGTAAGACTACAGCGGCCTAGGCGTCCCTCGCGTAAGCTGAGCCGTGAACGTGGCGTTCATCCAGATCTTCGCAGCACTCCTTCAGCGCGGGCGACACGTGTGCGTGCGCGGCGCGGAGGGAGCGCCAAGGGAGGCGAGGGGCCGCCACGTGGTCGACGGCGCTCTGTGGCCGCGGGCGGAATCTTTCTCCTCCGCTCCCCCCCCCTCACGGCGCCCCTGTTCGCCCTTTGTGGCGCTGCGTCTGGGAATCTCAGAAATAAATGGGGTGCTGATAAAGCAGACAGCAACGGAATGAGCGGAGATCGAAAAAGAGGGGAAAACAACCGGTCTAATAAAGCATTATAACAATAACTATTATTATTATTATTATTATTATTATTATTATTATTATTATTATTATTATTTATCATTACTAGTCTTAGAAATGACTGAAATATACTGACAGAGCAATAAATTGCATTTACTGCTGATGTGGTGTGTACCCAGAAGAACAAGGCTCACCTTGGATATTTATTCGCAAGGTTGGTGCTACTCTAACTAAAAAGTAAGTTTTCTCTATAGTTTCTAAACTACAATAGTAGCATTATAGATATTATTCAACTAGTCGTAGATAAAATTCATATTAAAATTGTCTTACTATTTGATAAAAATTATAAAATAAAAATGTTGAGGATTGGGTAATGAGAGCCATAAAACTTGGGTAATTGGGGCCTCGCTGCAATGTCCCAGAAATATTCCCGTTTATCCTTTTTCTGATTTAAAATGTATACATGTAGTATAATGTGATAACATTAGTTGTTATGATGATCACAAAATGTCATATAAATCGTGAAGCGATGTCCTAAAAAATCTGCATGTCCTGAAGAGACGGGTAAAATCGTAAGTAAAGGCAAAGAAAATGATCGTAAAAACGACTAGACTTAGATCGCTTTAAAGATGTCATCAACGGATGACATATCTTCAAATTCAATTGGCCGTTGACAGTGATATGATGTATCACGTTTAATTTGCTTTAGTCTTGTACACGTAAGCTTCCGCGGCTCGAGTCCATGACTTCTTAATTGGAATGAAAATACGATCTCGTGTAAAAAGTGTAACAATTTAGCATATCTTGACTGCGCAGATGGTTCGAAAAGTTATTCATTTTTAGAACTTTTGTGCAAAAGAAAATTACTCATTCGAAAAGGCAAAAGAAGAAAACAATGTTCAATTTTATGTTACAAAGAAGTACCTATTAGTTTATTGTGATACATTAATAAAAATAACGTTTTACGTAGTTCATTTATATTTATCGAATATTTATTAATAAAAAACTATTACATTTTGGGCCGATCTGGATCGCCGAGGCTAAAGGTGGTGGCCAGGGGCGTGTGCCGACTCAGTGTTTTTTGGTCCGGAGGGTTGCGGGTTCGAGTCTCGCCTTTGGCATGGTTGTTTGTCCCTTGTCTCTCATGTATGTGTTGTCGCGGATGTCCTCGCGTTCTGCTAACTCCAGATCAGAGGAGTCTGCAAGTGTGTTGGTGTCTAATGGATGGTCGAATAAGCGTCCCAATGAAATGTAAAGTATAACTGGTTAGAGAAAAGCCCTCGGGGAAAAAAATAATTTTGGAATATTTTATTTGCCCGCGAATAGGCCGACTTGGATGACGTGTGCATGCATCCTGCACTTACCAGGGCTCATGAACATTATCTCGGTCTAAATTGTTATCTCGGGCAGATGCATGCAATTGTTCTCAGCATTTAGTTGAATCCGATTTTTATCCCCCAGGGTTGTTAGCCCTCATTAACTGAAAAACTAAATAATACATGCATAAACTTATTTCAATTGCACTGTTGTATTATTTCCATTTTTTATTTATAACGTAAGCAGGATCATCCGAAATCCTTCTCAGGGCGCGCCCCTGCGAGCGAGCGAGGGCCCGAGGCCGGGCGGGCGTGGTGATTAAGGGCGCCCTCCGAGTGAGGCTAAGCAGAGCGGCGGGCGCGGGGTGGCCAGCGCCAGAAGGACCGGGAAGGGAGGAGGGGCGGCGGCGGCGGCGGTTGCTTTAATTGGGTAAATAGTGGCGTCGCGGCGCTTTTGAAGGGCGTCGATTGATACGAATGTCTTTTTCAGCGTGCGCGTAATGAGGGGCCTCGGGGCCCTGTGTAGCCCCCGCCGCCGCCGCCGAAGCCGCCCTTTGTGAGGCCGCCACGTGCCGCACCCCTCGCCTTCCCCTCCCCTCCCCCTCAGCCACGACCGACCCACCCTCCCCCCATCCCTGCCGCCGATCGTTGGCACTCCGCGGCCGCACCGCCTCCGCCGCCGCTTACGTTCCTCCACATAAGCGCGAGCACGCACTTCCTCGTTTGTTGCGATGCTTTGATGCGACTCCAGGCACATCGATACGATTCGACACGGTACTCGTTATTTAGTAAGAGAACGACCCATGGTGTAAGGGGCAGACTGTAGGCCTTCGTTCTCTGGGTCCTGGGTTCACATTCCGGTCGATCCATGTGTAATTTGTGGTATACAAATTGGGCTCGCGGCAAGGTTTCTAAAGGCGACTCCACACATTCGGTATTCGGCGAGTAGTAAGCTACCGTTTGCTGAATTCGCAACTAGGGTGGAAGAATTGCTGGCTATTTGCTGAGTGACGAACATTCGGTGCCCGTCCTTCCCATTGCGTGTCAGCCTTTTGGACAAATCAAAGGAAGCGAACATTCGCCCAACACATTTGCTGTTCGGGAATGGGCGAGCAGTAGCTTGCTCCTCGGCGAATGCCGAATGTATGGAGTCACCTTAAGGGGATCTCGGTTTTACCTGCCTCTCAATGCACCTCATCATTCATTGTGGATCATCTCCGATTCATCAAATAATCCCATTTCAGATACAGTAGGTTCATAAGTCTTAGACATTGGCATCATAGGAAAGAATACTCAATAAGTCGGTTCTATGATTCTATGTTTCACACTACGAAGTGATTTGATTCTAAAAAGAGAGTTTGTAACAATAATATGAACATCTCGATATTTACATAGTGTTTGTTAGATTCCTGAAATGGAAGGAAGAATCGATATTATCGAAATTCAAGTATAGATACATACAAATGGGTTTGGGGTAAATGTTTATGGTTCTGGTGCATGAAAGATTCATTCTCTCCAACTTGCCTTTTCTTAATTTAAATAAAAAAGAAGCACACTTTTCCTCGATTATGTAGCTAAATAGAAACAGTGTCCACCTAAGGTGATGATGTATTATTTTCGACATTATTGGTAGACAACCCTGCAATAATTATATCGCTCACTTTTTGTACTTCAGTTTTACAACAAAAACCTTAAATTTCAGAAATGCGCTTGTAATCTTGCAATAATGTAAGATCTTCAACTCCGCATTTCAAACACAGTGGTGCAACATTGATAAAACTACTCTTCGCAGTAAATTAGCAAAGAATAAGAATGTAATCGTGCCATTAGAAAAAACAAAGAAAAAAACTATTCTTAGTAATTATTCATTGCTGCCAAAGTTTGAGTTATATCTCAGTTATATATCTTTCTATGCAGCAAGTGAGAAATACGTCAGTAAGCTGTAGCTCGTAATCACTAATGTGAAAACGGTATCGTGATATTTTGATATCAATGAAATCTGAAACACGAGTATAATTATTTCTATTATCTGAAATATCGTAATACCTTTCTCTCGTTTTCCCGGTCTCCTGGTGCCCCTTCTGCTCCAGGGGAGCAGTGGCGACTGTAGGGATTTCTAAACTCCAATAAGGGGTGGATTCATGGGGGGGAGGAGACAATTAACAAAGTTCTCCTTCCCCTCAAAGAAGATTATATTTCCCGGAAATTAGTATTTATAAATGATTAAAAGTTCCATTTAGAAACAATTAATGTTCATAAAATGCTATTTCAAAAAATAACATGTTACACCAAGCGCGCGCATTAAATTGAGTACGGGCTATAATTATTCAATTTAAATTTTATTATTTTTTATTCCTCTTCTCAAGATTCTTTGGATCCGTCTTTTCTTCAGACGAGTGTTCTAGGTTATTCCTGAAATAGCAACATTTGAACTACGTGGGTGTTCAAATGAAGTATATTGGTAATTAGAAACGCCATGGCCTGGATAATCTACAATTCATTGCAATTTCGGAGATCTTTTTAAGTGAATATAAAGCTAAATCAGTGCACTATTTTTCTTATTCCAACTTCTGAACAAGTTTCTCTATACAGTCTGCTAGGAAGGCGGTAGATTACTGGTGGATCTGCTGTTCTACAACATCGTGCTAGCTTATCTTACCCTGATGGCTACACACATCTCTAGATATTTTTTTCAGTTGTACTTTTTCTTCTGAATTTTTCTGCTGCGTCGCCATTCGGAAGTGAGAGTTCCATTCATATCGTGATATTGTGAACATACCTTGTGTCTGCCACGTAATCTGTTGTAAAAGGCCCCTTATGATAACCACTATATCTCAAGTCAGTTTATTACTATCGAGCAAGAGGGTGAGGTGTTTCTGAAATATTCGAGAATTTGAACATTGCGCACAAACCGAAAATAGTTGGAGGTTCTGCTAATAGTGGCCTCTTTACACACCTTGCATCGGCCGCTCTACCAAATTTCGCCACCGTATGCGATTTTTTTCTGTAAGTTGTTACTGTTTGTGTTGCAACGTGTTCTTGGGTTTCCGTGAAAAGTTTCCATATGGCTGTCGCTAAGGAGCAACAAATTTATATCAAATTCCGTTTCAAGCTCAAGAAAGCTTGAGCTGAAATCCGCTCAATGGAGATTCGAGGCTTATATAAATATTTCTTTCTGGCAACAAAGAACGTTTGATTGATTCAAGCGTTTCAAGAAAGATCGAGAATGTGCAGAAGATGACAAACATTCGGGTCTATCGTCAACCCGTGCAAGAACAAAAAGCTTCACGAATGTGCGTGGAATGGTTTGCGAATATAGAAAACGAACAATTCATGATGTTGTGTAAAATAGACTGTCATGTGGAGGATGTCAAAGAATAATTTTTGTTTTGATTTAGATTTAGGAGCTCTTTAATAGCTAAGGTCATTGGGACCCATGAGTGAAGATTTAAGTAGATGAAAGCAGTAACAGTGATGAAGAAGTGAATCATGATGGATGTGTATTGGAGTAAGAGGTAGGGGGAACGGGAGTACTCAGACAACTTGCCAAAATTCACTTTGTTTCCAAATCCACATGAATTGATCAAGGATCGAACAGACGTGAAAGTTATACAACATGGAGCTACCAAACACTCCCCCTCAAAAGAATTCTAACAGATGGGAAATCTAGTGGCCGGCTGTTCACATCGGTAGTTTTCCTTAGTTTCCCCGATCAAAATCACCCGAATATGGGAGCAGTATCTTAACAAATGCATCACGAACCGCGCACGAACCGGTCCTTCCTCTGCCTTATTCTATCCTCTACTCTCACACACATACATGCACTATACAACCACACATGTTAGGAGACCAGCCAGTAGCTTGGGGCTTGTCTCAGCTAGGGCATCCCCGCAGTGGGGAGATACCTCGAGGTGGAAATCTCCTGCAAGTCGACGTGTAGATCGCCACAGGATGTCATCACACAGCGGGGAGGAACACCGCCACCTCCCGCGAAAATACGTTCACTACACTAACGGGATTAATGACCTAGATGCCGAATACATCAATCTAGCCGATGAGAACAGCGACACCTATTGCAGGTGTGCAGAGAGCTGCAAGAAACTCTCTCCTACTCCTCTCTCCTGAGCTTACCTCCTGCGACTTTTCTTTCCTCAAATGAAAATCAGTTTGAAACGGTGGTTTTAACTTCATTCAAAATATTCAATTAGTTCGAAATTGGTGTTGAACGCTCTATAGCCTTCGGGCTTTCAGTAGTGTTTCCAAAAATGTAAAATCGCTGAAATATGTTGCACGCAAGCCTAAAAGTGACGTCGTTAAAGGCGACATCGAAAATTAGAAGATAAAGATGATTTCAGATTTCTCTACCCCTCACTTCGTGGCAAAATGAATCCTTACGGCATTTGAAATGCAAGAAAAATTTCGGAAATGTTTAGTGTCATTTCGTGTGGTAAGATAGATGGTGAATGTAGTGCCCAAAACGACACCAAAACGTTTTATTTTTTCTTGTTTAGTATTTTTGCGTCTTTCATGTTCTCAACTTCTGCAAGTTCATAACTGTTTCTCCACACGTTCCCCTTTCTAGGTAAATGTCATTCCCCCCGAGCTCAGACTCTGCACCGACTCTCCACCCACTCCTTTTCATTTCAACTATTCATTCCCGT
Organism: Acheta domesticus; assembly: GCA_031308135.1. NCBI lineage: Eukaryota > Metazoa > Arthropoda > Insecta > Orthoptera > Gryllidae > Acheta > Acheta domesticus. The sequence continues at coordinate 89,387,415 of JAHLJT010000631.1, read as the reverse complement.
AATTCAAGCAACTATAAAAAAATTCTTTCTCCCCGCACTCATTCTCACATTTTTGCTTCTTCCATTTTTCATCAACATCCGCACTTTAACGCTTGTTTCGTCGTAGCGAAAAGACGTGCTTCTCCCGCCCATTCACTCCCGGTTCTTTTTTGTTCCGCCACCGCGCTGCCCCACCCCCTGGATCGTCTTGGCGCTGGAATGCGTTGTTATTCTTCTTTCATTCAACTCCCCCTCGTGGCGCACGTGTCTGCTCTCCCAAGGCCTGATTCCCTTTGCAGCCATCTCCTTTAAATGGCATGTCTTTTTCATTAGGACTTAAATGTAGTTTGTGTAGAAAATGAGTTGTGTGGTGCCTCGTGAGAGAGGGGAAGTGCTTCTGTTTATCTTCCATCTTGTCTTGGGTCCACGTGTACTAAAACATTTTATTGTTGTAGAGGCTCAGGAGATTACAAAATTATAGGTCGACGAACGTTTACGAGGCGTTTTGAAATGAAATGTAAATATTTTATATAATTTCCAACATTCTCTCTACATGTAAAGTATGATTTGTAAAATTCAATGTACACTCCAATACATTATTTAAAATTACACTAGTCCTATTTTTTTAAGCTTCCCTTGAAAGTTAATCCTCATCAATTAGGATTTTAGTGCTTACTTATTCATTATTAATGTATGAGCAATACTTAATAATATACCATGAGTATTTTTTAAAAACTACAGGTAAATTTTATATCTAAAATTATTATATAGTATATCTTTTTTTACTTTCATCTGAATATTATCATTGTCCAGAATGATATGTTAAAATTCTGTAAAATTAGGAACATATTCGGATTTTTCAGCTCGAAAAAAGAATAAAGTATTTTTGTCTTCTTTTAATTGAATGTGTAGTGTTCGAATACGTGTTTTTCGTTTCCGGAGTAGAGAGCGAAAAGAGAGAAATGTTGAGAAAAATTACAAATCTGACTACACCAGCTTTAACGGACCTATAGACTTAGCATATTGTCGGATTCTCCGAAATTCGCCAATTTTATAACATAACATTAATTTTAAATGTTCAGCTTTATTATATCATGACGTATTTATACTTACGTATTAAAACAACTGCAGAGCCGCGAACCGTAGATGCAGCTCTTTGATGTGTGTCTCGTTATGGTATGCTTTGTATGTATTAGTGAAGCTTTTTCAAATGCCGTAAGGATTCATTTTGCCTCGAAATGAGGGGTATAGAATTCAGGCAAAAAAATGTTGCGATGGGTGTGTACTCAAAATAGGCGAGCCATTTTTGTGTATACATTTTCTAAAACATGTGCTTAACTTCGTATAAAAATACGACTCGATAGGTCTGGTAACATTGTAGAGGCATGCAATGAGTTTTAAACATTGTTCGCGAGATATAAAAGGGTTTTCACCTACGTTGCGAGAGGTTATTTTTGAATTTTCAAAGCGTTCTGTCTGTTTAGAACGCAACATAAACAGCTTCTGACGTAAAAATAACTAGCCCTATCACGGTATGTGAAAGAAGTTAAGTACTCGTAGTATGGGTTTTGCCAAGGCCGAAAGAAAATAAATTTCAGGTAAGCGTGTTTCAATTGTATGCATTATTTATTCAAAAGAGACTTTCAACCCTCACGACCTCTCATGAAAGAGGTCTATTTCCGACTTCACATTAGTAATTCTGTTTGCTCTTGCTATCGATCAGGCTATTCTGGTAAAGGTCTTGCGTACATATTAAGCCGTGTTTGCGAATGAGGCTTATTTTTGTACAGTACAATGATACGTTTTCTGTGAACTAAGCAAACCACGATGCTTCGTTCCTTTGTCCAGGTTTACAGTTATGTGGCTAGACACAGTACAAGTTCAAAAGACCTCCCACAAGCATACGCGCAGGCGGGCGCTCGCCGAGACTAACTTTGCTTTCGTGTGGTGCGCAGGAGACCGCGAGCCACAGGCAAGTTAAAAGAGGAGGGAGAAGGCTGATGTGTGTGTGTGTGTGGGGGGGGGTTCGGTTGACTTACAAAGAACTATAAACAAATGTACTCTGTGAAAACTGGATGAGAAATAAGTTTTTGAAAGTTGGTTACTTTGTAGAGACAGCATATTACTTCTAAAATAATAATTTTATTTAACTAATATATCTTATACCGAGCGAAGTGGCTCAGGACGTGGTGCGCTGACTACGCATTCGGGAGACCTGGGTTCAATCCCCGAACCAGCTAAACTGACCGGAGTTTTCGTGTTTTCACTCGGTCGTGCAGACAAATGCTGGGAAGGCTTTGGAGAGACAATCAGTCGCTTATTACTTCTAAAACAATAATTTAATATAATTGTCTTGTTCCGATCAAAGTGTTTCAGCGCGTAGCGCGCTAACTTCGCATTTGGGAGACCCGGGTTCAATCTCCGAGCGCCATCCTGAACGGGCTTTTTGTGGTTTCCCTCGGTCATCCTGGCGACTGCTGGGATGGTTCTACGGAAAGGCCACGACCGCGAAACGGGCGTCGCAAGCTGAATTCGTTAACTACGTGAATTCACGAAGGTTAAGCGAATTCAAGACGTTGCGGGTTCCTGGTTGGGTGACCAACGAGAAATTCCAGGATCTAACTATTGCATCTTGTGGGACATATAATGGCTGAATAGAAATACAACAAATACATTTTATATTTAATGAAACATACATCAACCGAAGGGAGTGGCTTACTCCACTAAAACGTATTAATGATGCGACTGATTTAACAAGAATGTTTTTAGCATCGTCATGCACATCATTACATCTGTAAAATATTTTACAAACATTAATAAATTAAATAAATTTACGATTGTTTCACTACACATTTCATAGGGATTTCCGTCCGCAATTGCATAACAGATACTTTCTTGGTAACAGTAATAGTTGAAAAGTCTGCCTGGCTTATAAAAATGTTGAATATGGATCTAAAACTCATTATACCCACGAATTCCGCTGTAATGCTTTGCCAGTCCCACAGAGGTGGCTCAGGACATCAAATGATGTCGCTGTAGTGCCTCTGACCGGGAGGTCCTAGGTTCGAGTCCCGATATTGGCAGGATTTTTGACACTAGCTAGATAGCTAGGTCGAGTTCTGTCTCTATCTGAAATTCCTTCGCTAATCTAAAAATATCGCTAATCATCGCAATCACCATTACGACCACAGTTGACGCAATCATCACGACAAGCACCACCGCACCCACTTCCTTCCGCGCCCGGTTCTGTGTCTCTCATCACCATTGCTATCTCCATCGCCATCGCCGTACTCATTGCCATCGGCATCTCTTCAACGTTACCATCACCGACACATCATTTGCATCATCATCATCTTTTTAGTCTCACGTTTTTCTACCGTTGCCACTACCTTTGCAGCAACCTCTGTCATCACCAGAGAGCAGATCAATAGGCACTATAAACTGAAAAATAGGCAGGCAAAATGGCGCTAAAAATCTCAAAACTAGGCACTGAAATAGGCATTTAAACTCAGGAAAGGTACTTATGTTTACGTAAAAATAACGCACTGTTGATTTTTTTTGCTAATTTTACATTTCATTATGGTAACAAATTACAACAAAGGGATAGAACCAAATGAGATATACACAGTCAATCATCGTAAATAATTAACTGTTCATGTAAATCTCACGTAGATGACAACTCTTTAAACCAAACTTATTTTAATACTAAGTAGTGTATGTATCTGCTAAAGCCAAGACGAAAGTGCCAAATAAACATTTTGAAATGATAGTAGGAAATGGTGTGGCATTTACGATGCTATCATCGAAATCAATATTTGATGTAGCCTATTATCATTATTTTGTAGCACTGAAGATGGCCGCAATGCGGCCGAAAAAGCTTTATGCCAAAATAAACAGTTACGATGAGGAGCCTACATCAAATATTGATTTCGATTTTGATTTTGAAATGAATCAAATACTGAAAAAGTATATTACCAACTACCGTATGCAGTGTGTTACCAAATACTGTTCAAGATATGCTGAAGGAAACTGTGATCTCCTATCTCTCAAAACATTTTTAAAGCTTGAAAATAACCTTTCTACATCACATGAACGTATACTAGTAGGTGCAGATTTCATAAAAGACAGTTCCATGGGTTCAAAATCAGATATTTCACTATTGCCTTCCAATATCGAACTCACGTTTACCGTCGTGGTACAACCCGGATTGCGTTGCAGTACTTTTTCAAACTTTGCCGATATTTCTTTACCGATGTTGCCTGAGACTTGACTTAAATCAACTCCAAGATTTCAAATTGTAATTACTGCATCCACAAGAGGCATATCTTTATAATGCATCGGATTTTACAGAAATGAGCAGCGATAAAAAGCAGATTTTCTGCAAGATTTGGAGACACTAAGCCCTTTTTTGTCTCAGATATAGTGACAGTTTCGTCTTTGTCAGAAGAAAATACAAATTATATTTGTGGCATACAAAGCAAATGCGTTAGGATGGTAATTTGCGTTTAAGAGAAGAGGTTGGTCTGGGCAATTGATGTTTCAAATCTAGGTATATTGTTGCGTAGCGCTAGTTTAAAGATACGGTTAGCGAGACCATAAATTCAAATAGAAAATATGTCCTTAGAAAGCGAAAATAGGGATTTATCCCATAATATGCACATGTTTCCAAAACAGGCAAAAATAGGCACCATGCAAATCTATTACGTTAACCCATTGATAATGAAACGAATTAATATATTGACAGCCTATGATTCTGAGCAACAGAACAAAAAAAAGGCAAAAAGGGCGAAATCAGGTCTCTAGTCGTCACTGTGATTGCCATTGGTGTAACCGCCGTATTTACGTTACTTCATGGCATATACTGGCATATATGGCGAATGAACGCTAGCCATAACACTTCTGTATGGCTAGCGTTTATTCCAGTAATCAAAATAATTGTAAGTTTGCGAACACAACAGATAAACTAGTGGTGCTTCGTCAGCACTTACTTTCTCGCATTATTTATGAATTTCGAATTTTCGAAAATTCTAAGAGCTCAACGTAAGTTACATCCGCGTCATTCTTTTAACCGTCCCTTCTTGAATCCGCGGGACGAAAGTTTAAAATAATTGAAGCAGTTTTTGAGAAAAAAAATTAAAATTGCCTATATTTCGCGCAAAATTACATGAAAACTACCCAAATTTTTCGAAAACATGAACATGACCTTGCTTCTAGATGTCTTTAAAAACTGATTTTACTAGGGGAAAAATTGTGTCTTCAATATTATAGTTGTTGGAAGTCGACCCAAAAATTGAACTTTTGCAATTTTCGAAAAATCTGGATTTCAATGAACGTAAGACCTCAACCGTTTTCCTAAGCGTCCTTCACGCTACACGATGACAAAGTGTAATCAAAACATTTAGGTGCCATTTTTGAGAAAATTTTGAAAATGTTTTTGAGGCATCATATAATGCACCCTCGAAAATCAAAATATCCTTTTGAAACTCCCAAAGCCTTGAGTTCGTTCAAATCGATCGGGGAATGTCAGTTTTGGAGAAAATCAGCTGAACAGTTTAGGCGCTAGCGTTTACCGCAGACAGACCGTTAATCGATTTTTTTGCCGATGATTTTGCGGTTTTTCAATGATTTTGCCGTCACTCGATTTTCCGATATCAAGGACCCACAAAATAATGAATGTGGCTACATTACTGTGTTAGAGTAAGTAATTTACTAGATATACCAAGAGGATTTATCCACTTTTTCGTTCCCAGGGCCCAGCATTAAGAATTTTTCTGCCTAAAGTTCACCATTTTCTGGATTTCATAACTTTTTCTTGTTACGAAGGAAGTGCGAGAAAGTGAAATCAAGTTCAATCCATATCGCCTTTCGCAAATTTACAAATTAATCTAATTTAAAAATAATACATGATATCTTGATATTCATCAGTTGATATTATGAACTGCATTCGTTCTCTTAAAACCCTGTAACCTAAAATAACATTTGATATTTGAGCACGATTATTGCCAATTTTAAAAAGTTCGATCCATCATATGGTTATGTTGGAAAATATGGAGAGAGATGGATGTTGTTTATTTTCGTGTTTTGAATTAGGATATCATGTGATTCATAATCATTAGTAACAGTCACCTCATGCACATCTCGTGTCACCCGTTTCACTATAGTTGAAGCCGCGTCTACGCTCGCATCTTTCCCCTCCACACACACACACCCACACACACGCACACACACACACACACACACACACACACACGCACACGCACACGCACACGCACACGCACGCTCACACACAGCATTACCATTCCAGTCCCCTTCCACCATTACCAGCGCCGCCGCGTCCTCCGCGCGCGTAAAAAAGCTCTCTCGGGGATACAAAGTGGGGCGGCGATTGCTGAAACGTTACACCGCCCTGGGGCGCCGCTAATAGGATGACCATTGTCGAGATCCACACCGCGCCGCGGCTTGCATTTATCTTCATTAGGCCTTTTAATTCCTCCCTCACATAATGTTCATCATCGTTACTCCCCCCCACCCCTCCCCAGCGCATATAAACATACCACCCTGTGTACTTAATGTGGGACTTCCCAGCACTCTGGACAACACTGGAAGGTAGTGTGTTCGCGGGGGGGGGGAATTGTGCTGTACTGTGTGTGCATCAAACCAACAAGGACTGAATTGAATTAAAAGGGCTTTCATTCAATAAAATGTAATGTATGTGTTGTTTCACCCTAATTTTCCAGTGTTCAGTTTCAAAGTGAATTACTAGATCAGAATACCGTCGATTGTCTATAGTATTCTGAATAGGGTCGTAAGGGACTGGATAGGGGCTGGATACTGTAAAAGGTTAATGAGGGAATCAATTTAGGCTTCTGATCTCTTAAATAGTTTTTAATGGAATAGAAAACTGCTTCAATCAGAATTCTTCGCTAAACTTTCTTAAAATAATCACTTGAGGTATTGCCTTTATTTTGCTATAGACGTCAATTTCGTAAACAAATGCTATTAAATGTAAATACAGTAGGAGGACGGGAAATAATTGAGGTTTTCTGAACATGAATACCCATTTAAAAATTAAAGTGAAATTATTTGTGCAGCATGTAAATAAATTTAGGTACAATAGCGACAAAAATGGGTAGAATTTCATTCCAAAGAGATTCAATGCATGAGGCAACTGTTAGCATGCTCTCTTTTCTCTTTCAATTCTCCAGGTAAGAAGCGTGAAGTGTAGAACACTCACTAGTAAGAAGGTAACGCATGGAATCTTCATACACGTCATGAGCTTCTGATGATGAGATCCTGACCTAAACTTAATCTTGAAATAATTCTCAATTCAAGAACTGGACTATAGCGTCATACACAAGTGAAGATATGACATGGAAGGAAGTGTATCAAAAATAAATCAATCATTGCTTATATACGCATCATACTAAACGGTATTGAGCGTTTCATCATGACCCAGAAAAGGGAAGTCCTCTGATATTCGGTCGGCTCTTTTCTGTTAGAGACGTGACACTAAAAGAGAAAGGATTTTCCAAGCAATTCCCCTGGCGACATCCTTATGAACATTAATTTTTTTACAACACTTGTTCTCTCAATTAAAAGTGCTACTAAATAGGCTACTTATATATAGTTCATAAGATAAACATATTTCCATCATCATTAGCATTTTATAGGGCGTAATAAAAACACATTATTATACGATTTTACAAGAAGTACAATAAACATTAGTATTATCGCTCTTAGTGATATTCATTCATTGACTCATATTACTTGGAGAAAGTTACGAATTTATTTATTTGATGAATAATAAATTCACTTGGATTATTCAGCATTTTTTACGTAATTCAACTTTCCAGTAATTTTAAATTGGTCATCACATACATTTTTCTTCGCAAATGATTAAAAAATGCAAGATGGTCGAAAAATGCAATGCGATGAAAATTTTCTTTTTATCAAGAATCTGTCCAAATCAACTCTTTGACGAGTTACCTTCAAGTTCCGATCTTATTCAGCTCTTTCTCTTCTGGCAAGGAAAGTAAGCTAACTTCTGATGTAACAAATGTATTTATTATCCACTCAAAAGCATTTGTGTTGAGATCTAGAATGTAATTCTTGATTTTATCTCTGACTAATATCATATAATTGTAAATTAAATATTGGCTAATATCGTTGTGGCGTCATACGGGTGTAATCAGAACACAAGACGAGAGTGGGTTGTAAGAACAGTAAGTTTATTCATAAACCAGGTCGTAGTCACAAATAACAAATTGCACGGCTTACAATTAACTAAATAAATAGAACCCACTGCTAGGAGAGATATTTTACTGAACGACTACCACACCGCTCTGAGACCTAATACATGTCTCGCTAGTGACGACAATGAATTGCCGGCCTCTTGCCCACGTGCGCCACTCGCACAAACTTACGCGCAACCACCCGCCGACGCTGCTGAGAGACAAGAACAAGGAGGCATTGTTCTCGTGCCTTTATATAGGCCCTTCGGCGCTACCCGCCGCCCCATTGCCTCCGCCGTACCACGCCGTATCCGCGCTTGGGCAGAATTTCCCAATGCGTCATCTTCTGCGCCCTTTGTTAAACATCCGTCCATCTGCCGCGTGTTTGTCACCGTTTTAGCGCGCCACGATGCTCCAATCGTATGATTGTGAATGAACTTACTTGTCTTCAGAGCATGGTTATATATGAGTACATCTGAAAGTATTGCATAGCTGCCCTCCAGTCAGTTAAAGCAAAACTATTGTCAGTTATAATTATGTGCCAATTACCTTCTTCATTTTAGTAGGACCGACAACAACGATTGATTGGGTGAGTGTAGCAGGGACCTAGCGAATTAGCCAACGTTCCCCGGTTATATATTTATCATCATTTATTAAGCAACATCGCCGGCCCCGGCCTTCCCAGCCTCCCGGCCTGCCACGCCTGTCCGGTGTACACCTCTGCTCTGTCCAACCAACCCCCTCGGCTGTATCTGTACCTCGCGCTCATCACGCTCCGCTCGCTTTTCGGCTCTTTCCTCTACATCCACTTTTTCGCTCGGCTCGCTTTTTCTCTCTGCCTCATGCTTTACTTCGCCTGCTTCTCCCCATTCGCTTCTTTTGTTCTTTAAGCCTCTTCAAGCATCCTGCTTTGCGTGCCTCTGCCCGCTCCCACTTAACCCCGCGGCACACGGTAACACCCGGCAACAAAGCCGCCCAGATGCACTGAGGATTGCATTTAACTAAATATAGTAAAAAAAACGAATTTTGTGGTAACAACTTCAATCACAAACAAGCTACTTCGATTCTTGGTCTCTCAAAAGTATTCATGACAATTTTGTAACCAAATTTTCAGGTGGTTCTAAAGTGTCTGTGGCTCATAAAAACATGCATTTCCTTACTATTTTATAGTAGATTCCAGGCGCACCATAACCCTTTGTGCAATATCTCTGGGTAATGCGACCTCCGGTTTGGGCAACACTGAACTCTATGAAGAAGAAATCCTACTTTTTACTTTGTGGCTTCCAAAGCAAGTTCGCGGGTTCTAACCCGATCAAAGCTGTGGACTTATAAAGATGAAAAAATGCTTTGCTTCCCTTTCATCAGAAGGGAAGTAAAGGCGGCTGACCCATGCTGTATATTTACGGCATGTAAACGATCCCAAGCCTAAAAGCCTCTGAGCAAAATTAAAATCGCCAAGTTTCGTCGCCCGAGTGATACCTCCTTTCGAAATTTACGTGTTCAGGCGGAAAAGCAGACCTGATCGCCTTAGCCCCGCCATGGAAAATAAGGCATGAATTGAATTGAATCAACCGACTATTTCGTCATAGTAACACAACATTGCGTAACGCCCCCCCCCTCGCCCCGCCCTCCACAGCTGCACCCATCGACCCGCGGCGCGCGCAGGCTCCCCCGTGCGCGGGAGCGGGCGAGGCCGCGGGCGAGGGCGCGGGCACGGGCGAGGGGAGCGCAAAGTTGGCGGGTGGCCGTTGGGCGAAAGGGCGAGCGCGCGTACGAGGGGCGAATTCCCATACGGCCAGCTGCCGGCGGGAGAAGGGTGAGCTCATCGGAATGGCGGGTAAGCGGGCGGGGTAGTCGGTTCAAATACGGAAGCTTTGATGCCAACTGTTCAGTTCAGGAAGCGTTAAATTACCTTCATTTCATTAGTTAACATTATATATTATATATTCATAAATGCGTAATGTATTATTCAGTATTACTGAGCTAACAATTATTCAAACATAATACCAAGTGTTTAGTAAATTTCAAAGTCAAGAGATGCATTTTTTAACAGTGCTGCAATTGAAAATTGCATACATTTTACAAAAATTAGCATTACATTTTAAAGTACTTAGTTAATTCAATATCTATAATAATAAATTAATAATTAAATAATCAAATTAATAAAATTATCGGTATAACTATAAAAAACACGTTGTAGCAAACTTGTTTTTTCCAGCAAAATCTGTAACAAATGCCTCTTGAGACTTTCCTCACTAGTTGTCGGAAAGGAAATTCTTATATTTTATTGGTTCATATTGCACAAATACATTGGTTGTCTAATAGACAAAATATTAATATTATGAAATTAAAAATATGAAATTCAGAAAAACACAACTGAATGAAAAGTACTCTTTAAATTCGCTATCGTTCAAACCTCGTGAATGTTCTCTTGGAAGGTACAAATAAGTTCAAATGTGAATAAGAATAATTCCATTTTCAAACTAGACGAAAATATAAGTTTATTTGTAAAATTAATTACAACCAAATAAACTAGTATTTAACGTTAGTTATGAATATTATATGTTTTCAATACATCGACGAACTCTGGTACCACATTATATAACGATCTTTGGATTTCCATTATTTTATTTTGCTCGCACAAATCCGTCTGATGCCAAAAAGTTCATCTTCAGACAACACCGCATTGTCATGCGCTTGTTAGCCCCAAAACGCAACCGTTATCCAATCAAATCAAACACCTCCCGGCTCTCAGTCATCTGCGGGGTACTCACGACCCTCTGGTAGTGCGCGGAGTCGGGCAGGTCGTCGGAGAAGGGGATGCTGGTCCACATGTAAGGCAGGCTGGACTCTTCGGGGAACGCGGGCTCCATGAGGTCCATTTCTCCGTGCGGGTCCCCCGTCGACGACGACACCACCACCCACGCCACCGCGCCGGCCGACGCCACCGTCACCGCCGCCGCCGCCGCCGTCCACAGCGTCGCGGCCACCACTGGGCGGCGACACCGACGCCACCGTCGACATCACCCCCACCATGATGACCGTCACCGTCACCGTCACCGTCGGCGCCAGCAACAGCACCGCCACGATGCACGCAATCGCCGACGCCAACGCGGCCGCCGTCGGCACGTACGGGTTCACCCCGATGAGCTCCGACTGGGAATGCAGGTCACCGGTATTAACCGGAGGCGAGAACTTTATCTGGCAAAACACCTAATACGCAGTTTTCATCACAACTGATAAGGTGAGAGACTTCGCCCCAAGATCGGTTTATAATATCCCTAGTGTGTACAAAGGAAGGTGCACCACGCTTATTATTAATATTATTATTGTAGTAAAAATTGATTATTCTCCACGAAGCGTACTGGTTGTTACTATGACTGTATCAAATATTTTACACAGACGGTGAGACCCTGTGGAATCATTCTTTTCATTGTCTTAAAGGGACCAGCTATTTAGTACGCATTGTTCAGTCATTTTCTCGTATCGGGACAACGTTGGGTCGGATAAACCCGGTTTTGCGGTAGAAATGCATATTATATTTCGATATTATTTCTGTAGTAAATAGGTTAGTTCAGAGTATGTGGTTAGAACTTTAAGGGCACGTACAAAGATCGAAGATAGATAACATTTTGTCAATGGGTGAAAATCTCTAATAAAGAACATATGACATTTTTGACATGGCGCTCCTGATTGACACGTGACTCATCCTGAATGGTGTATGACAAATATCGTTACCACCGCTGGGACGTCCATTAGCTATGACAATACTGAGATTTCTGTTTTATTGTTCAAGAAGAAACCGAAATGTCGAGAAAATATCGATTGATTTGTTTATTACTCCGCGTTTCCAAGGTATATATCGTTTTCATCTATTAAAAAGCGCCACCCACATCACCTGTATTAGACGTATTTTTAATTTTAATTTTACATGCCGCGTTCATCCCACCCCAACTCCTAAGGGGGAAGTGTCTAATCCAGTACATCAGATTGAATTTCACATATATTCCAAATTTGGTTGAAAATACATAGCTGCAGGCGCTCCATATCTACAAATTTAGGCAGAAACAAATGTACTACATACACACAACAACTTACAAAATATCGTATCCATGTTTACAAAAAACACGTATCCCTGTTTATAATCAAAGGCGAAGAATCGTAAGTAGAGGATCTGAGAAACCAGAAATTATTTCGAAGAGGGAGGAAGTTTAATTTTAGTCCTCCCATCTATATTTTGGATATATTTTTTAATGTTAGCTTAAAATACAAATGTACGAGTGTATTCTTTATGAAAATACTGGTTTGGATGTGATGAGATCTGTACATGGTAATTATTTTGAATAAATTAAGTAATATTACAACACAATCGTTGGCTTTGTGAGGGTAAGGCCCATTAGATCCGCCACTGATCGCCAGCGGTGCAAAGTGGGTTAAGGACATTCGACATTTACCGAGTTGCGAGCTTCTGCTCGCCCAACCCCAGAGTAGCTAATGTGATCGACGAACGCTCGCTTCTTCGACGTGTACATAAGACCCACGCCCGGTGAATAGAGCGTGCACCGAATGTTCGTCGCTCCGCAAATAGCAAGCAACCCATCCACACTATTCGGGATTCGGCGAGCGGAATAACGGTCGCTCGCTGTTCGCCCAATACGGAACGTGCGGAGCCACCTTTAAGGCGACTCAACACATTCGCTATTCGGCGAACAGCGAGCAACCACTGGCCGAATCCCGAGTAGTGTGGATGGGTCACTCGCTATTTGCCGAGTGACGAACATTCGGCGCTCGCCCTTCCCACCGCGTGCCGGTCTTTTGGATGCATCAAAGGGAGTGAACATTCGTCGAACACATCAGCTGCTCGGGATCGGGCGAGCAGTAGCTCGCTACTCGGCGAATGCCTAATGTGTGGAGCCGCCTTTACCTCCATGGGCATCAGCACGGGCACGAGCGGCATGGCGAGCGCGGCCACCTCCGCGGCGGTGCGCGGGGCGGAGGGATGGGTGGAGAAGGGGAGCGGGAGCTCCTTTCTTCGTCAGCAGGCGCGTGCGCGGGCCGCGGCGGCGCCTGCAAACAGCACAAGAATGGGGCGCTCCCCACGTGGCCCGCGCCCATTCCCCCCTCGCTCCCCTCCCCCGCCGATGGCATCTGTTTAACGCAGGGCGCTCCAAATCAGTCGGAGGCGCCGTCGTGGTGGGTTGCGCGGAGGCTTGCAGCGTCCAGCGTCAGGCGTGTCGTGCGTAAAGGACGGAAACCGGAACAAACGTGGGCACGTGCCGATAATAATCGTCTGCAGATATAACTGATAATTTCTGAAAACGGCTATTCAAAAATGTATTATTAGCATTATTATTATTAGCATTATTATTATTATTATTATTATTATTATTATTATTACAGCTATAGTGTCCAACCGTCAAAATGTTTCTTTACAAAAAGTTCACTTATGATACAGTTTTATTTATTGACTGATAGTTCATATTTATAACGTTCAAAATTGATATATTGAATGACATTCGTTAGTTCAGAAAGTTAGAGAAAGCTTTATTTTTTAATACGTATCATTGGCGTCTGTGGGACTGAAGCCCCATGGGTGCGCCACTGATCAACTGACTGGTATTGCTGCCTGCATTCCTGCTGACGTTTGAATGCAGCAATTTATTTTTTCTCAAATATTAGTTATTATGACATTTTAAAAACTGTTCTTAATATCATCATATTCATACATAACATTGCCGTTATGCACGATTGATCTTGAAAGTTGAAATAAATTCAGCGACAACTCTTAAGGGTGTCCACGAAAGATATCCTCACGAAACAGTCAATATTTATTTTTGTGTTTATGCTTTTGGTTAGACTATACAGGTCATGCAATGATGTATAACTTTCATTCTTATTATTTAAGGTGAATTAATAAAATAATTATTTTAAATAAGTGTAGATTATTTCTTTATGAATTTCTTTATGGTTGATATTCAAAGAAATTATATGTAACGTACCCATTAGATGAACTATGCACAATACATTTCCAACTAAAGAGATTCGCCCGTCTCCTCTCTTAAAATATGTCAGAGTTGTTTAAAAAGAAGAACAAAATAATTTCCCACCTGCAACCAACTAGATTGCACAACAAATACGCACTTTGTATTTAGCAACAAGAAAACGCTTGTTCCTGAACAAATTACTCCTACGTACTTTTCCACGAGTGTACCTTCGATTTTTGTTTCCATTTTCCACTGGGAAGCTCTTATTTGCATTCCGTTATTTTCGAGAAGCTTTTCGCTAAAATTTGGACATCCCTGGTCGATGCGAGTCTGCAGAGATTGAATGAAACCCTTTTTTCGGTCCGCTGCCAAGCGTATATTATAAGCGTGCATAAAGCGAAAGCCGCCAGCGAGCTACTTATTCGACACGTGTGATGCCGATCGATAAGAATGGTCAAAGGGCTGCTGCTACATACAGTACAACGCTCATTTCTGCTGTCTGCACATTCCGCGTTGTTTCTGAAACTTCGCTTCTTTTCGCACCTGCTGGAACGGGGAGGGGGAAGGCTTCACTTGGAAAATCGATAATTACGTTTTTTAAATTGTAATATTATTTAGAATTTTTATAATTAAACACAATATGAAGAATTATGTAATAAAACATACTTTAGTTCATAATTCATTGCAATATCTGGCTCAATCATAACCTGTACCGTAATTCCACTTCCATTCTTCTATTATATAACATTTTTGGGAAAGACAGTTTTAACATTTTAGAACAATAGTAGTTTATACAATGTTATATAATATAACGAATAAGATTGTTCTGAAACAATAATTAATGTTAACAAATAGGTACCCGGCAGAGGTCACATAAGATAATTTCGACCCCCAGCTTGATTATTTTTGATGTACAGTTTTGTTTGAAAATATTGTAAATTCTTGTGATTTTCAGTATCTTTTCCATAATCTTCAATTCGCATATTCCATTACTCATCCCATGATTGAGGGTTATGTCAATTCTCAGAATTTATTTTTATCTCGCAAGTTTCTTTGGGTCTAAATGCTGCGTAATGCATCTGTAGGTTGGACGTTTTAACATACTGCGATTCTTTCGAACATACTAAACACTTCGCCATTGTTCCAGTATCTACAAAAGCAAATTTTTCTTCCCAAACAGAAAGAAAATTGACGGGTGTAGATGGTTTCTCATTCACGTTTCCTGACACTTCAACAAACGCCCACTGCTAAGGTTTTGTTAACCAGCGACCGTCGTCTGCCCCTTCCCCCCTCCCCCCTTTGCTCGGACAGCTTCTCCGAGGTCTGCTCGCGGAAGGGGAAGCAGTGCTCCGACGTCATTCATTGTCCAGTTGACAATCACTAACGTTGTATTTTATACATGTCAGATAAAGTTGTAATAACTTGTCACAACTTCATTGACTGCAAATCAAATTCGATTTAGTCTTAGGAGAAGAACATTACGTACACGAGAGCCAAGGAGATGCCTTCATTAATGCGGAATTTTTCATTTTTCTCGTTCACATCTCGTCCATCACAACAAAGCAAGGATTGGCATTTCGAGAATATTAAGAGGTTATTTGAGTCCTGTGTAATTTTTCCTTACGACCATCGTTCCAATGAACTCTGGTGATTGTAAAAATTGCAACACCCAGAAGTAACGGTCGGAATCGCTTAAAAATCGGTACATGTGTAGAACAGTGAATCTAGAAGAAGTGAATGAATTTGCATAGAGATACCGTGCACTTTGGCTTAGGAGCGTTCTCTTTTGTGCGATTGGTCAAGTCAGTATTACACCACCTTCATTCGGTGTAGAGCCGTCAAATGTCGTGAAAACGTGCAAGCAAGTGCTGGTATGCCTCGTCGAGGCAGGACGCAATATCAGCATTTGAGTGAGTTAGAACGGGGCAGAATGATCGGTCTCCAAAAATGCGTATGTGGAACCAGTGGATAGAGGAGGTTATACACAGCGACGAAGGGGCCCTGGACCACACAATGTGACCACAGCAGATGATGAGCGACATTTGTCCGCATGGCCGTATCCAACAGAACGGCGTCGTCCACAACGATGACTCTACTTTGGAGCACTGCAAGGGGTATGGTCATGTCTGCGTCGACGGTTCGACGCCGTCTGCTGAGGGCAGGACTAGTGGCACGCATACCACTGGATAGGATTCCTTTGTCCAGAAACCACCAACGTCTAAGTCAGCAATGGGCACGTGAACGTGTTCACTGGTGTGCTGAGTGGCAAAATGTAGTGTTTTGTGACGAGTCTCGCTTCAATTTGTGCTACAGCGATGGCCGCGTATGTGTTCGATGCTTCGGATCGCAATGTGGTGGATCGGTAGTGATCGCAATCTGCCAGCTTGCATTGTTCCGTGCCATAACGCACAAATGCCAAGTGTGCATGGTTTGGGGAGCCGTTGGCTACAATTTGCGATATTTCCTCGTACGTATTGAGGGAAATCTGAACAGCAACCGCTACATCAGGAAAGTTTTAAAGCCCGAGGTACAGTTCCTCCTGCAAACAGTTCCACATGACACAGTTCAGCATGACAATGCCCGACCACATGTGGGGCGGAATGCGTAAGCTTGCTGCGAAGAACGACGGGTACCACTATTTCCCTAGCCCGCACATTCGCCTAACCCATCGAACATGTCTGGGATATGATCGATTGCAACTTGTTTGTTCTGGTCTTCCTGTAGCCACTGTCGATGCTTTGTGGTCACGCATAAAAATCTCGTAGTGATGTGCTCCCTAGCAGCACTGAATCCTTTCCAAGACGTCTAGAGGCTTTGATGGCAGCGCGATGGCGGCTTCACACCGTACTAAATACTGAAGGTCAAAGTGCAGGTACAGTTCTGTAATTCTAATCATTTGCATATTGTCAAATTCCTAATCTGTGGAATAAATTTCATTGTAATAGTGTGTCTCCTTCTTGGTGTTGCAATTTTCACAAACTCCAATGTATTTAAAAATAATTGAAAGAATGTCCTTCAATATCGAATCGGTGTCATAAATATAAGTTAATGCTAAAAATAAGATCATGAAAAGGAAAAAACATTCCAGAACCAAGCCCATACCACAACTAATCTTATCATTAACACTATCAAACACCACAAGTTTCAGTGATAAGATCATTCCCAGAAACCATCTCTGATATAAACGCAAATGTAAAAGATGTGGTTTATTGATATAGAGGAACAAGGAAAATTATGAAGTAAATACAGCTAACAAATACCAATATATAATTTGAAAGACAGAGGAATGCAAATGTAAATGCGAATATAAATTTTAGTCCTGGCTTCTATTCTGTGAAGTAGATATTAACTGTCGCAAAGTGCCAATGCCATTTAGTTACATGGGGTAACATTAATGTGGAGTCTATGGCGGACCCCAAACCAAATTGCAAAAACAAATATTGAAGGAAAATATATGTTTATTTATTTATTTATTTGTCAAAAAAAACAGTAAAAACTGTATATGACGTGTGGGTAAAGAAATTTATCTGCGCACATTTTCTTGAGGACCAGAATTTTATTAAAAAAACAACGAAAAAATGAATTTAGAAAATAATTATTTTAAAAAAAATAAAGATATTTGAAAAATGTTTTTTCCCGAGTTATAGAAAATCAATTTCAACTGTAAATGAACTACAAGCAAAAGGAGTGCTCAACAAAACGTGCGCACAGTGAAGCTACATTTACAGTCCAGAAGCGAAACAAGGGGCCATCTCAGCATTTGCTCAATGGATCAGGGAAACTGGACAAAAACCTGATCGAGATGGGGGTCATTGACACGGAAGCTGAAGTACATTACTTGTTACAGGCGTATTAAATATTTTTTTAAATGTATACAATGCAAACATAAACTAATTCATTATATATCTTTGTTTTGTTACATTAAACATTATTTTTCTTTTTCACGATCAGTATAGTCTCTAATTGTATAGAAACAGTTTTGCAGCAGAAAAGATTTTACTTTTAACTTAAATTTGTGTACCGACTTTAATTGTTTTATGTCATCTGGCAATGCGTTGTAAAGTAACGTACATGTATTGTATGTTGATTTCTTGTACTGAGCTGTTGATGCTGACACTTGATGCACGTGATTTCTACGGCGTGTGTTGTAATTATAAATATCAATATTGCATGAAAATATGTTCCCTCCGTTAAGTAGGTCATTTTTGACAAATATTACAGATTCGTAAATAAATAGACAAGGCAATGGTAGGATTCTCAGCTCAATGAAAAGAGGCTTGCAGGAATCACGTGGAAGGCATTTTTTCATTATTCGAATAATTTTCTTTTGCAATCTGAAGGTCTGAATACTACAGGATGAGCTTCCCCAGAATATTATGCCATATCTCAGGCGGGAATGCACATTTGCAAAATAAACGCAACGAGCGTCATGAAGGCTGACAGCATTTGAAAGAATTCTGAATGCATAGCATAATGAACTTAATTTAGTGTTTAATTCTGTTATATGTACATTCCATTTGAGGTTTGATTGAATTGAAAGACCTAAAAATTTTGTTGCGTCAACATCAGCTAATTGCATATTGTTCATTTTCAATGGAACATGCGATTTCCGATTTGAGATGCAAAAATGCATTGAAACAGTTTTTCTTTCGTTAACAATTAATTTGTTATTATTAAACCAATTTGAAACTTCTGAAATTGTACTATTTACTGCTTCTTTTTTGCAAACAACATTCGTGTCATCAGCAAACAGAACCGTTCTTCCATTTTTAATAGACGAGGGCATATCGTTTACATATAACAGAAAGAAAATAGGACCTAAGATCGAACCTTGCGGGACCCCATGCACAATTGGCAAAGAATTGGAAATATAAGTATGTAATGTCCTTTCCTGCCAGTATGGTATTTCTACTCTTTGAGTCCGATGTTTAAGGTAAGAAGTTATCTAATCTAGGGCAATACCACGAATTCCATACGAAGGTAATTTTGAGAGCAAGATCTTATGGTCAATAACGTCAAAAGCTTTCCGATAGATCTAAGAATATTCCAATGGGTACTTCATTTTGGTCTATTGATGAAGCAACATCTTTGAGAAAAGAAAAAATGGCAGTTTCCGTAGATTTTGATTTTCTAAAACCGTGTTGTGAGTCTGAAAACGCTCTGTTTTTCCTGAGAAATGTTTCCATTCGTAAGTAGAAAAGCCTTTCTAATATTTTTGAGAAAACTGACAAAAGAGAAATTTTTTTTAAGATCTTATGATACATACATTGAGAAAAATATTTCAATCCTTTTCTGCGTGTTTACGTTAAAATATTTTCAGTCCTTTTTTGAAGAACTATTCAACATTTACAATGTTGAAAACTTTGGTTCATTGTTTTTACAATGTTAACATATATTTTAATTTGGACAAAAAATATTGTAAATACTTGTAGAGCTGAGAATGTAATTCGTTTTGCTACGATGTCATCACAAATTCAGTGTGATGCTAAAGGCAAAAGTGTAGTATTGAATCGTTTTTGTTTGATGAGACAGTAAGAAATTATTTTTTCTGTAACATTAATATAAGAAGACAGTTCGATCAAAGCTTAAAAATCTTATTCTCAAAATATTCATTATTACATTCGGTTCTAGTTCCTAACAGGAGTACATTATATATTTCTGAAATAAAATCAACGAATTCATAATAATTTACGACGTCGTATAAAAAATATTAATCTCTTTGCATTCTATTTAACAATACCCATAATAATCGCATGATTGTCCTAAGATATAGTGAGAGAGGTTTGCTCTTTGATATCTCGTTTTGCTTTTCCTATTATTTGGAGATTTTAAATTTTATAATGAAAAATCAATTATTAAATTGTAAATTTCTGTTAGTTAGAATTGAATAGTATGTCCTTTTTAAAAGGTCACGGCTTTAAAATATTGTTTAAGAGTCGCAATGAACATAATCTAAAAGAAATTTTTAAATGCAAAACATAGCAACACAGAACACAAACAGTGAATTGTAGCCCTTGTAGCTAGAAATAATAGACAATATCCATTTAAATAAATTAGACCAACCATCTATCTTAGGAGCAGATTTAGGAACTGTCTGTACCTCTACAATACTTTGATACTCCATTGAATAGCCTCGGAGTTTAGCCAAGTTTTTACACAAATTTTACATCTCTTAGAGCTCCGAGGACTATTGGAACGACCTGTACTTTTATGACCCGCATTCGGATGATCTCCATTTCCAAATTCTTGTATTTAAGAAAAGTTTCTCTGCCTCCTTGGTTACGACGTGTTGATCGCAAGGCACAGCAACATCGACAAGTAAACACAATTTTTTGCCAAAATCCAGGATAACAATATCCTGTTTGTTGGTCGCTATAGTGCAATCAGTTTGAGTTTGTTGGTCGTACAATATTATACACAATCCAACAGACGTTACCGGATTTGGAGAGAGTTCGTACCATTTGAGGCATGTGTTTGGATCTTCGAGGGCGGCACGGATCTGTCAGTGGTGGTAACTACACGACATGTCATGCCTACACTCCATGTTCGGTCTTTGCTCGAATTAAACAATGGTTTCTGCTTGTTCCTGGCAAAGGCGGCAATATATCATCTTGGGAAATTTTGAGAACCGCTTTATCATAATGTGTTCTCGAAGCCTGATCTTCAGCAGCTATTCAAACTGCTTCCTATTCTGGCTTCATTCTTCCCCTTCTTGATCCACATAAACACTTGATCTTTATTGATCTGCACCTTGACCATTATTTTTACTTTCTCGTATACGTACGTATACACGGAGTTATATACGCAGTATATGGAAAGTTTTGTAATGCTGCGCGAAAAAATGGCCAATTTTCGGCAGAAAAAAATCATTGCCGGTGATAACGAAAAAGTGGATAAAACCAGTTGCTAAATTAATAAAAAAATCCCTTAACACGTGGTTTAGCCAGAAACCCTGTTTTGTGAGTCCCTGATACCGAAAACCCAATTGAAAGGAAAACGTCCGTCTGTCCGTCCGCCCGTCCGTCCGTGAATCCGTCCGTCCATCCGTCCGTCCGTCCATTCGTCCGTCTGTCTGTCCGTCTGTGATTACTGCTAGCGCCTATACCATACGTACGATTTCTTCCAAAATGGATATTCCCCGGTCGATCTGGTTATAGTAAAATCTCTGAGATTTTGAAAATGAAGCTTTACATGAAGCTCCACGGATATTTTCAAACTTTTCTCAAAAACTGCTTCAATTTTTTACTTTAAATTTCTTATAACAATAGAGTAAAATACACTTATTAACATGGCATAGGTCTGATTTTCGCGGATTACTCTGAATTTTTCAAAATTTCAAAAGTTTAAAGGCGCCATTCTGGAACTACAAAATTGAAGATAGATATTTTTCTTTTAAATAAAATTTGTTGTCCAAAGTGAGTTCTTTCATTAAGTTCATATACATTTTTTTGAAAAGTGTAGTAGTTTTCTCGCAATATTGCGTACAATATGTGCAATTTAAAATAATTACAAAACAAGACTTTCTCAAAAACGGCTCCAAATTTTTCTTTAAACGTTTGGTAGGTATAGTGCCTAATGTATTTTATGAGATGACAAAAACGCCTTATTGCTCTATTCTTTTGTTTTTCAAAAATTGCAAAAACATAATTTTTTGACTTGATTTGTTGACATTATTATATTAAGGAGTACATGAGCTTTAAATAATGTCAAGTAATGTTTCTCGAAAACACAACCTTTTTCTGTGAAAACTAGCTCAAAATTCCGCATTTTCAGAAACGCTCAAACGCCATTTTCGTATATATGGCTGCAAATTTTTTTTTCAAATTTTTGTAACGGATAGTGCTAATTACACTCTTTAATATGACGTAAAGTTGATTTTGAGTTATTTTTTTGTTTTTCAAAAATTATATAAATGTAATTTTTTTGAAAGATCTCTCACATCTTTAATATGCATATTACCAGCAATTTGTAAAGATTATTATATTTGGGAGAGTATGTGCTTAAATAACTTCAAATAAAGTATTTTGAAAACTCAAACATTATCTCTGAAAATGAGCTTCAAATTTTGCATTTTTAATAGAGCTAAAACGCAATTTTCTTTAAAACGACACATCATTTTTAAAAGAAAATGCCATTTAGGACTAGGTTTTTGTGTTCTTTCATATTCTAAAATGAATATTTCCGTTCTAGCAATAGGAAACCGAAAAATTAAGAAATTGTCAAAAAAATGTACTTTTGGCGGTGATAGATGGCTGTTGGCAAGAAATAGTATGTGGCAATTCCAAATAATTAGCGAAGACCCAAGGAAATAGAAAACTAATACGGGAATGTCCGTGGCATTCTGTAGCACCACTAGTTAGATACTGTCCATGGAATGGTTTGTGTCTCCACGATTTCTATAACATTTTTTGTGTCTCACATTTCTTTTTTAGTATCATCAGAAATTCAGTGACTGTGTCATTCTGGGTGTCTTGCATAGTCTTGTTCGCAATGCTTCTTGCTACACTTACAATGCCTCTGTTTCCCATTCTTTGGTCAGATTTCATGACCTGCCTCATTAGTGGGTCATCTTGATGGCTGACTAAATACTTTCCCATCCCGATTATTGCTTTGTGCCAGGAGGCTTCAATTTGTCTCAGGCCTCTTCCTCCTTCCTTACGTGACACATAAAGTCTATATACATGCTCAAATTACGTTTGCGTTTCTTTACATAATTTATTATTATTATTATTATTATTATTATTATTATTATTATTATTATTCCATTACATCACGACTAAAGATCTTATGAGTCGGCTGAATATAAAATCTACTCCAGGTTGCAACCAGCTACCTAAGGAGCAGATTCGGTGACTATCAGTACCTCTACAATACTATACGCAAAATGTGGGCTGTTCCAAATAAAGCTATTTCTTGCACTTCCCAGTCTTTTGAATTACCAGGGAGTTTAGACAAGTTCTTACTCAAATTTTGCGGAACAAATCCCAGAGCTCCGATAACTATCGGGACGACTTGTGCTTTCACGCCCCACATTCGGCTGATCTCGATTTCCAAACTCTTGTATTTAAGACGTTTCTCTGCCTCCTTGGTAACGACGTTTTGATCGCAAGGTACAGCAACATCGATAAGTAAACACGATTTTTTCGCCAAATCCCGGATAACTATATCCGGTTTGTTTGCCGCTATCGTGCGATCAGTTTGAATTTGTTGCTCGTACAATATCGTACACAATCCAACAGACGTCACCGGTTTCGGTGAGTGTTCGTACCACTTGGGGCATGTGTTTGGAACTTCGAGGGCGGTACACATCTGCCAGTGGAGGTAGCTACACACCCTGTCATGTCTTTTAAGGTATTCGGTCTTTGCTAGGATTGGACAAGCTGAGACAATATGATCAATGGTTTCTACTTGCTCCAGGCAAATGCGGCATTTGTCATCTTGGGAAATTTTGAGAACCGCTTTATCATAATGTCGTGTTCTCAAGGCCTGATCTTGGGCAGCTATTACAAGTGCTTCCGATTCTGTCTTCATCCTTCCCCTTTTAAGCCACATAAATGATTGATCTTTATTGATCTGCACCTTGTCCATTCTTTTTGGGTATTGTCTGTGGAGTGGTTTGTCTCTCCACGATTTCTTTAGCATTTTTTGTGTCTCACACTTCATGTTTAGCAGCATCAGAAGTTCAGTGTCTGTGTTATTCGACGTGTCTTGCCTAGTTTTCTTCGCAATGTTTCTTGCTACACTAACAATGCCTCTGTTTCCCATTCTTCGGTCAGATTTCATGACCTGCCTCATTAGAGGGTCATCTTGATGGCTGACTACATACTTCCCCAACCCGACTATTGCGTTGTGCCAGGAGGCCTCAATTTGTCTGAGGCCTCTTCCTCCTTCCTTACGTGACACGTAAAGTCTATGTATATCAGCTCGAGGGTGGGAAACATGATGCATTGTTAGCAGTTTTCTGGTTTTTCGATCCATGGTGCGAATTTCTTGCTCAGTCCAGTCCACTAGTCCAAAACTGTATTCGGCTACAGGTACCGCCAAACTACCTATTGCAGATATTTTATTCCTGGAATTCAGAGCGGACTGCAGGACCAGTCTCACTCTCCTATAATACTCCCTACGAATTCTCTCTTTCATTCTGTCATTCGAGATGGTTTCACATTCTTCAATGCCCAGGTATTTGTAAGTTTTACCTGGCTCAAGATCTTGAATCACAGTGTGCGTATCAATTTCAATGTTCTCAGACGTTGTGAGTTTCCCTCTTTTTAAATTGATTTTTGCACACTTGTCAAGACCAAACTTCATGCAGATGTCATTGCTAAAGTCATTCACGACAGACAGCATTTGGGAGAGAATCGCTTCATTCTTAGCAAACACTTTCAGATCATCCATGTAAAACAAATGTGATACTGGCCTTTCATCACCATGGAGCTTAAAACCAAAGTCAGCTTGCGACAACTGTCTCGATAGTGGGATCAAACTAATGCAAAACAGCAGAGGGGATAGTGAATCTCCTTGAAAAATACCCCTGTTAATCTGAATACTTCTGGTTTCTACTGCTTCCTTTCCGCTGTGTATTAGTAACCTGGTACTCCACAACTTCATACTAGCCTTGCAAAATTCAATTATTATTATTATTATTATTATTATTATTATTATTATTATTATTATCCTACAACATTACATACAGGAGAAGGGCCTCCTGCTTTAGCAGGGTTACAGTAGGTGAATATTTGTAAAATCAGGAAAGTCAATCATCAGAATCATCAAAACAATATAAAACTGAACGAATAGTAGATATAAGAAACTGTAGCAAAACAAACTATAAGAAAACAAATATATGAACGAACAAAATTAGAGCGATAAGAAATTACGTACTAGCTTTAAGAATATAAATGAGCAAAACAAATAGTTGCTATCAGAAACACTAGTTGCACTGGGGTCATAAAGTGCATTAAACGTATTCTGCTCATTTCATTCTGTTCATTAGTGGCGTTAAGAAAATATACGAGCAAAACTAAGTATCAGCTACAAGAAACACTATTTGCACTGGGGATCATCACATTGAACTTATTCTGTTTGTTTCATTCTGTTCGTTGGTAGCTTTAAGAATATATATGCGCAAAACAAAATAGCAAAATATTATAACTTAGTATTAAGAAGGTTTTAGTAATAAAAATACTAAACGACGAAACAAGTAATTTCTTGACAAAAAATACGCTGGGGTTCTGTCCTTCACCCCTTCCAGTAGTACATGACTGTTAAGAATTCTTGTCTGAATTGTCGCGAATATTCTTAAGTATACTCACAGTTAAATTCGTCGTAAATTAATGTTATATAATTCTTCTTACAGTGCATTACTTCTGAAGCTCATTTATGATCAGAAATATATCGATACACTAATTGCAAATGTATATCAAATAATAAATCCACATTTCAGATATTGTTGTGCGTGAAGACAAACGACTGTTGACTACCACCCAGTAACAACCGAATGTACAGTCTGCTCTAGATTGAAGTTAATCTCTGTGAATAATTATATAAATATGTTGGTCCATCATATCTGTGAATAATTCCCAACCTCATACAAAGAAAAGTAAATAATTTCAATACATATTTATTTAGCCTGTAAAACAGGAAGAGGAGATGTGTTATTTTGTCTCAACTTCTATAATTTTCAAACCAAAATTACGTTAATTCAATGCAAAGAAAAAATATTCTCAATTCCCTTCAGGCACGTTCTTATTCATGAAATAATTTTGAGGTGTCTCTTGTAAAGGACCTAGACCTGTCTCAACCATTTCTTTAGACTATTTCGAGAAAAAAAGAACAGTATTTTTCACCTTTAACAGCAAATAGGTTATTTTTCACGCCAATGAAGATATGTTTGGAATGTTGTCGTCAGTGTTCGCTGCGAGCTTTTACCTTCAATTGTATATTTACCGGGGAAAGATTAGGTAGGTCATCGGTCAAGAAAATTTGCCCGAGCAATACAATACGAGATTGGAGAATATAGTAATAATCGAATATAGTAATAAGATATTGCGACAAGAATACGGACGTTTTATGTACGTAGACCTACAAATCCGATGAACTAGCATTTGTGAAATGTGACAGACTGATGTTGATAATACTTAGTAGGAGGTCAAAGACTTGTGTTCAAGTAATATTTATTTCCTAACCAATTATAATGGACCATAGAATATTAGAACATATTATTATAATACCGGAATTCCAGATTATTTCGGAATTATTAAAATTACAGATGTCCTGTGGAACAGTAGGCTACTATTTTTTTATCACCAAGAGGTATTTTCGTTTGCAAATAACTTGTAATTGAGAAAAAAATAAGTTCTTTTCGAGTTTCAGATACTGTTCATTTATATCATACATATTACATTTTGGTTTACCATTAAGCTCAGTTAAATTCACTTGCTACTTCTATAGAATTACGGACTAAAATACAGTGAGAGTAAAAATTTTACTAAGCGAAAATTACTTAGCCACAAGTAACTTCCGATTATCTGACCATTGAATAATATTTGTATATAAAAGTAATAAATTAACTCACCACAATTAAATGGCGCTCTTAAGACAGCTGATTACAATTCCTTTGCTTTTAGCAACGCATTCAAAAGCGATGCGTTGTGCTGATATCAGGTGGTAGAAAAACTAAGCCACGTGGTATGGTTCTTATGTTTATAAATTGCTGAAAATGACCAATGGATACTTTTGATTAAATTGTAAAAATAATGAATAATATGAATTGTGGGTAAATATACATCTCATTCGCATTTCAATTTCGTCGTACCTATAGTTTAAGATATGTCCCAACTTTCCTAACCATTATCCTTGTGACTTGGGTATTTTGTGCACAACTCAATTCAACTGTAGATCTTTAAATGATGTCCTGCACTTCTTTTTAATCTGAGTAATTATTGAGTATTAACATGGAAAAGAAGGAAATTTTCGGTATGACGTGCATTTCCTCTCATTTTCCTTCCCCTTTACTTCATTTTTAATTTTTCAATTAAACAATTTTCGAACACAATCAATTAACGCTTTACAAGAGAGTTTTGATATTGATAATATATAGCTAACGTAGTATAAGAGCGAGATAACTCACACTGCAAACCTCAATTTCAATTTACGTATTATGTGGTTGGAGTAATTTGGATAAATGATAGGGGCTTAAGAATGAATACCATTAGTTTAGTGGAGGAAAAGGGTTATTAAGATGGTCTGAATGTATCCTTGAGGATTCTGGATTGAATTTTCCTTTGGGTGTACGATTCTTCAAGTAGGAAATTACTTGAAGGTGGAGAAGACGGAAAGGTTGGGTAAAATGTATTGGAAAGTTTGGAAATGAATTGAATGGTTGTGGGTAGATCAAATCTTTATGCAATTAATTATTAGTAGATCCCGGATGTTTATCACCTAAAAATGTTGGAAATATGCAAGCATTTATGACGTAAAAGAATATGAAAATATGACCATCAATACGACTTTAAAAATGTTTGGTTGCATTTTCTAAACCTTCAAAATCTTTCCCCTGATTAATATCTTCTATTGAAAATATGCTCGTAAAATCTAGCACATTCACAATTCACCCCTTCTCCTTTGGCGCCCTATGAAGACAATTATACCAGCTAAAGTTATTTATAAAATCGGTTGACCTTGGCACGAAACCTGAAAAAACTAAACTAACACTTCCTTCGCATCTGTTAGTTTCTATGCTTTCTTGTTACTTCCCGTGTACATACGTACTCATATATGCGTCGTAATATACGTAATGTAGGGAAAGTGATGCAATGCTGCGGAAAATCGATTTTGAAATTTGAAAGGAAATACAGGTTTTGGGGTTTCTTGATACCGAAAAAGGGTTTTATTTTTCAAAATGTCCGTCCGTCCGTCCGCTTTCTTCCAAAATGGATATTCCCTGGTCGATCTGACTCCATTCGAGGCGTTGCGATTTTGAAAATCTTTCTTCAAAATTTGAGAGTACTATACATGAAGCCCCCCGGACATTTTCAACATTTTTTCAAAAGGGGCTCCATTTTTTTTCTTTAAATTTCTTGCAGGTAAAATACGTATATAGGTGGCATAGGTCCGTGAAAATTGCTTTTGTTTTAAAGTGAGATACGATGTAAATTATTTTCCTCATTTTTTTCTTTTTGTCAAAGTAAGCAAATTTTTAAATTTTAAATTTTGCTGAGTTTTCTATTCATAATATAACCAGTTATGCTAAAACAGCACCTACTTTCTCGCCAGTACTTTCACGCAAAATTGCACGGAAAAGTACTCAAATTTTCGGAAAATTGTACATGATCATATTTTAAAACCTATCTTAGGGGAACAGATTTCATTAAGGGGAAAAAGCTATATCTTTAATATTTTACTTGTAGGGAAGCTTCGAAAAAAGTTTGAACGTTTGCAATTTTCGATAAATTAGCGTTTTTAATGAACATGAGACTTACATCATTCCCTTAAACGTTCTTCATACTATTAATGACAAAATTTAATCAAAAACGATGGAGACATTTTTTTAAATTTTGAAACTAGTCTCAGGAGCTTCATGTAAAGTACCCCGAAAAATTAAAATATCGGTTTCAAATTCAAGCGACTACGACATCAGTAAAATCTATGGGGGGATATAAATTTTGAAGAAAATATGATGAATGGTTTAGCCGCTAGCAGTGTTCACAGACGGACAGGCAGGCGGACAGGCAAGTGTTGCCGTCATTCGATTTTTCGGTATCGAGGTCCCACAAAACATGGATTCAGGGTATACCACGTGATAGAGGATTTTTTTTCTAAATTTAGCAAGCGTATTTATCCACTTTGTCCTTACCTGTGCCTTGTGATAAGAGTTTGCTGCCGAAAATTCGCCGTTTTTTTTCTTTTGGCGCAGCATTACATAACTTTCTCTCTACTCCGTAGCAAGAAAGTAAAAAGAAATAGCTTAAAATTAAGCGTTTTGCCAGCCAACAAATTTTGCAATTACTTTCGTGCTGCAAATTTTGAATACTTGACTTCCATTTCGAATTTTGAAGAGCTATTCCATGTATTTGGTACGCTAAAACATGAAAAACTATCTACGAGAAAAAGAAATTGTTGATCCATTACGCCTTATTTTTCCACAACATCCCTTCTGCACGAACTGCGAATCCTTTTACAAATACTTCCGTTTATTAGCAAACATTGTTTCAACCGTTTTCGCAGACTATCCAAAGTAGAGAGGGAACCCCACTGACTGGTTTCCACTAGATATTTCCATACAGTCAAGAACGCTGCACTGTTTGGTCTCGAACCGAGGCCCTTCCTGTTTACGAACGTTGGCCTGTGGGGCCACGCCGCCACATCCCGTCTGCTCTTTTCTCGTGCGACGCGCACAAAAGGCGGCGCAGTACTTCCGGCGAGCGGGATGCAGGAAACGCGCAGGCTCGGGAGCGGGTGCGGCCGCTGGCCCGTCGGGCGACATCTGCTCCGCTTCCTGCCCCGCCCCTCCCCTTCCCCCCCTGTCCCAGCCCGCGGTGCTGTTGAATATGCATGCGACTCCGCCAACACGACCGCGAAGCCGCCTTCGCGACGCCGCCGCCCGCCCGCGCGCTGCACGTGAGGATACTCGCTTAAGCCCCAGGCCCACCCACCTCAGCCCCAGACAGCCATTCAACTCTTTCGGAAATGGGGGCTTAGCTGGTATTGAAAAGGCTTAAGGCGTATTAAAATTAGTTAGTCACAATAATTTATTATTATTATTATTATTATTATTATTATTATTATTATTATTATTATTCCCTCTACATCACGGCTAAAAATGTTATGAGTCGGCTGATGTAAAATCTACTCCAGGTTGCAACCAGCAACCTAAGAAGCAGATCTAGGGACTATCGGTGCCTCTACAATACTTCGCGCAAAATGTGGGCTGTTCCAAATCAAGCAATTTCCTGCATTTCCCAGTCTTTTGGATTACCTGGGACTTTTGCAAAGTCCATACACACGACAGCGCGACGATACAGTACGACCTGTGCTTTTACGTCTCACATTCGGCTAATCTCATTTTCCAAACTCTTGTATTTAAGACGTTTCTCTGCCTCCTGGGTTACGAAGTTTTGATCACAAGGCACATCGTGCTCTTTCCGTAGTCGGTTCAATTCCTTGCCGGAGCAAAACTAGAGCTGCAGTTTTCCACTACAATAATTTCAAGTTCTATTGCAGGATGATGAAATAAAATGTCAGTCAGGCCAAGTACACTGAGGTGACAAAAGTCATGGGACAGCAATATGGAAATATACACATGGCAGTAGTATTCCGTACAAAAGGTATGAAAGGGCAGTGCATTGGCAGAGCTTTCATTTGCACTCAAGCGATTCGTTTGAAACGGTTTCTGACATCATTATGGTCGCACGACGGGAATTAACAGACTTTGAACGTGGAATGATAGTTGTGGTTAGACGCATGGGATATTCTACTTCTGAAATGGTTAGGAAATTCAAAATCCCTAGATCCACAATAGCAAGAATGTGTCCAGAATACCTCATTTCAGGCATAAACTCTCTCCACGGGCAACGTAGTGGCCGGCGGTTAATGGCCGAGAATGGCGACGTTTGCGTGGAATTGCCAGTGATAACAGACAAGTAAAATTGCGTGAAATAACCGCAGAAAAACATGTGGGACGAAAGTACCCGTTAAGGTAGTGGGGCGAAATTTGACTTAAAAGGACTATGGGAGCAGATGTCCGACTCGAGTGCCTTTGCTAACAGCATTACATCGCATGCAGCGCCTCTCGTGAGCTTGTGACCATATTGATTGAACTCTAGAGGACTGAAAAATCGCGGCTTGGTTAGAAGAATCCCGATTTCATATTGTAAGAGATAATGGTAATGTTCGAGTGTGGCGCAGACCCCACGAAGCCATTGTCCCAAGTTGTCAACAAGGCACTGTGTAAGTTGGTGATGGCCCACAAAGATGAGGGCTGTTTTTATATTAAATGTACTATGTTCTCTAGTTCAACTGAGCTGATCA
The DNA here is from genome assembly GCA_031308135.1 of Acheta domesticus. Classification (NCBI taxonomy): domain Eukaryota; kingdom Metazoa; phylum Arthropoda; class Insecta; order Orthoptera; family Gryllidae; genus Acheta; species Acheta domesticus. The sequence continues at coordinate 89,356,193 of JAHLJT010000631.1, read as the reverse complement.
TTGACTGGAATAGTTATGTTCAGCTACTTGGAGGCCATTTGCAGCCATTCATAGACTTCAAGTTCGGACTTCAATTTTCGTGGACGATAATGCGCCATGTCACCAGGCCACAATTGTTCGCATTTGTTTTGAAAAACAAAGAAATTTCGCGTCTTTAATTGAATTCTCTGATTTATGTCAAAGTCGAATAGAAAAGGATAATTCTAGAAGGCTGTAAATAAATTGACGGCTAAGAATATTGTCATCGAAGTTACCGTCATGGCAGATGTCACAAATTCTTTCGTCATAGAAACATGTGCTCTGGATTGCAAGTTAAAAATTTATCTAAATTCCCAATAATTTCGCTGTTATGATGTACGTAAATTCATATATTTCATGAAAAGTGTATCAATCTTTGAATTAATGAACTTATAGTAATCTCTAAATCTATCTTATACCAAAAGTGGTCTAGGTCTAGAGAAGATTTGTTGCTGAATACATATTATCTTTCTCTCGTTGAAATCGAAAAAAATATTTTATCCTTCTGGTAGCCGTCAATGCAGTCATAGAGAGAGGAGTGATTTGATGATTAAAAGATTAATCGCCAAATAAATCTCATAAGAAATTTGTCCAACCCCAGATCGAAGAAAAAGCCCAATTATTTTACTCTTTAGCTCGACAACGTTATATTTGGTCCCATGAAAATCCACTTTGCTGAATTTGTCTCATACTTTTATCAGTTGGTATTATGCAATACATAGCGAGGCAAGCAGGTTTGCCTTGTTTTCCAGCCAAGCGCTGGGGTCGCGTCATCGAACGAGGAACGACGACCCTTTGGAGATGTAACCTTCATTCTCTTTGATGTCCTTGAAGCCAGCCAGCGAGCGCACCCGTGCATATTTAATCGTGACCGCCACCGCAATGCCACCGAAACGGCACCGCAGGTCGAAGCCTGAGGGCTGCGCGCGCGGTGACGTCGACAGTGATCATCCCGGAAGCTCTTCGAATTTCAATAGTGCCTTTGGTTGGCGGTTGAAAGCGGAGCGTGAGTTGTAGTTTTCAAGCACTGCCTGCTTAACGAGATGTGAAACTTAGATACCTATTATAAAAATGAGAATTTTTGGTTTGGTCTGTAGTTGTCACTAACTTCACAACAAAATGTATATCTGAATTTCTAATCAGCAATTAACTTTTATGCATATTTTAAAATTCAGTGTAAATAATAATATTTATTGAGTTTTGAATGAATTTGCTGCAATTCACAATAACTAGAGTCGAGGCAGTTTTCAAATGAAGGCAGATTGACAAATCACAAAACTACTGTATGAAATTTCAATCCTTTGTAAATTGGTCGATGTTATTCAGGTTGAAGGTCCTCGGTATTTATGAATGTGCTTGGTATCCTTGGTTATTATGTGTTATCCTTCAAAGAAAGCATTGAATGAAATATCATTTTAAAACAATATATTTCCCGAACACTTCACTGAAGTATTTAGGAAGCCAAGTTCGTTTGGTATTCATGTACTTCAAGACTGACATTGCATGTAAATGGCTCGAAAGACAGAAATCAGTTTCAAAACTGATTTCTGTGTAAATGGAATTTAAAGAGAATGCAACAACATTCGACAGGAATGTGATTCAAGTCACTTGAAATTATCGTATCGTTCATATCATATTTCAATGGCTGGGAGGAATCCTTTGGACATGCGTGCTGTCAGGGGTGAGCGAGTATTGTGAGTCTACCAGGGCTCCCCATCGCGTTGCCCTGAAAGAAGCTTAAGAAGGCGGAGTCAGAGGAGGATAATGCAAAGGGGGGCGTGGTATCTTTCACCGCACGCGGGTACGTCCCTCTTATTTCCACGAGTAATACGTTCAGAGAAGGTAAGCATGAGAGGATTGCCCTGGAGTATGAGAGCGGGTCACCACACAGTGGGACAAAATCTCACCAAGAAACGCAAAGTAGTATTTCTTCGGAATTTGAATCAAGAATTTCCACACAAAAATCGGTATATTTTCATGTGTAAGCAAAAGTATATTAATATAATCTGAATAAAACTCGATTTTTATTACCTTTTATGTTTATTTTTGTGTTATGTTTTGTGCTATGTTTATTTATTACGTTTATTTTGATGGTCATGTAGAAGCAAATATCATTTGTAGTCAGTTGAAAGTGGATGAGAATGTCCAATTTTCATGTAGTTGAAATAATTCATTTTGTTGCTTTGCATCAATAACTCTGGGCCCCAAACGACGGCATATCAAACTGCACTTTCAATGTCATCTCATAATATTATATACGTCCCATCTCACGAAGCATTAGATTACTCTATTTCTCAATGGCACACTTTGAGGTAATTTTGGCTGTTGGCCATTTGAAATGGCATTAGTTTCGTACCATAAATCGTGAGTTGGAATTATTGCAAATAAAAAACTAATTATTATTCATCTTCACGAATTTTGTTACAAGGCTGTTCCTTTTATCCTGATCCGAGGAAATCCCTGTTATCTGTTGATTGATCAATTTTGTAACTCTTGTTTCATAGTACCATATATTGCGCGGTTTTTCTGTCTTCGTAATATAATCTGGTTACGAACACAGGAAATTCCTCCTTGGAGCAAGAGAGTGCCATTCGAATTTTATTCAATGGTCTTTTAAGCATGAGGTCCTTTTACCCACAGAAAATGTTCGTCATGGTTCAGGCTGCTTTATAACAATAATAAACAATGGTAATATATTTTATTCCATTGTTTGATTAAAAATGATAAATACTATTTGATTTCTATAAATTATTGATTAGCAGTAATCAGTACAGATGATAAGCAATGCTTCATTAATATTTTATTTTCTCGTGTATCTCTGCATATTACTTCATGAGCTACGTTGTTTTCATTTCTTTCCAAAAGGCATTTTATTTACAAAATTCTGTACCTATAATAGAAAAATAAGAACATTATACATAGAGTAGAAATAAGGCAGACAAAAAGATTTAAATAATAAATTTTCCTAGGTTTTGAACTGATAACGAAATTCTATTGCAATATTTCGGTTAGCTGCCTTATATCTTTATCACAATATTCTAATATCCAAATCCTTCAATATCGTTTAAATGTATTCAAGAACTTAATTGACATTTTGGTCTCATTAAAAACAATATTTCTCATTTTGAGATTATCATTTTTCATTAGATAACATTATTTGTTTTATATATTGTAGATATAAAAGATTTGTTCCATTAAATCTGCTTCTTTTTCATGAATAGATACCCTACCTCGAAAAGCATTATTCGTTTTGAGGCAGATTTTCATTTGCACCGTTCGGCGCGTACCGGCCCAGTGTGCTCCGCGTCTAATCCCCATCCCCCGGTCGCGTGCGCACGGCGTGCCCCAGGGGTAGGGACGGGTGCGCAGGGTCGAATGGAAGGGAACGGCGCTATGCGAGGGGCACAATAAGCCTCTCAGCGCGCGGAGTTCAGTACTCGCCTCGCCCCCCTCGCGACAGCCCCCCTCGAGGTCCCACAGCCCCTTGCGTACGGGGTAGCTTCACCCTCTGATGGTACTCGGGGGGTCGATATCATTGAAACGGCGCGGGCATCATGGAATCAGGAAAGAGAGTACACCCTCCAGATAGGCATACATCAGTCGATTGCGAAGAGAACATGGGACAGAATTCTATCTTAGCGTCCCTGTACATGAGCGTTGCATTGACGCGTGTTAAGTAATGCGGATCGTAGAATAACACTGTATCTTATGCGAAACGCACACGAACGCTTTGGCCGTTCCGCATAAGATACAGTGTTAGTCTACGACGCGCGTTACTTATCGCACGTCAACGGAACGCTCGTGTGACACACGCTTTATTAACCTGTATGTATACAGGTTATGTATGTAAACAGGATCAACATCCCTGTTTCTGAAAGAACACTAAGTCTTCAGTGATGGGTAAGGTGGTAGTAGATATGTTTTTTAAATTGCTACATGATTATATAGCAATCTAATTTTACGTTAAAAACTTAACCTCACGTTGTTTTATCGACGATTTAAGTTCAAAAAACGTGAATTATTCACATGATGCTCACACAGATCCACACCAGCATCCCGATATTGTCAATGCTCTAGTTTAGAATGGCAGTTACTCAATGCGGGCGTGAGATTCTAGATATCACTAGGCTGGTGATAGTGCTAATGGCAGCAGAAATTTTGCTCGGGTTTACTTCTATGGTATCATTGTTATTGTTCACTGGCGGAAGTAATCCGGAGATGCCGAAACTTTCTCGATAATTTACGATGACCTTTTCAATAGTCATAGCAACTATATTATTTGAGCTAATAGAGGAAGGAACAGGCGTCCACTATACGCCTTTGTAAGAGCTCTTCTAAAAGTATTTACTTCACTTGCGCTAATTTACGGATGACGACCAATTATCCCCAAGTGGTATCACTAATTTACATTTCCTTTCCCTATTTTGTAGCTTCACTTTCGTGTTTTTTCTGCCTTCCATCATCCAAATGTCTTTCGTTATTCATTATGGGCTTATATATTCTGACTTCATTTCTTTGAACGACCTGCAACCATTTTCTCAAAAATATTCGAGGCCTGGATTCGATTGTCTTCGTGAGAGACAGGTCAGTATCCATCCTAATGACGGATACTCGACGGGATACTTGTTGAATCACAAGAGAAAATATTTTAATTATACTAGTCGTGCTATTGTAAAATCATGTCATCTCTTATAATTACATTGAGACATGAATGTTTCGAATGCTTATCCGTATATTAAAGAAAGTCAAGATTCAAATTATGCATTTTTTATTGTATTTACTGTTAAAAAACGCTATTGTCAAAAATATTGAAAATATTCCTTTTGTCATTTTCCCCCTCGAATTCCACTTAATGATGGAGTCAACGTCAAATATCTTTTCCGCTCCTTTTTCCTCCAACCATTTGACTCATAAAAAATGAAAAATAATTTTGGTATGCGTTTTGTGGCAGTGGGCGTAGGCGATGGGCAAAATAGCTAGGTCAAGGCCACTGGTGGAGCTTTTTGTGGAGAATGCAATGTTGTGTGACTCTTTTTCTTACGTTTCACACAAGAGAATATTGCTTGTGAGTTGTAACATGACACTTCAAAAAACCTACAGGATATCTGTGAGCATCCCTCTACATTTCCTAGTTTTTATCTTATCTTTAATAATTTTTTTCGACTTTTCCATTTTTGTGCTTGTAAAGACAGCAAAAAGGGAGAAGGTGAAGAAGTGACTGTTATCTTTGAAAGAATCGTTTTCGCCCTAACACTTGACGCTGTAAAATGTCTCATTCGGTCTTTCAACTGCTTTTTTCTGGTCGTTTGGTTTCCCATTTCTCCACTTCCCGTCAGATTTTCCTACCTCACTAGTTCGCTCTCCAACCCTCATTTCTTCCCTTACAACACCGCCCCACGCGAAGTTGGCTTTCCTCTCCCCTCCTCAGTCATGCAATTTGTCGTTTGTTATACTTTCCTACTCACAACGACATCCCTTTGCCATATACTACCATCCTCACTTCCGTTGTCAGATGCCGAAAGAATCTAGGGTGAAGATTTTTAACGGCCGTTGCCTTTTCAAGCTGGAGCAATAAAACTTTCCCGTTGAAAACTCTCCCGTGAATTACCTTTTATACTCGATTTATTCTCGCCGAGATACGATGGCTCTATTGGGGGAATTTGAAAAGACTATCTAATGGATTCTAATGGCATCTGCTTGTCGAGTTCAATTCCGAACTATTTTAATTTGCATTTTATCGACGGGTGTCTTTATGCTAGGTTTTGTATGCGTCATCCTTTCTTTTTTCCATCGCCATTCGATTACGTTGAGATCACTTAAGGTTTGTCTGTGAAGAACTGAAGCAATCACGTCATAAAATGTCATAATGTTTAGAGAAGAAAAAATGTAGCATGTCTTGAGTTACGTTCACCATTTTTATTGTGTTCAGTTCACTATTTCGACATAGCTATTTCGCTGGTCCACGAAGTTCCAGATGGAAGTGTTATAAGACATAGTTCTTAATAATTTTCATCTGTTTTTCTGCATGCTTTCAAAATGCATTTATTTACACTACTATATTCGAGTTAAAAGATGTTAATGCATGAGCATTTCATATACCTCGCTCATCATACCCACGTCATCATAACACAATAAGGGAGTAATTTAATATATTTTTATTTCCAGACGTCTTCTTTAATAGCAACATAGCTTTAAGTTTTTAACGACCTCGAGGGCATGGAGACGTGTGTATACTTCACTGGTATATTGTTCTGCCAAATGAGACACATTAGTACTAACTACCTTGCATCATCATATACACACAGAACACACGTGTATTGAAGGTCGTGATAAGGTCAACCAGCACCTTCTAGAAGAAAAAAATATCATTAAACACTTCGCACCGTAAACCATGCAGAAGAGAAGTTGAAAAGTCGAGAAACGAAAAATGGTGTATTGAATCGTTGAAAAGAGCCTATCTAAAACACTTTTTAAAAATTAATTAAAGATCTCATCCATATATCTTAGAGGATGGAAAGCTCATTTCAAAATGTCCTTCTTGCACTCACGGGACGTATTCGTAAAATTTGGTAAGACGATGTAAAATCTGTCTCAAATTTTAGACATTTCTGAATATTTTATGAAGGAATATTATGAAGTAAGAACATATCATTTTAAATGAGTATAAATTAACTATATATTCGATTATGCTGTAAATGGGGCTGCATCATTTTTCAATATTTTGCGACTGGAAGCTACAAAACACCTAGGAATTCTTCAAGGACCTTAAACATGTATTATTATTTGATAAGCCGATTGAGAGGATTCCAAAATGAAAATCAAATTACTAGTCTTGAAAACATCAGAGTTATCAAACAAATAGTATTCTAATTTGTTTGATTTCATTGTCCAAATCCCTCTACACGAATTCATTGGTTATTCCTAGTTAACTTCTCCACTATTTGCTGAAAAATGATTAATTCTTTGAAATGACCAATTCAACCAACTGCAGTAAGTGCGAGCGTGCAGGCTACTTTAATGTTGGACCGTTTTTGCTACTGAGAGGTCGTAATTTCGATAAACTCATTATCTCGTGTTTCCGGGTTCGTCAACTGCTAAGGAAATTCGTAAGAGTAGTGCATGTTTATCACACGAGGTGGGGATATTCTTTCCGCAAAGAACCGTAAGATCCGTCATGGACCTAGACATAGGCTTGCAGGGTTTCCCCCATCCAGGTATCTCTGCCCAGCAGGGGTCTGCCCCAGCCCGGGTAAGCTTAAATTCCCGTCGTCTCCCGAGTGATAATGGTGTGCACGTAAATGTGTGTGTAAGTAAGGAGTGAGGTTAGGACAAGGAAGAGCAAGAAAAGATTGCGCGCGGTCCGTGGCCCGTTTGATAGAGTTCTGTTCCGGCATTCGTGTGGTGTTGATTGGCGAAACCAAGGAAAACTCCCGATCAGAGCAGCCGGCCGCTAGAATTCTCCTCCAGACAGCGGCTGAACTCGACCTAGCTGACAGGTTAGTGTCGAAACTTCTGTCACCGTAGGATTTTGAACTCTAGGACCTCTGGATCAGAGGAACTGCAGTGACGTCAGTTGATGCTCTGACACGCAACACTCACCGAGCTGGATACTTCGATGGACATGAAATTTTACCAGCTTGTTCTGGGCCTTTCAAAACCTCTACATACAATTTTTTACGTGCTATGAAGCATTGCAAGTAGTGTTTATGCAACAATTAGTATTGAGATCGTTCGTGACCTTACTGCCTGTGGAAGGGCGAAAATCACTGCCCGCCGCCAATAGTGGCGGCGCGGTATGTGAGTAACGGCCACAGAACCAGTGGCGAGCAGCGATATCCGTTGCGTATGAGCTAACTTTGCTGGTGACTAAATGGCTCTACGCGGCTGCCAATGCGGAGTTGAATATTTGTTGTTGCTGCATTAGTCTATATTTTATAGTGTTATTTGGATATTTTCCTAAAATGTATTAAATATCTGATTATACCTAATCTTTAGTATCTTAGTAGAAGATTTTATACTTAATAATATACATAAAATATACGTAATATTAAGAAACTAGTGGTGCTACAGAATGGCACAGACTTTCCCGTATTATTTTCCTGTTTCGTTTGGTATCGGCTAGCTATTCGGACTTGCCAATGCTCTTAATAGCTGCCATCTATCGCCGCGCAAACTACATTTTTGATTAATTTTTCGGTTTCTTAATAGTAGAACAAAACGATTATTTTAAGAATATTAAAAAACAGTTAAACCTTGTCCTAAATGGCAATTGTAGTTGAAAAATTTGGAGCCGTTTTCAAAAAAATGGCGTTTAAACGCTATTGTAAATGCGAAATTTGATGCTCTTTTTCACAAAAAAATTTTGAATTTTCGAAAAACTTCATTTAAAGTCATCTGAAGCACTTACACTCACAAATTCAACAGTGTTTACAAATTGCTGGAAATGTGCATTTGAATGGTATGAAAGAACTTTCAAACAAATTACATTTGTGTAATTTATGCAAAAACAAACAAATATTCCAAAATTAACTTTACGCCATATTAAAGAGAGCAATTAGAACTATCCGTTCGAAAAGTTTGAACAGAAAATTTAAAGTAATTTATGGGAAAATGGCCTTTGAGCGTTTCTAAAAATGCGGAAATTTCAGCTACATTTCACAGAAAACTATTATTCCATTTTCGAGAAACTTTATTTGACATTATTTAAAGCACATGTACTCATTAATACAATAGTGTGAACAAATCGCCGCTAATGTAAATATTAACGACGTGAGAAACAAGTCAAAAAATTACATTTTTGTAATTTTTGAAAAAGAGAACAATAGTGCAATATGGCGTTAATGTCATCTCACAAAACACATTTAGCACTATCTCTACAAAAAGTTTCAAGGACAAATTTGGAGCCGTTTTTGAGAAAATCTGTTGTTTTGTAAATTTTTAAAATTTCAAATATTGTGTGCAATATTGCGCAAAAACTACTAATTTTTTTAAAAAATGTACATGACCTTAATGAAAGAACTTACTTCGAACAACAAATTTTATTGGAAGGAGAAATCTCTATCTTCAGTTTTGTAGTTCCAGGAAGACGCCGAAAAAATTTCAAACTTCTGCAATTTTCGAAAATTCAGAATAAACCGTAAAAATGGAACCTATGCCACCTTCATAAGTGTATTTTATTATATTCTTACAAGAAATTTAAAGAAAAAATTTGGTGCCGTTTTTGAGGAAATTTTGAAAATGACTGGCGGGCTTCCTGCAAAGTACCCCCAAATTTTGAAGAAAGTTTTTCAAAATCGCGGCGCATTGAGCGGACGGAGATCGACCGGGGAGTGTCAAGTTTGGAAGAAATAGCACATATGGTTTAAGCGCTAGTGTTGTTTACAGACTGACGGACGGACGGATGTTTTGAAAAAAAAACTTTTTCGGTATCAGGGGACCCCAAGACATATATTTCCGTTAAAATCTCGAAATCGATTTTCCGCAGCATGACATAACTTTCCCTACACTATGTATATTACTCCGTATATACGTTCGTAAACGGGAAAGTCGAAAACGTACATCAATTCCAAATGGGACAAAAATGACAAGATATTGCTTGCGAACTGAACGTCGCTATGCAGCGTCAGAGGGCGAGCCGGGCGCCCACGCCGCGCCGCGGCGCCGCACGTCCGTCGCCCCACTCCACCGCAGGGCCCCCGACGTCGCACCGCGCGGCGCCGCGCCGAGTGCCAACGACGTCGTTAGCCGCATACGGCTCCTCCATGGACCTCCAGCGCGCTGCGTACTACGCCACACAGCGCCCCGCGGTGTGTGTGGCGCAAAAGGAACACATGTGGAATGCAATGTATATTTCACTATGATTCAAAAAGTTGTATGTGTTAAGTGTACAAAAAATACATAGCAAACATGCAAGCCAAAATGATAGCAAAAATGTTGCAGATATAACACAGTCAATTTGACTCGCTTCACTCACGCATTTCCAAGTTGACGACAAGGCTCCGGCCTTCGACCGCATTTAACATTAAATGTTCCAGCCAAAGCAAATGTTCAAAACATTTGTTATCAAACCAAGAAATTCTTTCGCATAAGGAAAATCAAAGTACTTCTACTAAATTAAATACGTGGATTACATGTGTTCCATTTATTTATGTGCTTTAGATGCCAGAAAAATACTCGCGCTCGCCCCACACGGGACCCACAGTGGACTTACAGTGGTCGATGACTCATGTTTGTATGCCTTTGATACGATCATCATGCCTGCGTCGTAAAAAGTCGAGATAGTATTGTTAGGTAAAATATTATCTTTCTCAAGTGAGTCGGAAAGCCTCTCTTGTCTTTCCTGATGTATATGAAGCCAAAACGAGATTTCCCAAGAAAATAAATCTTCCCTCAAGCTACTGTGCATTTGCCACTTTATCTATAGTTTTTATAGGCCTTTCTCAACACAACAGAGATAAACGTCTACTGTATTAGTAATGACTAATTTTGAATAAACGCCTGAATTGATGGAAAAATAAGCAATCTCCGACCATGGGTGATGTATCCAAATTTCGTTAGATGCCCAGACACTGGAGAAAATCCAGAAAACAATGAAAAAGATTGGAATTGGAAATAAAAATATAAGTATTTGTTTGTGATATTCTGCCTGTACTCAAATGGCGATTGCTCAGAAAATTGAATTATCATACACAGCGAGCGCGTTCCTGCTCACGATGTCTGACGCGATGCGACAGCGAGACTCCAAGAAAGGGACTTCCCGCTTTGAAATATTTTTATTGAGGGGTTACTGTGATCAAACAACAATTTCTTTTATATTTTTGGTATGTAAAGAACTGTTGCATTGTGCATATGTATATCCTAACCTATATTTTGGCAGAATTTGTGAAGATTGGAAAAATCGTCTCCTGTATTATTGCAGTAGTATACCTTTCCGTTCCGGCTCTCACACCCAACCAATCTTTATAATTGAGGTCTCTAAAGAAATATAATTTCACGGAGACGTGACGAATTGCACTTTGACTTTAAAAATATGAAAGATTTGTTTAAAAAAACGCATCTAAATATTCAACTCAAATGCAACCCGCAACACTTGCCAAAGTTTCCGTCAAATAACTCCTAAACAAAGTGCTCTAGAGCCTTAAAAACTAAAATTTTGAGGCGAAAGGCCTCAAAGAAAACGTTTCTCACACCATAGTATACAATATGAGTAATTCATCGACATTCAATTAAAGTTTCGGTTCCGCGTTTCAGTACTATCAAGCCCACCTCAATATTTCAGCCCTTGATGCTGGTAACCATTTTTGTGACGACACTCTTAGGCTTAGATTACTCAATCTTATATTTACGCTTTCTGTATACACCGTGGTTTATGCAAATGAAACTCGTCAGACTGCACTATCGTTAATTCAAGATTTGCTCTCCAGCAACAACTGATTGTGAAGTGATGTGGATGTATAATGAAGAGTGATGACTGTGTTTGTGTTTTACCTGTACCAATATTTTCGTTATCAATCGATGAAATTTTCAAGTCAGAGGCTTCAGACACGTAGCTTTCTCAAAAGTAAAAAGCAAATATTTTTGTGACTATCACGAAAAGCTAAAAACTAACTGACAAAGAATATTGAATAATTACGTCAAATGGTGTCTTTAAGGAAGTGTTGTGAATAGTTCCAAGAGAATTCTCCATGATATTGAATAAATATTTATTGAAAATTTCTTTTAAACATCAATTGCATTATTTTTTTTATTTGTTATTGAGTTAGTACATTGCAAGTTACCTTTATAGATTTTGAAACAAGTAAACACGTTTCGTTAACTACTTTCCCTCTTAGAATGGAAATAGAAGGATAGGGAGAGGGTGGGGTTTAACATGCGAGAGTTCTCGCACGGGTACGCTAGTGTAATTTATTACGAAGAACTTTTTATTTTTAAATGGCGTGCTTACAGGTTTTTGGAAAATCATTTTGCGTGTTTTTGTTCGACAGAATGTTTGCTGCTCCAGGCCAGTATTCTTAAGATACTCAACTTTAATTAATCGTTGGTAAAATCGGTTACATCTCAACATTTTTTTCGAAATATCTCTTCCCTGATAAACGCACGTGACTTGTCAGTTACGCGGCATACCATTTTTTAATAAATAATTTTAACTACATGCTTCAGCAATGTTTTAACAAATCAGTCAAATTTATGTCTTCCTTTACTTGTAGTATTACTGATCTGGAAAAGCGAATTTACCCGTTTGAAAAATATTTTTAGATAGTTCACATTTTGTGACGTTCTCTTTTGCGGGTACTATTAGAACCCCCAGGCCATGGCTATCCTATCCCTCAATGTTCCTCACCTAAATGACTCGCTGATTTTGGATTTAATTGCTACTTCTCCTTTTGCTTTGCTCAACATTTAACTACATTCAAATGTTTAAAAAGCCTAAACAATTATTATAAAATTGTATAATGACTCAAAACTTATTTAATGAGCGAGAAGTCCCTACTTCTTCGGAACATGTTGCATTACAGAACTTAATGTGCTTCCCGCATGCATATCAAGAATGCTTTCCCTCATGCATCCCGTTTATAACTATTCATAACGTACGGGCGGGGGATATAGCTAAGGGTATCAACTGATGTCACTGTAGTGTCTCTGACCGGGAGGTCCTTGGTTCGACTCCCGACGACTGCGACGGCAGGATTTTCAATATTGGCTAGGGAGCTAGGTCGAATTCTGTCGCTGTCTGGACTATAATTCTAGCGGCCGGCTGCTCTAATCGTTAGTTTTCCATGTTTTCTCTGATCAACACCAGGCGAATGCTGGAGCATTACCCTAACAAACGGGCCACGGACCGCGTGCGGTCTTTCCTTCCTCTTCCTTATCCTATCCTCACCCATCACTTACACACCCACCAACATGCACTACACAAACACATGACCCGGGAGACCGGAAGCTTAGACCTTGTCCTGGCTGGGGCGGTGCCTCTCTGGTGATAGATACCTGGTTGGGAAAACCCCGCTAACCGACGGTAGGTCGGCGTCGGGTCTCACCATCTAATGGGAAACGATTATTGTCATCTCCCGAATAAAATACATGCACTACACGCACGGGAATAATGAGGTTACTCGTTGACGCTCCCAGAATCACCAGTCAGTCATAACGTACGACGGTCAGCGTGAATCACTCCTTACTAATTCTCCTTCTCCGTCTTCTCTTGCCCTTTCTACTTAAACGCGAGATCCTGTGACTGTTTGTTCGCTAAGCAGAGAACGTTCAACGGCCAGCTGTAGGGGGACGTCGCCTCTTCCTAGGAGTGTTTGCGAGCATCGGCCTTCGAGGAGAAATTGCAGGCGCTGCTTTTGTGTTTTTCACTTCGACCCTGGCAACAAGGAAATGTAATAAAGACTTCATTGCGTACGTATTTCCACGAAAAGGGGAAAGTAAAAATAGAAATAAGGCAGATGAATCTGCATCCCTTCCATACATGTATTTCTATTGGGTTCCAAAAAGGAGAGAAATGTTTTATATTTTTGTCCTCGTTTGCCTGTGAAGGATGGAAGAGTGCATTGTTTTACGAAATCATTGACCTTCCTGGAAATATCGATTTATTTACATCAATAGAAACGTTAAATTAAATTTCCGAGAAACAGATAATGACAATATCGCCAATGTTGCGTGTAATCGATTAAAATTAATTACGAATTAAATTGGAAGTCTTAAATCAAAACATTACGGCAAACCATGGAGTTCGATGATATAACTCTTACGGCTGCTTCAATTAAGCAAGATCTCTTATTTTCTTATATCTTGTTTCGTGCTTCTGTTTTGAAATGAAGTTTCCTCTTGAATGTTGAGAAGAAAAACATTTCTTCCACCACACATACTAAGTGCGAATTCCCATACGTTTTCCACTCTCATCTTATAATTGCTCATTGCAGTAATGAACGCTAATAAATCCCCCCTACAAGAAAACAAGTGAATCTATCTGTATTGATAAAATGTAGCAATGATTTAAAAATAACTGTATTTGTAAGCTCATATTACGAACAATCATTTAATTATTTTTACAATATTTGTTGGTCTGCATGAGCTAATCTCAGGATCGACTGAACAGACTTCGTTGACTCCCCACCATATCAACGGCGATTGCAGCGAACAGGAATGTGATGTGAAGGCGAATGTGGTGTGATGCGAGTGTGACATACACATATGGCATGATGTTAATGATGATAATATCCTGAGATAAATAAATACTTATCCGTTTTCAAGGTAAAAATGTTCAGTATATTTCCTTTCCAAGTAACTGAACAACTACAAGTCATGTGCATACCTTCCTCACTAGCAAATAATTTCGTAAGCATTCATCAACAAATGAATTTCGAAGATCTTAGATCCCACTCCAAAATTCAAGGTTTTTCATGCGATTATAGGTAATATTATTGTAGGCGTAATGTTACTGTCTGTATTTATATATCTCTTTCGGCATCGTTAATGTTAAATTGTAGATTTAATTCAAGACATTAAATTATGAGAATCAAATCAATGAGGCTGAAGTTCCAGCTATATAAAATAAATGAATCAGATTTACTAAATTATTATTTTTATTCGATCATTAAAAACACAGTTACGTCATTTAAATTTAACTCATTTAGAATCGTTGGCATTTCTTACAGGTGGATGTTTCTTTAATTGTTTTTTATTTAACATAGTTCGACTATAATTTGTACTTTAAACATAATCATTCCAAACTGGAAGAATGTCATTCCTCATGCTGTTGTATTTCCCTTTTTATACGAATTAGAGAAACTTAATGAGCCACGGAAGAATTAACCAGACAAATTTTATAAAATAGTCTTTAGTAAGCTTCGTATGTTGCTAATTAAGCAACAAAATGGCAATTACAGCAGCTCTTAACCGAAAACACATTTCGACTAGAGTTTGTGAAGGTCACGAGCTCCGCAATATTTTAATTGGAAGAAAAATGCAGCCCAACTTTCACGAAAATACAAATACGAACAAAATAATTTTAAACTTGCGTCCTCAAAAAAACTTTCGTGGCCATTTCTATCATTAGTTGATTCGGTTATTATTGAAGTGATCTCCCTCCTTTTTTTATTTATTGAATGTTTGAAAATTACACAGATCAGTAACATGGTACTATTTTATGTATTGTGGTGGCTTACATTATAACTTATACTAAACTTCATACTAAACTGCATAACTCATGGAGTACAAAACTACAAGAGCCCCTACTTTAATGGAAAAATTGTTCAAGAACGCTTCGAAAGGGAATATGTTTTTGATTCTAGTTGTGAAGTAATTTAAAGAGGCCAGGTTGTAGTGGACTGCTCGGTTTATTGAATTTAGGTTAAAGTAAAAATTATTGGATATGTTTGATGATCGGTGATATACACAGTTCTTTATAATATTGGGCGTTTCAGATCAACCATGGGAAGTGTGTTGCTAATCTGAGGAATCTATTTTGTACAATTTGAAGTTTGTTGAAGTTAGAAATAGATGCATTGGTCCAGATGGGACATGCGTTCAGCATCACCGTCCCTACTATTCACAATCACGCCACAAACTGCATCGTTTCTTCCGCGCACCTACAGCAATAGTAGAATCTACGCGTAGCTCCATCTACGTGTATTTATGGCGGGGGGAAGAGGCCTGTGGCGCGACATCGGAATTGGAATTGGGGATTTTGATTGATTGTTTCCGAGGACGTCAACTGCTGAGCTCGTTAGTCCCGTAAGTGTAGTGTATGTTTCCCCTCGTGAGATGGCAGTGATCTTCCTCCGCTGGATGAAGAGATTCGGCGCTAACCGACCGTCGGGTAGCCGGGATTTCCCCAATCAGGTATCTCCCTCCAGCTGGTCTCAGCCCCAACCGGGACAAGCTCTAAGCTCCCGACCAGTGTCTCGGCACGTGTGGTAGTGTAGTGCATGCAAGTGTAAGTGTGTGTAAGTAAGGAGTGAGGATAGAACAAGGAATGGGAAGGAAATATAGCTCGCGGTCCGTGGCAAGTTTGTTAGAGTATTGCAGGGAATTGGGGAGGATCAACACGCCCACATAAACATAGGCTGAAAAGAGGGCAAATTCATTTTCGTCCTGCAATGCACACAACAAAATGTCTCCAGAGGCATCACTATGTCCATCACCGTCCAAAAAGAAAAATCTATCGTGATAGAAAATATACATTGTAACGTGTGAAACAGATTATTCGCATTAAATAATTTAATGTTCTCCAGCTATCGAAAATGCAAATTATCATCATAACTTTCTCTCGCGCCTCACTTTCAAGCGTTAGTTACCAATTAACTTTCATTTTGGAATATTATACTCTAGAATCGGAAATGGTGACATGTGAAATTTTCTATTACAAATAAAGAATACCTCTCGCTCTCCTCAAGAGTAAGTTTTGAAGGGAACGTTTGAGCGTATCCTCATGAAGTATAAAAGTATCCTCGCCCCACTTCTCGATCGCGTCTTAAAGGAGCTAAGAAACATCAGGAAACGTCGCTCCCACTCACCGCAACTGCCGGGCGCCAGAGATTCCGCACACGTCGGTGGGCGCTGGGCGTGGCGTTCGCACAGTGGTTCGCAGTGGGTCAAAAGAATGTACACCGTTCGGGCGCATCACGTACAGTCGACTCCGATTATAGTGAACTCCAATATTGTGAACTCTCAGTTATAGTGAACTTAAGCCACTGGTCCCGTTTCACTTACAAATAAGTTTAAATATAAAAATAATAAAAATATAACAAGATTCGGTTATAGTGAAGACTGAACCTCGGTTGTAGTGAACGTAGAAAATACGTCCCGTACATTAATTTCTTCCTAGAAAAAAATATATCGCCTCAGTCACACACATTCCAACACTAGTCAGCTTGAAAAAAAAATATCGTAGGCCAAAGTTCATAGTCAAAGATGTCTCCCCTGAAAGGGGAAGTAGTGGACCCGGAATGTTTCATTCAGCAATAAGTCTCATTACCCGCTTGCGCCATGCCGCTACCGAAATGATCTCGTATGTTATTAGACAAGTAAAAGTGCCTTCGAAGAGTGGGACCGTGTTATAACATTGCAAGACCCATTGAAGGGTATGCAGACTGCATTTCGGTACGTAGAGACAATGGACAATGCAGAATCAAGTATAGAGGAAGCGCGAACTTGACAAGAATTTGGATAAATTAATAATGAAAAATGTACGAAGAAAACAATTGAAAATAAACGATTTTTTAAGATCAAATAAAGACATGTAAATTCTCAGTTGATGTTAATGTATTTTGCTCTATCTCTAAATTAATAAAATTAATCATTGTGGAGAAATTCTCTTTAATTTCGACATCATCGGATATAGTGAACCTCTGATATAGTGAACCAAAAATGTTAGTCCCCAGAAGTTCACTATAACTGGAATCGACTGTACTTCCGCATTAATCTCTTCAGTGTGGTGCCTGATAGATCCCGGGAGGTGCGATGTTCCTCACTCGTTTCACCTTGATTGATTAATAATTCATCGTTTCTATGCGCGTCAACCACGAT
Organism: Acheta domesticus; assembly: GCA_031308135.1. Taxonomy (NCBI): domain Eukaryota; kingdom Metazoa; phylum Arthropoda; class Insecta; order Orthoptera; family Gryllidae; genus Acheta; species Acheta domesticus. The sequence goes on along the minus strand of JAHLJT010000631.1, from coordinate 89,338,643 downwards.
GGCCATGGGTCCTGTAAGTGTAAGGAAAGTTTTTTCCGGAAGGTGGCTGTGGTCGTCTCCCAGTGGAACATGAGATCCCGCGTCGATCTACATCTCGGCTTGCCGGTTTCACCCTTGAGGTATCTCCGTCAGCAGGCTTCCGCCCTAGCTGGCAAGAGTGGAGTAATAAAAGATGTCATCTCCATCAACTGAGTGACTAACTTAGACAATAAGTTGACGGAGATGAAACTTTTTTTTACTGCATCTACATCTACGTCTATTACCATTTAATTACGGGTGCATGACGTACGGTCGACTTCGGTTATAGTAAACTCCAATATTGTGAACTCTCGGCTTATAGTGAACTTAAGTCACTGGTCCCGTTTCACTTACAAATAAGTATAAGAATGAAAATAAGAAATATAATAATAAATATAAAAATAAGTAATTCGCATCAGAATTCCCACACTTCAAGATCTCTAAGCCCCGATTAGTGGGTTAGTGTTCTGGAAGTAAATGAGTATGCGTGAGGGGAGAAAAAGGGACTATGTTGAGGAAGGAAATATCGCACGTGGCCCTTGTTAGGTTATTATTGCGGCATTTGCCTTATACAGATCGGAGAAACACAGAAAACTAGAGAAAGTTCAGCGAACCGCTATGAATACTCCTCCAGACAAAGACTGAATTCGACCCTACCAGGTAGCAAGAGTCAAAAACTCGCTGCCTTCAGGGCTCGAACCCAAGGATCTTCCGGTCAGAGTCGGAGCAGTGGCAACAGCTGTTGCCCTGAGCGATTTTAGTCGGTAATGCGAGGAATTAAAAGTAATTTATACTTCGTTTTTCTTTCTTGGCGCGTGGGGGGTGTCATCAAAATGGAATATCTCACGGTATTTCGCGTCGTTCCCGGTTGTGCCGCTAGCAGTTGCATGATCGCAACTTGTATCGAGCAGTGCTTGTTTTTTGTAATAGCTGACACCGGGTTATGCCCAATTGCAGTTTAAATAAATCTATCTAAAAACCGAAGTATAGCAATGTTAAAGATACCATTTCAGAATTTGCTGAATGGCTCAAGGGAAACTGAACGAGAAACGCGTTCCAAAAGGGTGTCATTCACCAAGAAGCTTTTTGCAATAGTTGTCAGCATATTCTTTTTCCCCTGATTGTCACGCAACCTTGCATGCACCGGTGTTCAGCAAGAACACGATTAATTGATTTATTATTGATTAGTGATTCCAAGCGTGTGAACTGTTAAGGTCATTAGTCGCCTAAGTGTGGCGGTGATCTTCTCCCGCTGGATGGCGAGATCGAACGCTGACCTAGTCCACGTCGGCTTACGAAGTTTTCTCCAACCAGGCATCTACCCCAAGCGGGGCACCGCCCCAGCTGCGGCAGCCTCGAAGCTCGACTGGTCTCCCAACATGTGAGGTAGAGTAGTGCATATAAGTGTGAGTTGTGTGTGTGTGTGTGTGTAAGGGATGGGGATAGGACAACCAAGATGAAGGGAAGATCGCTCGCGGCCCGTGGCCCGTTTGTTAGGGAACTGCTCCGGCATTGGCCTGGTGTTGATCGGAGAAATCATGTAAAACTACCGATCAGAGCAGGCGGTCGCTAGAACGAAAGAACTAGAAATTCTCTTTGTGCCGAAAACAATGATGGAGGAGCTGCCTCACAATGTGAGGATAAATATGAGGAGCTTCCTCACAATCGGGGACAAATGGCATATGTGTAACCTCATTATATGAAAGTTTCGACATTTTCTTTGTCTTAATGTCTTGTTTTATTCTTCTAAATGCTCTAGAAATTTGTAACATTTATTTTAAGACACCACGTGTGTCGCCATGTTTGTAGTGGGCTGTTGACACCTAATGAATACGGTTCCTAAATTGTGTTTAATGTTCTAATGTTGTGTTCCCACACGTTGTTTTAAACCAGTTGTGTCAAGGTCTTCTACTGATGGCAGTGGCACGCGTCGTGGCATCGTCGCATGTTACGAGCTTCTCTGCGCAACTAACGTCAGGAAAGGCAACTATTAAGACTAGTAGTAACCCCATCGTTTTGCAAAAGGGATGGCGTTGTCTCTGGTGGTGGGAAAATGAACTGCGTGGAAGGGCGACGGCACTCATGCCACGGACTCCCGCCCGTGGCATCGACCTTGACAACACTGTTTCAAACGATTGCCGGTACTTCAGACTTCAGCGCCATTGCCACGCCATTGCAGCCCACTGTGTGACGTCAGCACGGTCCTCGCGGCGCGGCCAGCTTCTGCGGCGCGCTGCGGCGGGGACCTTGCCCCAGTCCGCCGACGGCCGGGGCGGGCGACGCGACGCTTTAAAATTACGACGTGACGCCCTCGCGCGCGTCGCCGCCTCGGCCACACCCCCTCCCCCTGCCCGCACCACCCCGCTCACCCCCCATCATCTCACTCCCACCGCCACCGTCGCCGCCCCCGCTACCGTCACCGTCATTCAGGACTTCACGGCTTTCGCGACCCTGTCCTGCGGACTTCCCGCTAACCGCCACTTCCCTCGCGGTCTACTTGGCGCCCGCGTCACTCGTCTTGCTGCCACCTGCAGGCGACAGCGCCGCGGCAGCGCCGGAGGAAGGGGAAACTGGCCAATGAAGCTGCGAACTCGTTTTAACCCAGTTTCACAAAATATACTACCTTACTTATATAATGGAAGTCCAAGTTTCATTTGTCGTTAAAAACAGTGTAAATAGCCAACCGAATATGAAAACGTCATTTTTTCATCAAGTAAATTGCTGTAACCCTTTTAAAACGTATGTCTAATTTGAATTAGAAACGCTTTGCCATAAATAACCGAGGCAGAGGCACAAACTGAGATATTTTACTAGCGACTGAAACTGAATCTGGAATGTTATTTGCAACGGTTTGATGACTTGAGTTGATACACCACATACAAAAACAAAAAAACCCTTGGTCCAATATCGTCCTATTTTTGCATACAACTTTCTTGCTAAAAATAGTAGGCGGTTCGTAGGCTTCTTCGGACGGAGTCATTAGATTCTTGGCTGTCCGGGATGATCGACTGAGCCGCCGCTCATCCCGGACATCCAAGAATCTAATATCTATTTATGGCTAAATTGCATTGCGAATATAGGATAGGTGTTGTACAGTTACAGGTTTCTGTGAATATTTTTTAACTCCAAGTTAAGAAAAAATCATAAAAATTGTTTTCTAGTCCCCATAAACAAACTTATTATTAATTTCTTTAGTTAGAAACCATTATAGTAATGAATAACGCTCGCATGTCAGTGACATACAGACGCACACGTGAGTGACGCACATAGTGACAGCGAACGCCTACAGGACATATATTTGATACTGTGGAAACGTCAGTTACAAGTCAATTGCTATCATCCAAGGTCTTAATTTTAAGAACCATAATTAAGATATCTTCCGAACGGATCTTCAGATCTCTTTCGAATGGCCTTACAGTCCAATCACATTCAGGTATTATTTCTATTGATGTCGTAGAATCAGGTATTATCAAGACGTCGTAGAATTATTTGTCTGCATTTATCATGAATGAGAACAGAACTCCATAAATAGGGTTGATTTTTTTCCGTTGTTAAATTCTTTTGAGCATTACTGTTATACTAGGGATAATCAATTTTTACTTAACTATGTCATTTTCGAAATATCCCCACTATTCACTCGCGCATCTCTATGCTTTTATCATTTTCAGTGCACTAGAAGCATCTGCCAACTTTCACAACTATTCTCTGACCCTTCTAGTTAGTTTCCATGATTTCAGAATGACTCGCTCTCAAACTCTAGCATTTACTAAATTATACTTCATGGCTTATGGTTCAGTAAACTATTTTGTTTTTTTGTTAATGTAGACTGTTGAATTAACAGGAAGACAATGCGAATGACACGGATAGTTGTTTGATTCTTTTAATTATTTCTAATCGTTATATGAAAACACATTTCAAAGTCATTGAAAAATGTTGAGACGGGAGAAAATTAGGGATCAGAGATTAAAATTCAGAAATAAGATGCAATTTCAATTCAAATAAGATGCAGTTACATTTCCAAAGTAAAATATTTTTGACAGCACTTTCCCAATGATTTTCACCCAATATTATAAATGACAGTGAATCAATGCTTTACGACACGTCCGTAGATGTTTGTAACGTTCTACTCATGAATAGAAAACAATTCAAGTAGTGTACAGTACTGAAAACAAAGTGAGGGAAGCGCTTTTAACAAACCTTTCAATATGGAAATCTTCCAAGTATTAATTTACATGTATTTTATATCCAAACTTTTCGAATATGATATACAAGTAATATAAGTTTATATTACAGTTCTCTAAAGAGTAAGTATCACAGAAAATATATAAGGATCTGAAGGTGTCTGCTTACAAAATTTTTTAATAATTTCGGTGTTGTATTGGTACATAATATTCGAGTTGATAGATATAAAACGAATAAAGTACAAATCCACAAATTAAGTAAATGTACTTTATTGGTTAGGGACAAGCCGATTTTTAAAATATCAATTCTGGAGACATTCTTTTGTCACGGTTTGTTGTTTGCTGTTTTTAACAACTGCCACAGCTACAAAATGACAGTTATAAATTCATTGTTCTCATTTTTAATCGTTATTTCTAATATTACTTGACTAGATTCTTCAGCGCCACCCTCGACTCCTCCTACAATTATCAAGTCAAATGATTTCTGGCTACCGGGAATGTTTTCCAACTATTGCCTTTGTATGCAGAATTATCTGACCCTGAGGCCGTACTTTCCTTCGGCAACCCTTCGCAGAAACGACTTCACTCCGCCCTAGTAATAATTTCATGACACTCCTTAAACGAAGTTGTTTGGCAGGCGTACAGCTCCACTGTACTTCGCAGAAGTACCGCAGTGACCCCAGTCTGCTCCGAGACTAGTTGTGTATTCGAGGCCAGATCCACTTGTAATTGCATGAGGGGTTTGGCATAAGATGTAAACACAATGTGCAACTCATTCGAGCGCAGACCTTGTTGAGATGTCTCTTCAAGGGTGACACCCCAATTCATGTGCTCCGAATATTTTTGTTGGTCCCTTCTCTTGCGTCACGTTCTTAACACAAAAGAGAATTTATTTTCAGAATTTTAAGCTTCGCGGGTTAAATCCAAGGTTAACTTTTTTTAATTTAAAATATTAAAAAATAAAAAAATATTGTGAAAACTGGCCTGATAATTCGATATCATTTCGTCAAACAATGAACCAAATATTCTATCGCTCTTATTATTTATAATAAAAGCATTATTTTAGTTCGAAAATAATCTTGCTTAATAATAATTTCTCGAGGGAGTTTTTTCAACTTTGTGAAACTTTTAATGTATTTAAACTCTTTGACGAATTTGAAATATTTACAAATGAAATGTATCTCTTCAAGAAATATTTTAGTACAGTTAATGAGTAAAGTAATATGATGAGCACAAATAAGTAAATTAAAGGAACTCAAATATTAGCATAAAGATTATTTCATTCATTTAAACCTCAAGTTGTGTTCGTTCATTAATATAATGCATTAATGCACAATAAACATCTCTGTGTGCCTTTAATTCCCTTGCTCTCATAATAGTTATACCACGATTTTTCTTAAATATTTTGAAATTTGAGAATTTTGGAATAAATAATTTATAAAAATTAAAAGAACGTAAAAAGTAACATTTAGAGAAAGCGCCTCTCTTAAGTACATGATAGCTAATTTGAAGTGGACCCACAACCGTTTCTAGGATTTTGGGTTATTATCCTAATAATCAATAAAATTGCTTTTAATGTAATAAGTTTTAATGTCCATTTCCAACATTTCTGTTTTTTTCTATAAAGGAATAATCTCTTATAAATTATAGTCACAAATTAACTGTATTAATTATAATATAAAATTGTCAACAGTCTTATCATTTTATCACATATTACGAGGAGAGCACAATGAATCGCTGGGCAATAAGACAACTATAATATTGTACCTCGAGGCCCGCTTATTTCAGAGTTCCACAATTGTAGAAGAAAGTGTATACCTTGCGACATTCTGCGGCAGGAACTCGCCATCATTGACTAGTACGATGAACACCGCTTGAAAACAATTGCGAAGTGCGATTGTGAAGTATTCCGGCGGCACCGGATGCTGACAAGCAGGTGATGAGTCCGAACTGCGAGGAGGACAGACGAAGTCCGAAGAATGCGAAATAACTAACCTCAAGGAATAACACCACAACATTAATTGTTGACGTAAGTACTTTTGCTTCGACGAACAGTTGATTAACATACTCAAAATGCCTCGCCCCACCACAAACACATATGTAGTAAACGTAACAGGAATCGCGGCACTATGCTTTGTCTTTTCTCATTGCCCCGTCGCAACCTGAAACATCAGTTCTGGCGTCAAGATGTGCGACAATAGCGCGCCTCGAAAAAGTACTGAATTGATCGACTGGCTTTACCTCAGAGCCAGCATTGAGCTGATTCTGTAGCTAGGAGTTCCTAGGATTGGAGTCCCGGCGGTGGCGGTAGCTATGTACCTAGGTCGAATTCAGTCGCTGTCTGGAGACGAATTGGAAAAGCCGGCTGCGCTGGTCGGTAGTTTTCCATGGTTACTCCGACTAACACCATGCGAATGCCAGATTAATACCCTTTAAAACAGTGGTGTCAAGGTCTTCTACTGGCGGTAGTGGGACGCTTTGTGGTACTGTAGCATGCCACGAGCTTCTTTACGCCACTAGCGTCGGGAAAGGGAACTATTAGTAGTAACCCCGCCGTTTTACAATAAGGATGGCGTTGTCATTTGTGACAGTGTGATGAACTGCATGGAGGGGCGATTTCGTCGTGACACTCGTGCCACGGACTCCAACTCTTGGCATCGACCTTGACAACACTGCTTTAAAACATCCACGGACCGAGTGGGATTTTTCCTTCCTCTTCCTTGTCCTATATTTCCACACACACATACACTTATACTTACTTGCTCTATACTAACACACATGTAGGGTGCTTAGAGCTTGTCTGGCTGGAACGGTTCCCTGCTTGGGGGAAATACTAGGAGAGGAAATACCCTGAAAATAATATAGTAAACTAGATCATGTATGACTTGTGGTTGGAAGGAATCTGGTGTATTTATGTCTCACGAACTTTTGAGGTAGTTGTATAGTCATACATAAAGAATCTAGACTCACGGCACTTCACAATCGTTATAATTAAGACATGCCTTTATTAATGACTTATTTGGATATTAAATATATTTAAGTTATTTTCAAGAACCGGAATTTTCATAAGTGCGTTGTGTACAGTACGATGCAAATCCGCGGTAAGGAAAAAAATACGAAATGGCATTGATCTTTCTTTTCCTGCTAGCCTAATGACTGTTTGAAGACAAACTAAAAAAAAGTTATTCTTGTAAAAAAATCAATTGGAACAGTTAATTTCATACAGCGTGCTACTATAGATGATTTTCTAAGAATTCCCAGTCTCTTACAAGTGCTAATTACAAATATTAGTTCACCAGTTTAACATACCAAATTATTTTTATGTTGTTCTCTCCTCTTTATTGTCAGGACGAAACAGTGTGCTAAGCATTATCCGTCACCGCTTTAGGAGCTCTTGGCCAGTTTATTTTGTTATGAGACGTCCCGGCGTTTTTGCCAAGCGTTGATAGTCTTCTCGTTTTTTATTCGACGCATTTTGTGCTTCCAAATGCGTTGCCCTTCGCGGGAGCACTTGCAGTTTAGCACTGCCAGTTTCATTGCGCCCTCGTTTCTTTATTTCTGCGTTCCTTCAGTCTCACTGCCAATTTAAGAATCTCACGGTCTCATTCCTTTTCATGTTTTCCTCTCTCTTTAGTTTCTCTGAGTTTCTATTATTTTCTCCAACTGCTCCACTCCCATTTAAAGAGTTCTCGTTTTCATTTAGGAAAATATATAATTTTGTAATCTAAATTTCCGAAATCCACATTTCGATTAAGATTGATATTGTGCAGATACATACGCGAAATTTTCTTTTTCTTCTCAAAATGTAGGGAGGCTTACATGCCTTCCACTGTTTAATAATAAATGAAGGACTGAGGACGTAAAAAATAACCATTGAAATACTATTCTTTGAGATACTATAATATTTTACTTCTACAATCTATTGTTTATGCTGTGAGATACTCAAAGTGTTCAAATTAGAACTCATAGAGAGCACCTCTGATGTTGTTTTTAAGAAACTCACTTAAACCCCTTAAGGTGTTCAATTTTTATAACAAGAAATTGTTTCTCAATGCATTATCGTGTTTTACTTCCTAATCCTTCAAATATTCTTACATTGTATAAAAAGTTAATTTACATACATGAGGAAAATTTGTGTTACACATAATAATTTTCAAATGTGTTTGAAGATACCAGTGAATACAAATTCCTTCTGGAAGTACCAAATTATATTTTATTTGCATAACTTGTTGCAATGTTTTATTTTAAATTAGCACACACATTACTAATTAAATGTAATGTTCATTTGAGTGCATTAATATTTCCATTTATTAATTCTTTAAAAGGAATACTTAGATATTTTATTCCCAATAAAAATGTATAAACGCAGAAAAAACGTTCAGAAATGAGTCGTATAAGAAACATATGGAAACCAGAAGTGAACGCTCCTCATTATCCTTTGCAAGAAAGTAAGGTCGTTGCACTGTTGTCTGGAAATAGGTACAGTAGTAAGGAAATCCTTTTTCGTCCGTCCCGAATTCACGTTTCCTGGAAGCTTAAGAGTTTGTTACGCTTACGTGCTGAATCACGAAGAACTACAAATTTCAAACGAGACATCATTGAGAGAATACAAACATTTCTTGTATTACACCTCTCCGACTTCTTTTCCATGTACGTTTTCGTACTGTTACATTCAAAATCTTGGCAGCATTTTCTCTGTATCGTACGTTTATTAATTCGCAGCTCAAAACACGAACATTCAGCTTGAAATGATCTCCATTAACGTAGCATTTCAACGCTTTTTTGTGGCACGTGAAACCGTCTTTCTCAATCCTTCTGCAAGCAGCTCCGTGTTCTCCGTAACAGAAAGTCTCCTCCACACCGCGTCGAGCTTAGGGAGAAGCCATTAATTCGTTCAAACAATCTTGGGATCGCTTCAGAAAATAATTTATCGGCGTAATTACTCTTCGGGGACGCTTCGCGCAAACGTCTTCATTTTCACGCGAGCGCGCGCGCGCACACACACATACACACATACACACACAGACAGACACACACACACACACACATACATACATACAAGCACACGCGCTCACCGGGCTCTGGCGGCAGTGCTAGTTGGCAATGCACCGGTAAAAGCACTGAGGAAACTGGAGAAGTGTTAAAAGCGTTCAATGCCCTCCCTTGCAGTTAACCGTTCCTAAAACCCATGACACAAAGACCAGATAGTATTCTAATGCCTGTATATTCCACAGTCTGCTCGTCATTCTAAAAGTTGCTTATTCACAACATTGTGTCAGCGTGGTTCACACAAATGTGTCGGGGTGGCCCAGTTGCCTCTGTCAACAAGCGCAGCAGTTCGCGAGGATCTACGGATATTGATAGTTGCCAAGAACTCCCCTTCCATTTAACGTATCCGGTAATTATCATTCCAACGCGTTGGACATAAGTGTTAGTCTTACTTAACCCTTCGGGAAGCGCGTCTATTCCACTTTAGCGAACAGTCGCGTGTTGAACTTTTTACGACACATATTTATTTAATGTTTTGACATATTTATTTATTGTTCTTGTAAATTTCATTCTTATTTTAATCTTTAAGTGCTTGTTGTTTTGTATATAATTACTTTTATAGCAATTGTGTTTTGATTGCAACAAAAATTAAACTTTACTCAAGGAGGTGTGTGTTGCAAAAGTACAAAACAATGACACACGCATTCAATTCAACCTGTGTGTCACTAACTACCCGTTCAACAATTGGTTTGAACAAGTAGCAGTGCTGGGGGAGAGTCAGCTGAAGGAATGCATGTTAAAACTACATTTCCAGCTCGTACAGACTTCTCTAGAGAAAAAATAACTGTGCTGTTATAAAAGTTTCACACACGCGCTTCCCGGAAGGTTAAGTTTTTGTAAGGTTACCGTGCATGACTTTTGAAATATGTACGTTTTCTGTATAAACATAAATCGACTCTAACGTGTGTGTAATTTAATCAACTGTAACTGTATCGTAATCTATTCAATTGATTAATCAAATCAATTTAACTAAATCAATCTTTATGAAATACTAACGGGTTTTCTGTGCCCAATTCGCAGATTTATCATGATATTTACCCGTAACAGCCTAGCCCATTCCAGCCCACTCTGGGATCCTGTCATCGGAACACACCGCCTGCACGGTCTGATGGTCATTTGGCATATTCATCTGAAAACGCTGATCTGCTTTTCAGATTTTTGAGATTGTTGACTAACAGCTGCAACCCTTTAACGTCCTGCTTCCTTCTACTGTTATTGTTATTCATTGTCTTTCATTTAAAGTATTATCCAATTGATGGCTATCAGCGATGTTAGATGTGAAAGCAAGTATGGACTTCTGAGCATACTTTTACTTCGACCGTAAGGTTCGTCATTTCCTATTATTTATCTTTGTGGCGTCTGAACACTATTTCAGAGTTTACCAGTGGGCCTGCACTGCTCGCACGGATCATTTCCTCCAATTAGATTTGCAGTTAATGTAAGAAAATGTTGATGTGATAAAGTGACACCGAGAGGAATTGTACTAATGTAACTAATATTGTAATTGTTTTTAAAGGATGACTTTTTTTTGCAAAAGCCAACACTATTATAGTGAACGGTTGGAAGACTTGTTGGATTTTCGAAGTTCCATTAAGAGGGGTGCCAAGCAATTTGGTTAAATACTGTGCAGTTGCATTCCTCAGTCAGGCAGAAAGTGCTGAATCACCAACTATCCCTCTTTCCCAGCCCATTAGTCAGAATCGCATCACCCATAGCACTGGGCAAAGAGACTGGAACATATTTGCACAAGTTACAAATATCTCTTGCTTCCACAAATAAACTATCGTAAGTTACCGGCAACATGTTGCCTTTGCAGATAATTTATCTGGGAAGTTCTAGGGTTTGAGTCCTAACGATGGCGAACTTTTGGCACCAGCTAATAGCTGGATCGAATTAAACCACTGTCTGGAGGACAATTCTAGCTCTGATTCGTAGTTTTTCGTGGTTTCATCGATCAATACCGGAGTCGTTGCCGGAATAGTACTTTAAAAATCAGGCCACGGTCTACACACGAGCTATCCTTTCTTATGCTTGTCCCATCTTCTCCCCTTATACTTACACCTACATGGACCATAATAGGAATGTAATATTGATAACTGAACTTTGGTGTTTTGCAATTAAAGAATCAATGTCAATATTACTTAGCCAAAAACCATCGAAGTTTTTAAACATTTAAGTTTTTAAAAGTGGTTCAGTAATTTCTAAAATTTACGTCTGCGCGGAGGGGGGAATTTAATTTTACAGTGAGTGTTTATTAATTTATAATTGGTATTTAACTGATAAAACAAAAAAATCGTTGGAAAACATAACAAAACTGTACCTGAAAGCCTAAGCGCTCAGGATCACCTCAAGGAGTCAGAACTTCCTCAGTTCGCCGTAAAAGCATGCTAAAAGAAAGGACAAGGGCCTTCGCTTACCGCGCATGAGTTGACTGCCTCTCCACGTGCGATAAACGGAGGAAGGCAAAGGAGATACGTATTAGGGAAACAGGGTCATCTCTGGCAGGAGAGATATGCTGCTTGATGAAGGTGGTGTAAACAGCTCTCGCTTCATTTGAATAAACAACTGGGCAATAATTTCAGATGCTATTTTGCATTTCAACTTTCATAAAATTGTATAATGGAACTTAGTCATTCACAAACAAAACATCTAAATCTCAAAAACAGCGAATACAAAATATCGACAACGATGTGTCATCCGTGCTTTACCACATATGTCGGGTTATCAATCAGATACCAAGCGACTTCATCTTCTAATTTCATGGAAGTTAAGAGATATTGTCTCCTCCTGTAAACGCATGTTAAATCCATACCTAATATAATATTGTTCAGAGAGACCAGGAACTGAAAAACAAATGTCGGAAATAGATAATATAGAGGACTCCTGAACTCGTATGACCCTAAGCGTGATAAACCCGCAGTACTTGAATGTACCAAGGGTTAAAAAATATCAAGATATTGCAATAAGTATAAAAAAGTTTCATTCTCTATTTGCAAGTATCTATTAACAAGGATGTAAGAATGACGGTAAGGATTCTTTTTTTGAATCTGAATACCTCGCCAAAGAAATTAGATAGAATCGGAGCTTTTACCTACGCTCCCTCGGACATTTGTTTTGAGTATATTCTATAATAATTCTCAACAGTCATTGTAAATTCTTCTTATTGGATAAGTGAATAAGGGCCGTATTCATTCGTGACTTATAATAAGGAGTTCCAAGGAAGGTCCAGCTTCCTTATAGCTACAAGAAGTTTAAGACTGACATACCAAAAGATTGACATGCGAGAAAAAGCTATTAACACGCTAAGGAAACATCCAGAAAAAAATATCAATATAGTGACACATTAAACCACCTACAATCGAGCCACATTATTACAGATATATTGGATCAAGATAATATTTTGATTATAATTTAAGTGTTGCCATAATGCATGACTTTCATCAGAAAAAGTGTGAAATATATGAAACTTCAGAAAAGAATTTATCAATCTACGACGAACATTTTGTAGAGTTTAATATAGGTTTCGTTTCATTGTATAAAAAAATATTGGGGAAAAAGTACTAAAACTCTATTTTTTCATAATCGGTGATTCGTAAAATTTATTTTATGTGAGTTGGAGAACAAAGGGTAGTAATATCTTAGGCTATAAACAGTGTAGTTGATATGTGGATTACACGTTTCTAACTGCAAACCCCTCGTGCTTTAAAATTGCATAATTTATAATAATTAAACTTCATGCGTGTAACATTCAGAAACAAACATATTGTATCATAATTGCTCAATTTCAGCTAAAAATAGAACATAATAAATTCAATTGTTGTATGTTACAGTACATTGGGGCTTCCTAACATGGCTCTCTTTCTCAAAACCACCACTAGGGCAGTTAGAATTGTGTTAATTCAAAGCAACGAAATACAAACTTTTTATTTTGCAGCCCTTATGCGTTACTTACCTTCGGTATTTATTGTTCAAAAAGTGTTCCTTTGCGGTAGTCATTCGGAAAAATAAGACTCTGCGGTACGCTTACCTCAAATAAGTCATGGCCACCTAAAACAGTTGAGTGCTGTAAAGTAAACAAAACATCGGGGCGTCATGAAAACCAACAATGCTGCAGTCTTGCTTATTGAGAATGATGCCAAGAGTAACACTTGTAATGCTAATTGAGAATGATTCCACTTGTAAGTTTCCATAATTTCGTAAAAAATAATGCACGTAACTCATACGAAAGTGATATTGGCGTACTCATTTCCAAATGCCGGAAACGTGTCCGTGAACATTTCATTCATAAACTTACTTTCTGTGTAATTCTTTGTAATTCATATAAATATGTGTTTACATCCCATAGACATTATGAAAATAATTATTTCTTGCTCGCAAAAATACTGGCACGTGGTGATGAATGCCATCAACATAAGATTATCAAACACTTTGCTCGTACTAGCGTAGACATCGACCAATAAACAAGTAAATGAATTAAAAAAGAAAATATTTCATCTACTGCTTTAGTGTTTCTTTCGATAACAATTGACTACCATACCGACGCAATTGACAGCGGGTTGACGGTGAATTGGTGAATTGACAGCGGATTGCTATCCAAAAAATAAATTATATTTCTGTAAATAGTTTGACATCTTTTAAACCTGTATTCCCTTCTGACATAGAAACGTTTTTGACTTTTGAGTAATAAGTTGAGTGCAGAACTTCATTTTTGCTCTCGCAACGGCACGTAAATCCTTAGAAAGGTGAATAAATCCTGAAAAAAGGCTGTTAAACCACGAATGTTTCTTTTCTTTATTCCAAATGTTAACCTTTGAGTGCAGTAAAGCACAATTTCCTGTTATTATTCACAGTTATATTCTAGAAGTTGATTTTTCTTCAGAGCTTTCTTTTTTAGAATATTCAATTCAATAAATTTATAAGTCTTCTTTCAATAATCTTCTATTATTGATCTTAGCAGACACAAATGTTTGCTTTTATGATAGAACATCATTCGCGCAATTCTGTCAGCTGTGTTGATTGCGTAGCTTTAGGGAAACAAACGACGAGCAATCACAAATATCCCAATAGAACGTCCCTGGGCGAATCATTGTCATATGAAAACGACGTTGCGTGGGAGTTTGTGGTCAACACGCGAGTCAATTCTACATTTGCGTCCCCTAAAACAAGCATGCACTTTTGAAATTTCATAATCATATGCCATCACAGAATTTTGCCAACATTACATGAAAACAGTCTGCTTGAATAAGCTATACGTGTTTACAATAAGGAAATTACAAAGTCATATTGAAGAGTAAATTTAAATAAAGCAAAAAATAGTTAATATACTTTCAAATAAGTACTGGACATATTTTTCGAAGGTCGATCGTGTTTTATACGGACGTACGACGCCATTAAGTACAGACTATCCATGATATTGGTACTAGTGAAGGAATAATGTAATTTTGACAACGTAGAAATTAGTTCAGTTAAAGATAGTGTACACTATAAAACAAAAATTGGATATCTAAAAGAAATACAAAGTTCATTAAAGCGTGTCTTTCTCTTCAACAGATCTCTGCATTATTGAAAAATAAAACTTAATTGTCAGGAATTTTTTTTTCGACGACAAAACAATCGAATTTTCAATTTTGTTCTAAAAGGCCAATAAATTTGCCCAGTTTCCTCCTATGTTTATGTAATTGCAACATATTCATTTATAGAAAGTGATTTCAGATCTCTTGGAAACCTATTACACACTCAGTATTTTTAGCTTGTGGCATTAATAGACACGTAGGGAAACTATGGAGTCAGTATTAACAAACTTTAAGTGGAACAAGGTGCTATGGGATTCCCAAGCTAGCACCTTGTTAATAAACAATCGGTTCACCCAAAAGTATCTCGATAGCTCTCATGAATCGAGATTAAAGGGTATCTATAACGGTTCCTTCTCGCCCCACTAAGCACAATTTAACACATCAGCACATCTCGCTAACTCTGCCTGGGAAAGCAAACACCCCAGAGTTACGCTCAGAGAAGGCGGGATCCATTAGCTCTGTGTTGCACAATGGAGCGGCGCTGTGGTATTGAGCTAAGGTATGGAATCTTAACAGTATAGTAAAGGTACCAGTCATTATTAATGGCGTTGCTAGTTCACATGTGAGGGGTCGAGAGCACAAGGGGTAAAAATACATTTTTGCCAAATGTTGAGTTAGGAGTAGGAGTGTGGACAAATGTAATTCCAATAGCTCAGTTGCCGCGTTCTAACGGTAAAAAATGCCTTCCATTACGTTTTTTGTAATCACTCAACTTTGAATTTGATTTTCTCGATACTACATTTAGGAAACTCACATCCTCTGTGTGCTAAGCCGCTTGTATATGGATCATAAAACGGGGCCTTAAATAGGGCTGATATAAGGAGGCTGCAATATGCAGAGAGAAGAGTTCTCAAACGGATTGCTGGTCAAGCTCTCCAAGATGAGATACCAAGCGAAGAAATACTATGCGGGTTTACTCTTATTTATTATTACTGAAAAATATTCGGCGTTGGTGAGAATGTCGTCAGACTGACCTAACAAACGGACCACGGAGCGAGCGTGATCTTTCCATTGTGTTCCTTGTCCTACCCTCACCCCTTACTTTCACACACACTTACATGCACTACACTATCACCGAGAGCCATGCCGGGAGACTGGTCGAGAACTTAGAACTTGTCCCGACTGGGGCGGTGCCCCGCTGGTGGGAGATAACTGGTTGGGGAAAACCCCGCTAGCTGATGATAGGTCGGTGCCGGATCTCGCCGTATAGTAAGGAAAGACCTTCGCCATCTCCCGATGGAAACATGCACTACACTTACGGGACTAATTGCCTTTGGCAGTTGACGCGCTCGCAATCAACTAAACGGACTCCTGCAGAAGCGTATGTCTTCTACGAACAGGGAGGGGCTGAGGGGCTGTGTGGCGTGCACTGGAGAGGAAGAATCACGGTTCTTTTGTGCTTATTAGCTGGCGCGCCTCAGCGCGAGCCCATCGGGGCCACGGCCACTGCGCCGCGCCGGCCTGACAGTCACCTCCACCACGCCCTCCCTGCCATCCGTGCATGCCTACTTGGCCCAAGCCAAGGCCACTGTCAGGGTCACTGGACACGCCCTTGAAGTCATGTTTATACTGCGATTTTCGTAACAGCGTCCCTGACAGAAATCAGCTGTTCATGGTTTCACCCAACAGGGAGCTTGAACGTCACCATAGTGACGTCACTGTCGCGAAATATAAGCTGCCGATTGGATGGCAGCGAAACAGCTGATTTCTGTCAGGGACGCTGTTACGAAAATCGCAGTATAGAAGCTGAGAAATACCTCGTCCAGAGCAGTGGACCAGTGGTGTCAAGGCCTCCAACTGGTGGCAGTGGCACGCCTCGAGGCACCGTGCCATGCAATGAGCTTCTCTGCACCACTAGCGTTGGGAGAGGAAACTATTAGTAACTCCGCGGTTTTAAAATAGTGATGGCGTTGTCTTTTGCGACGGTGTTATGAACTGTGTGGAGGGGCGATTTCGCCTTGGCACTCGTGCCACGGACTTCTGCTCGTGGTATCGACCTTGACAACAGTGCAGTAGACGATTGTTTTGACCCGTTCTAACTTTTGAACATCCCGAATAGAAACAAGGTAATCAAGTGGTACCGTTGAAAAAATAAGCGATAACAGCCTAGCCGCAGAGAAAATACTGTATGTTTCTTCTATGATATAATACACGCTGTGGAATGTCAGAATACTTTCTATTTCCTTTTTCGTCTTCTCCTACTTCTTTTTCTGTATTTACTTCTTTCTTCTGACACTTCTTATTCTTCGTCTCTTTTTTCTTTTTTTCTTCTCTGTATTTTCTGCATTAACTCCGTCTGGTCATTCTCCGTATTCTTCTCATTGTTCTTCTATCGTATGTTTCTCTCTCTTCTCCTTCTTGCCCTCTTTCTTCCTCTTCTTCTTCTGCTTCTCATTCTTATTGTTTGCTTTCTTCTAAATCATCGTTTCCTTCTTTCTTCTCCTCCATCACCTTTTTCTCCTCAACGTCAAAGGTGATATTCATTTGGCACGGTAATTGGCAGGGGTCGCTGAAACAGGAAATTTGCAAACGCATGAAAATCTAGCGGTTTCCTTGTAAAACAATTGACATGCGACAGCGATTCACAGCTGCTAAATGTATTAACCGATGTTTCCTTGTAACGTTACAATGCTGTTTTCCCAAGCGACATTTCACACATTTCTCCAACGGAACGAGGAACCAAAGACTATTGAACTTCGTAGGAAGATGAGGATACCGACAATGACGTATGTTTGCTGCTAATTGGAAGCAATCCTGCGTGTGCAGATGCATCCGTTCGCTTTCATCGTCCGTCTTCATTTGGTCGACGCACCCCCTTTGTTTTCCCCAACCGATACCTGCCACCTCCAGCGCCGCGCCCTTTCGCCAACAAGAGCGCGCCGCATCGCGAAGACAAATGCGCGCGGGTCGACAGCGCGCGGAAGCTCCCGCCGCGAGGGAGAGCCACTCGACGCGAACGCCCGCTCGGGCCCAAGCACAGTGGGCGGGGGTCATTCAGCCTGGTCGGAAACGAACCATGTCTGGAGAATGTACCAGGATTTCTGAATATAATTTTCCCTCGAGTACAAATAGTAAAGTACGCACAGGACTAGAAGAAAAGAAATTCGTGGAATCAAAATATTATTCATAATTATCATTGTTAATTATTGTTATTATTAATTATTATTATAATTAATTATTATTTCCTCTGCTTCCCTTATGAGTCGGTTGAATATAAAATCTACTCCAGGTTGCAACGAGCTTCCTAAGCAACAGTTATTGTTGTTGTTGTTGTTGTTCTTCTTCTTCTTCTTCTTATTATTATTATTATTATTATTATTATTATTATTATTGTTATTTAAATGCAAGGAATTACAAATTGTAGACCAAATGGAAAATCATATTTCTGAGAAAGAGCAATGCGCTATGTAAATATTTTTGTTGACATTTATTTTAGATATGTTTGAACAATGAGAATAACGTAAGTCTTTATAACAAATTGTATTTAAAACTAATTTCTTTCAGTTAAAATGGAGGTCGTTTGACAAGATTCTAGCGGTGTTTGAAGCTTCAATGATTCAATAGATTTATTACATGTAATTGGTGAGGTCAAGGTATTGATTTCATTATCTATTTGTCTTACTCTGGATTGACAATTCAGTAATTGATAATTTCATCTTTTTATTAACTTGTACAATACAGATGTACACAGAGAAAAAATCGATTTCTGAAACACCGATTACGCGCATTATTTATGCCTACTTTTAATTTAAATTCCTTCGTCTTCCCACTCGCACTGCGCTTCATTTGCTGTCTAAAATCTCGATAAATGCATCTATAATTAAATTTCATTTTATATCAATTATCTTCGTCAATTATTTAAAACAAAATAACATTCTTTAATTGGTTATTTCATTAATTTTTCTGTCTTTTAAATAATTGACCAAAATAATTGGTACAATTGAAATATAGACAGACGCTAAAAGTATTAATTATATTTTATTTTCCCTTGAGACGCGAAATATCAGAGTTGAACAGTCCTTGCATTCCGGTCTCTTTGTGTCCTCTGTGCGCTTCTAGCCTCATCCGCTTAACCCGCCCGCGCGCCAATACTCGCGACGGCGCGGCGAAGGATCCGGGAATATCCGCGCGGTCGATCTCCTGTCTCAACGCCCACTCGCCATCCCTCGCTCCCTCCCGCCCGCGCTAAGCCTGACAAGGGGCGTGGCGGCGGGCCCCCCAGAGGGCCTTGCTGGCGACAGGGATACACGCCCACTGGCCAACCCGCCCGCGCGCCCCTGGCGACGCTCGCCTGCCCACCTTCGTCTGTCCCCGCCCACCCTCGCACACCCTCGCCCACCCTCGCCGATCTCCCCCAACTCTCGCCCACCCTCGTCCTCTCGCCAGCCCGCCCACCCGCTCACGCCCGCCCTCCCTCCCTCCCGACCGCTTTCGCCAACCTTCCCGCACGCCCTCGCCCTCCCTCCCACCCGTCCTCGCCCACCCGCCCGCCCTCGCCCATCCGCCCGCCCTCGCCCAATCGCCCGCCCTCGCCCACTCGCCCGCTCTCGCCCTCGCCCTCGTCCGCCCGTCCGCCCGCCCGCACGCCCGCCCTCTCCCGCCCGCACGTCCGCCCTCTCCCGCCCGCACGTCCGCCCTTTCCCGCCCTCTCCCGCCCTCACCTGCCCTCTCCCGCCCTCACCCGCCCCCTCCCGCCCTCTCCCGCCAGCCCTTTCCCGCCAGCCCTCCCGCCCTCCCCCGCCATCTCCCGCCCTCTCCCACCCTCAGTCGCCCTCTCCCACCCTCTCCCGCCCGCCTTCTCTCACCCTCTCCCGCCCGCCCTCTTCCCAGCCCTCCGACCCACCCGCCCGTCCTCCTTCCTCCCTCGCCCGCCAGTCCGTCCTCTCTAGCTCGCCCGCGTGCTGGTCCCCGCGGGCGCTACTGCAGTTCCGCTGTTGGCGGTGACACATGACGGGTGTTGTGCAGTACGTCCCTCTGCGAGGTCAACGCCCGCGGCCCTTGCGGGATGCATTCGCGTCAGCTGTAGAAGCTACCAGAGAGGAAGACATCGATGAAATCTTATTTTAATGGAGTCCTTTAAAAAATAATACATTTAGGCATTTTGACGCTGCTTTTAGCCGATAATTTCATTGTTTATTGTGATGTCTTCACACAAAGGCAAATCCTGGAAAGTCACGTGTCATAATCCCCACACACACACACACACATACACACACTCGTGTTGCAAATATTATACACAACATAATATAATTATAAATAATGTCATTAGGAAGAGAAGGAAGGTTGAGAAGGGGAAGAAGATCAAAATAATGAAATAATTTAGAATGAAGTGATAGGATGAATAGTAATTCATGATGGCTTGTGAACCTTCACGTGGGGGAATTTCACAATAGCAATGTTCTCCGATATCATTGCGCGATTTTTTAACACTGCTGATGAAATCCCGTAACCTTGATGTAATAAAGACACTATTAAATATTAAAACATTAAATTATAATAATGTACTCCCCCTCCTCCAATTGAATGTCTAGATCCGCTCGTACTGTACGAAAATCTTTGTAATTTCCGAGCTTTGTTACACTTTGAAATTACTTGACTCTGTTCAATAAGTTTCGATGCTATTTTTACGTACGAGCTATTTTTACGTTCGTTTGAAAAGTCTAAAGACAAGCGTGGACGTGTTCATATGGCTGGAAAAATCATTGTCAATTAACTACTCATGTTTATGTTAATTGTAATCATTTTACAAGCTTGGAAACTGTATTTATGAGTTGGAAATAAAATATTGTAATAAAATTATGAAAGTAGCGAAGATTTCATTATTTAATCAACTTTAAAAAGTTTCTTACAATAAATCAAAATTGAAAGTACGTGAAGACATAATGACCCATTTAATGGGTGGAGGGAGGGATGCATGGATCGATAGTCGGGGAGGGTTTGGAGGGAGGGGGAGAAGGGATGGAAGGACGGACAGATGGAAGTAATGTGCGCCAGAAAAGTCTCTCCGCACCGAACCGAATCAGGGGCTCTTATTAAAAATTGTATTTATGTTGGTAGTAACCAGTTCACTGGGAAACAAGTGAAGTTGTTAACATTTCCAGCATCTGTTCGGATTGTACTGAGTACGCAATTTTTCATTTCTTACAAGCTGCAGTTTGTGCTACCAACATAATTTCTGTTGCTTGCACCGTTACCAGCTATGCCACTATGGAGAGACTTTACAGGCACCCGATTAGCTTTTGAGCTGACATAAATACGCGAGAATAAAGATCTATTCGTTCCGTATGTATCATTCCAGTGAATAATGAAAATCTCCCTCATTTTATTAGTCTTGGAAAATAAGTAAAGAAATAGTGACGGATATCACGCCGTCTGGTGAGGGTTTTAATGTCTTACATACTATTTATCAAAGTGCTGTTTGGTCTTTTCAATAAATTGGGCGACATACGAAACCGATCTGTATAAAGAAACAATGGATTGAAAAATCATGTTTCTTTTCAGCTGCTCATGGGACATTCGTATTGAAAAATTGCGTTAAAAATAAGTAAATATTTTAAAAAGTAGTAATTCGGGATCTGTAATTTCTGATTGCCACGCGATCTTTCGGAAGAAAATTACACTTTCGGACGGTGGCGGTGGACAAGTGAATGTTACAATCTCAAGCATTTTTGTTTGTTTCAGTTTAGTGTAGGTTGTGTAAGCACGTGAACGTGATTTTCTACATTGAATAGAAATCTTGAAATAGAAGAGGTTAGTGATCTTTATTTTTGCATACATTATTTTATTATCTTATTCCATCAACGTATTTATATATAGCCTTTGAATTAAGGTTACAGAAATACCGTATTTTGTTCACATATATTAACTCTACATTGTGTTTTCAGAATGTTCCAATCTCAAGCATTTTTGTTTGTTTCATTTTAGTATAGGTAGTGTAAGCACGTCAACGTGATTTTCTACATTGAATAGAAATCTTGAAATATGAGAGTTTAGTAATCTTAGTGAGGTTAGGTCGTTTATAATGCTAGAATACAAAAAAGATTTTAAGCAGGAAACAGTTTGGTTATTTGACTAACCGTGCGATTTAATCGCACGGGTTTCGTACTAGTATGTATAATTAGTATAAAAAGATAAATTATTAGAAACAAGTAAGCAGTATGAATAATTACAAACATGCGTGATTCGAAAAGAACAAACGCCGAGTGCGATGACGGGAGCGCGACAGAAAGTGCGACGACGCACATCGCAGCTGCGCGCGACCGCAAACAGCGTCCGCTGGCAAGGCGGCGCCGAGCTGCGGGATCTTCTTCTTCGAGGTTTTTGCATATTTCACGGGAAGGCGCTTCGCTTCCAGGAGCTCTTTCTTGGTTCTTTTCGCCTCTTGCCTTCCGCGGCATGCGCGACTCACTTCTGGGGTTACGGGCTCTTCGACATGTTACGTACTTTATAAGAAACACATTGTAACGCGAAGATCAACGGATAGTTAATTTAAAACTAATGTAATGAAACCTTGAAATGAAGTATGATGCAGTAAATCAGGCATGTGAAAACGTGCCCGCATCGGCTACTTGCCGCCAGGGAGAACGGACGCTTCTGCGAGCATGCGAAATTCCCCTCTCATTCCCCTCCAAATCCAGAAAGGGGTGACCTTCGTTAAGCTGCAGTCCCCACTTGTCAGAAATTCAAAATCAACTAGACTATAATTTTGTACTAATTATGTATTAATTTTGTACCAAAATAAAAAATTTTGTACTCAACTATAAACTACTAAAAATCGACATTCGAAAGTGGGGGTGCTAGGTTGACGTCAAGCTACAACCCCTACTTTTCAGAAATTCAAAATCAACTTGCCCATAGTTGTCTACTAATTATGTACTATTTTTACCATAATTAACAATTTGTAATCAACTACAAACAATTAAAAAACTGTTGCCAAAGATACACTTTTTGCACACATTTACGATTTTTTTAAAAATTAGTACATAATTAGTACAAAATTATAGGCTAGTTGATTTTGAATTTCTGACAAGTGGGGGTTGCAGCTTGACGGAGGTAAAGGGGTGTACACAAGTCAGGTGAACCGACTCGGATCGGGGAACACAAGCTTCATATGAAAAGTTACTTGGCAAATTCGTTTACCAAACAACGGAGATATGAATGATGTTTATTTTCCTTTCTACTTATTACTATTTCATTTATATTTTATATTTTATTATGTCTTAAATAAACGTTTGTGCCAATGGACAGTAAAATGTTTGAATTGGGAATTCATTCTTTGTTTTAGTTTTGTGTTACATTTTGTTAAAAATTTATTTATATGCTGTATATAGCAATAATGTGAAATTAATGAACAAGTCTCTGTGAGCTAACAATTCTTTCTTCAGGGCGGACCGCTCCTTTAACAGATAGTATCTTTGTTAAATCTTCTAACATGAACGTAGAAGGTAAATGCAATTATTGCACTTGTAAGAAAACACAGTTACAAAATCGAGATACTTTCGATTCGAATTGTGCAATTTTACTCTTCATTGTCATTTTGAAGTCAGGCTGATGTATTATTTCATTTTAGTGGATAATTTATTTGCTTTAATAGAGGTAATTGGAATTAATATATCTAAATTTGGGACAATATTATCATTTGACTCTCTAAACGTCTGTCTTGGGCCATGTATTCAGTGATTATCGCGACCTCGAGGCAATTTATACAACCCTTACTTTTACATCACGAGGCAGTTGCTCTGGATGCAGCGTCCGCCAACTCTAGTGACCTAGTTATCTTCCCTGCAACCTTGACATGCCTGAAGTAAATCCTAGTCTAAGGACACTTTTGGGGAATTACAGTTTTTCAAGGGGTATGAAAGACTTAAAATGGTGACTAATGTATGACGTCGTTTTTCGCAAAAACGCTTGCCTTCACACTCCAGGGAAATAACTGTGGTAATATACCTAATGAATTAAGCGGTAAAACGGTCTGCTCGTTTTGAATTTGCATCACGGAAAGCTGAATAAAATCCATGCATGAAATGGATATCAACCCAGAACTGTTTTGCACACATAATATATGCTAAAAAATGAAAATCGGAACATTGAGATTTACATTAATTGAAGCTTTTAATTTCAATGAATATTTTATTTTCAAGAAAAGCTAATATTTCTTGTTCACTTACTAGGAACAAATGTTTACTTGAGGACAGAATAGTAAGATAATACTTTGAAACTCACAGACGGTTTAAGTTCAGCGAGCAAAAACGTTTATTTACGCACTACAAATATTCTACGTGCACCTTACAAGAATAATACCACACTTATCCTAAATCTGTTCATCAGAGGTAAAAGAACACCCCGTAATACTCCCCGTGGCATTCATTCATCACAATTTGCAAGCCGGGAGCGGAAACAATGAAAACTCCCACATATCGGGTGTGTGCCGGAAGGGATTGTGCGTTCGACCAGGCAATTTAGCGCGGTGAAAAGCTCGGGCTCTGTAGGAAACCAATTTGCAGCGCTGCGCGCACAGCGGCGTGGCGTCGAATCGCCGCCCCTGGCGCGCGCGCGTGTTTGCGGCCGTTGCCCTCGCCCTTCGAGCTTTGTTTACTCCCTGGCGCCGCGCATAACGTACGACGGGGCAGGAGCGACGGATGTAAGGCATCCCCCTCGCGTGTTGAATAAGTAGCAAACGGGAAGGGGGGAAAGCGTGGAAAAAATAAGGCATGTATTGAAGACTAAAATATAAATGTATTATAACCGAAGAGAAACTTGATGTATGTACAGTGGTGTGCCCAAGGGAGGGGAGAGGCTCATGGGGTTTCGGACCTCCCACCCCAGAAATGAATGATGCATGTAAAAAGTGTAGCTTTTACTAATTTTCTGATTCAACAAAAGTCATTCGATATATCATTATTTTACGTTATAAATATTAAGTATGAGTTAGCAGATAAAATATATTTTATACTTTGATTAAAACATTAAGTCAAAATGTAAATATATTCTAACCAAAGATAAATTTGACGTATGTCCAGTGGCGTACCCAAGGGAGGGGAGAGGCTCATAGAGTTTCGGCCCTTCCACCCCAGAAATCAATAATGTATGTCAAAAGTGTAGCTTTTACTAATTTTCTAATCCAACAAAAGTCATTCAATGTATCATTATTTTACGTTATAAATATTAAATATTAGTTAACAGATAAAATATATTTTATACTTCGATTAAAACGTTAAGTCCGTTGACACTTGGTAAGCTGTGACGCTGTCATCCAATCTGGGGCTTGACACATTTGTGATTAGAGCGTCCCAATTGGATTAGAGCGTCACATATGACGAAGTGTCAACGGACGGAAGTGTTTTAATCGAAGTATAGATTCGGCGTAAATGAAATATTCTTTGTAAGAAAACATCAGGTCGGCTGGACACCTATACCTGTAGCTCCCTCAGAGAAAACATTAGGTTGCGCCTCTGTGAATGATTCATTTATAACAATAAAACGTCAGAGTACAGAGGACAGCGCTGTCAATTCAGAGTCATGGAGTTATGTGTTGGGTATTCGAATTCCGCCAAAAGCATGGATGTTTTCATTTCTAATTGTCTTGGGCAAAAAGAAGCACTCATGTCTCATAAAATTATTTATATCGCGACATTTTTATTCATGATGCCTCTGAAAATCAGATTCCTGGTTTTTGCCGCTT
The DNA here is from genome assembly GCA_031308135.1 of Acheta domesticus. Lineage (NCBI taxonomy): Eukaryota > Metazoa > Arthropoda > Insecta > Orthoptera > Gryllidae > Acheta > Acheta domesticus. The sequence goes on along the minus strand of JAHLJT010000631.1, from coordinate 89,313,141 downwards.
ATTATTTTGACACAGAAAGCACAGAATTTGTAAAACGTTCAGCTCGGGTGACACAGGCAATTATATCGAGTCCCATGATTCAAGAGTTAACCAATAAATGCAGTTGGTGCAAGTTCTAGACAGTTATCTCTTCCATGTGCACAAGACGGTCTCACATGTACTCTATTGACAAAGAGGTTGCATTTGAATCACAGCAACGGCACCGATCGCGTTTGCGGTCTTTGCCCTCAACCTTCGGGTCGGGGATGTATTTACCCTGCGTGACATGCATAATTCATAAAGGTTACGTAAACATTAATGTCATGATTACGACGCTAGAAATGAAATTTCCAAACATTATGAAGCAAGAATAACAAAATAATATAATAATAATAGTAACAATAATGATATAATAATAAACTGATATGCGAACTGTGTAACATTTGATAGGAAGAATATTTGCTAATTTGGAACAACCATTCAGATTGACATTGTCTTTACCAAGTTTTATTGTGTGGATAAACAGATTTCGATAGCTTAGTTCATATTACTTATACAAGAAGGTACTATTAGCCGCAGTGTTCTGGTTTACAAACGATCAACGTCAATCCGTACTACATGAAAACAAAGAGCTTGCAATAAAAGGAAAATAATACTCAATTAAACTTAAATGACGAGAAGCATATTAAATCGAAACTAAGTGGTAACTATCGACACGCCTCTTGTCATATGAAGCATGTTTCGTTTGTGTGTGTATGTGTGTGTCTGTGTGTGTGTGCGTGCGTGCGTGCGTGCGTGTGTGTGCGTGCGTGCGTGCGCGCGCGCGCGCAGGATATCCGCGCGCGCGCACGGATGACGAAAGAAAGAACGCGCGCGGTCCGTGGCCTGCCTAAGTACTACTCCGGCATTGGCCTGTTCTTGATCGAAGTAAACACGGAAAACTACTAATCAGAGCAACTGGCCCTTAAATTATCCTCCAAGCATTGACTGCATTCGATCTAGTTATTTAGTGAGCGTAAAAAATCTGACTCCGCCCCTCTGAGAAAGAAGTTTCCAAAACAAGTTACATCCAAAACAATTCAAAAGTATTTCGTACTCGGGGGTGAGGTGTCCTCCAACCCCGAGAGTGGATGCTCCCGCATCAAATCCACTTCCCAGAAGAACGCACGCCTTTCGTCCTCTGTTGCGGCGGAGTCGGGCTCCAGCATTTCCTGGAAGGACCCGCCGCAGATCGGCGAGAGCCAGCAGACGCCGTTCGGCTCCGCTGTTGCGCCTGCTCAATTCACGCTCCTTTGTCTCTGTTGTTTCCCGTTGGCTGTTTTTCTCTGCGCCACCACGCCTTTGGATGAATATTAATTGAAGTTGTCATGAAAGAAGTAATGTGAAAAAGCTATGGTTTCTGGATTTGTCATAAAAAGGGCATGTCAAACTTCGCCCGCATGAGATCTGAATTTCAGTGGGAAATATAGTTATTCAAATTATCGTTTTCCATATTATCGCGGCAAAAAGTATTATTTCTTTCATGAAGAACATGAGGGTTCAGGGCAGGAATGTATAGCTAATTTACCTTTGAAAATATATTTTATTATATAGGAGCGAATATTTTGTCAACAAAACTCGAAAAAAAACTCTCTTTTCTGTATTCAAAATTCGACTAGAATATGGTTTAGGATAGAGATCACAGAATTATGAAAACGTGCACAAAAATTCACTTCTCCCCATAGCTCGTCACACACAGTTTTTAACTGTTTTTGACGTAAATAAATAAATAAATAAATCCTTGCTCGCAAGCGAGAGTCGGCGACGAGCACTGGCCACTTCCCCTGAATTCTCTCTCATTTCCCGTGCAAATCGAGAAAGAGGTGTTCACACTGAAGCGGGGAATGTAAGTGCAGAGCGAAGTATAATGAACTGTAGCTTCATACGAAAATGTTTGCCCGATATTTCCTTTCAATCAACCGAGATTTAAATTTTGATAATATACTTGACTATCTATTACTTTATTTATTGTTTATGTTTTTGAATTCTGCCTTTTATACAAATATTTGCCAAAGAGCAGGAATATATTCAAAGGGCCAAATCTTTATTTGTTTTCGTTTGGTGTTATGTATATTTAATTAAATCATTAATGTTATTTGTTATACACACCATTAATCTGAAAAAATAAGTAGCTCTTTCTTGAGAACAGCTCTTTTGGCAGACGATTATCTTTTGTTAAACCTCCTAACCTGAATGAGGAAGTTGATGCAACGATTGCACTCTCAAGGAAACGCGATTACGAATTCAATACCTCTTTGATTCCAAGTGATTAATTTTACTCTCAATTGACAGTATCAAATATTATTGATGTATTTCATTGTAATGTATCATTTCTTTGCTTTAGCATAGGATGTGATAATTAACATCCCTTTGGGACTTCACTGTCAACTGACTACTTTAAAGACTTCTTCCAAGTCCGTCATGGGTCAGGTATCCTGTGACGCACCGCCAGCCGGAATATTTTGTACAACCCTTACATTTAAACCACGCGCCAGTTACCCTGGATGCATTGCCTGCGAACTCCAGAAAACTAGTGACTGTCCCGCGACCTTCACATGCCTGTCATAAATAAATACCACAAGAGCATTGAAATGTTTTGGTACATCCACAAATTTCGAAGCGACAAGTGGATTTATCAAAATATTTACTGCTCGAGTGGTATTCAGGAAGACTATTTCTCAAATAAGTATGTCAATAAACTCAAAACAATTTTAATAATAAAAGTCTAAAAAGTTAGGTACTGTAATGTTAACAATTTTGTTAGTAAATTATAAATAAGTGTTCAATTACGTGTTCAGGTGGTTCTTCTGAAAGAAAGGCACAGAGGTCATCCACGTTAATCTGATGTAGCAAATAGATCGGCAGTTGTGTAAGGTGCAATTAAATATGGGTGTGTCCAAGGTGTATTATTATTGTGTGGAAATTTTATTGTATTTTGTTTTTTAGTTCAATTAATCATTTGATGCTCATGATCTCCCCTCTCATTATTCTCATATTGTGGAAGACAAAGGCGCACTTCTGTCAAATGCCTAGTAAGGTGGATGTTGTAAAGCCATTTAACCGCCTACTTTCACTGACTGATCGAGTACGTCATATATCATCTCTTGTTTCTGGTTCCATTTATTCCATGTAGCACTAATGCAATTTTAAAAAATCTCATTGATTTAGTACTTTTGTGACTGTAATAAATATACATTTGATCAGATAAATTAATTACAAGTTGTGTGTGTTTTTTAATAATTTCTTTATGTCTCAGTCTTCATCGAAGCAATTATTATATTTTTTAGTTTTTGAAGCTTTTCTTACGCAAATGAATAATTTTATCTGTAATTATTTTATAAATATCATAATCATTAATATTTACTTTGTAAAACAATTTTATTAATATATAATTAGCAATTAATATTACTTTTGTATAAATTATGTAGATACATGTTACTGCAATGTAATCACATAAGTAGAATAACTTACTCATCAATCAATCAATCAATCAGAGGGCGCCCTACCCTGATAGTGACCAGTAATGTAAGTAAATCATTTCAAATACTTTATTATTTTACTCAAATGTAGATTTATGTGTGATAGTCGAAGTGAAGGTCAGTACAATACTATTCTCTTTACAATCTGCAAATGTGAGTCTGTACAGAAAACGAAAACGCCTCCATTTCTTTTCTAGAATTCCCGGATGTTCTCCAACCTGGATACATTTCATTCGTTAGCCCTTTCGAATGTTTCGCTACCAACGTGAAAATAATCGGAGGAACGTTTTCGAGAGAAAATCGAAAAGATTTTCAATTGTTCATTTTGAGAGACTAATTTCAAAGACGACCGATTATTGTCATACGTTCTTGAAATGACATTACTCTTCGATTGCATCAATTTGAGCACATTGATTTTCAGCAATATCAAAGCATCAGCAGCCAGAATACCGGTAAATGCAATTACGATGACTGTATGAAGAAAATAAGCGTAGTATTGTCAATTATACGAAATTATGCTTCGCAAAGCAGAAGCACTACTTCGTCTCGTCTATCTGGTCAATATTTTTAGTGTCTGTATCAATGCGCCTTAATTCCTTGACGTAAATCTCAGTAGCAAGCAAGGCTCACTTTTAAGAGCTGTCAATAAACTATAATCTGTTGAGGATGTGTGTGTGTGTGTGTGTGTGTGTGTGTGTGTGTGAACGTGTGGGTGTAGTATAGCGGCTAGATAAATCAGAAGTAAGTGAACGTATTTTCACTCTCTAATACCCATGTCGCCAACGACGCTCGTCTTTTCTCGCTGGCTCGTTTCCAAACTTTCCCTCTCAGTTGCCGTTGGTATAGTCTTCCCGACTTTCATTGTTTTTATGTAAGTGCTTTGCACTTTAGAGGTTTGGATTAGAAATTACATGCCGTATTCGTATACCTACTACAAGGGAGCGTTCTCGTTGCCATTGATAGCAAAACTACTTTTCATATACTTTTAGATAGTGTGTTAAAAGATTTTAATATATTTCTATGAACGAAGTGATCAGCGTCTTTTGATCATATCAACTGAAGTTTTCTTTTTAAAGGTTAATAGGACGAAGCTGAAGAGAGCTAACAATTTTCTTTCCTCCGGTCGGATTTCAGTCGATCCTTGATATCGTTTGGGAGCTGAAGCGTGTTACTTGTAGCTACACAGCTTGGGCAAATAAGTATCCAATACGTATCCGTACGACCTTTAGTTAGTAACGTTAAGTATGGTGACATCCACTGAAAGAAAGAAATTCTCGTTCCAATACTTCTAAACCTTCGTATTACCACTCTTCTGCACTGAAAGATTTTTCTTGCAGTTCAAGCAAAGAAATCTGGCGCAAACTGATCAGTAAATACTAATTTAGAAAATAGTATTATTTACTGTTATTACGCATTATCGTGTGAGATACAGACTCTGCAACACTAAGGAAGGGACATCGACATCTCCTGACGGCTGGGCGGTGCCCCTCTGGTGGGGATACCTGGTTAGGGAAAACCCTTATAGCCGACGGATAGGTCAGCGCCGGATCTCATCATCCAGAGGTGGAAGATCGTCGCTAACTGCAGCGATGAAAACCAACACAACACTTGCGGGACTACTTACTTTAGCAGTGGACGCGTCCGGAATCACTAATCAACCAATCACTCAATCGCACCTCCCGAAGAACTCTGAGTTAATTATTTCTTGTCATATTTACAGAATTGAATGAGCTTTAGAGCTCCCTTCTGCACAATCAGCTCCCAAATTACCCCCATGGCATCCCTGAGCTATTAGACTGTATGCCGCGCACGTAACAGTGTGTGGGCCCGCAGGGCGGGCGTGGCGAAGTTGGCGACGGCGGCGGCGCCGCTGGCACCTGCGAGCACGCGCGGTGCGGGCGCGCTCCCTGGAAGCGCGTCTGGCTGGAAGTGGCCGCCCGCAGCCGTCGTTCCTCATCGGCCTCTTGGAAGTGCTGCCCGCAGCTGGCAGCCGGCCCCGCCCCCATTCCGCCCCGCCCCGCCCCGCCCCGCCCCGCCCCGCCCCGCCCCGCCCCGCCCCGCCCCGCCGCGCCACGCCGCGCCTGCCATCGACCCGCGCGTCCGAATGTTGCGGAGCGAAAACGCGACTATGCCTCCTCCGCGGCTTGGCAGCCATAGAACAATGGAAGGACGGTTTCGATTTTGTTGGAGGAATTGTTTCTTCCTAGCCTCGCGGTCAGAGTGCGGGACCCCGGGTTCGATTCCCGCTCAGGCTAGATTGTAGTGTGCGTTTTCCTTGGAATGTCCCAGTATATGTTGCCGTGTGACGATGAGAAAATTCACTTCTCAGGTTGAGAAGAACAGAATACGGCGAGGGGATGTCATCGTGTTAATCACACGTACCCCTTTAACCCATGGCCGCGAAGCTGAGCCGCTGCTGGTAGGCCATGGCCAGCGCACGGTTCGATGCGCCAAGTACAAACAAACAAATTGTTTCTTCCTACTTTTTTTATTGAATATTTATATTGCCTTTGGCCAGTTCGACCCTTGGCAGTAGATGATGAGCAATATTGTTTATAGATTTATTTAGACTTGGGTGCCTTTATAAGACAAGCTCACGCATCATGACGGGCTATTAGGAGGGTTCGTAGCAAAGCTAACTCATAATGGGTTCGTTTGATAGAAATAAACCACGGGTCTTTAAGAATATTTCGGAGACAGATATTTGGAAAAGGTTTGATTCGATTTATGTTTTATGCAGTTTTATGTAAATGTAAATATAATGTATATAAATGTTTTATAATAAAAGTGTAATTCCTCTTCCGTGACTTCATAACCATAGAGCAATGGAAGGGCGGTTTCAGATTTTTTATTGTAATTGTTTCTTCTTCACTTTTACAATCTTTTCAAAGGTTTAAGGAGTCACAATTAGTGTAGGTCACGGCAAATACAGCCCACCAGCGACCTCGCATGCGGCAGCGCGCGCTGCTTTGTCTTACCTGCAGGTGGGAACCGGTGGCCCGAGATTGAACAGAATCCGTAAGAAATGCACGATTTCGCCTCTGTTGGGTGATCAAGGGATTAAATGGTTGAGATTTGTAATGATAAAATATCTGCGTCAGTCCGATTGTCAGCCAATTGAGTTTGTCCAGAAAGTTCTAGGAATATTCATTTTCGCATAATTATTATTAATAGTTTAGCCGCTAGTGATGTTCATACACGACAGACAAGCAAGCAGGCGGACAGGCAGGGAGAGAGACGAATCTGTTTTGAGAAAAAAGTCTATTTCCGTTGAAATAACGAAACTGATTTTCCGCACCAATACATAACTTTCTACACTAGTACGTATATTCCTCCGTATATACGAATGTAAACTAGAAAGTAAAAATGCCTCATCTTTTAGCGTAAAATCTACTTGGGCGCTCTAAGAGTTCCTTTTGCATTCTGGAAGGCGGGTTTTAAAACAGTTTTTATATTCTCGCCTTACTTCGATAGGTGAGAAAGTTTTGTTATCGTGCGCCGGAAAACTGAGGATTTTCAATAGAAAAACTCTTATTCCAGGGTCCTGTTAAGAAAAAACGAATAAAACGTCTTCCTGTATACAACGAATTACTTACTCTAACACGTTGTGTACTCAGAATCCAATTTTTGTGGGACCTTCACAGTGCAGAATCGATTGACGGCAAAACGTCTGTCTACCTGTACACTGTCTATAGAAAACGGTGGCCCCTAAACCATTCAGACGATTTTCTCGAAAATTGATATTCCTCGATAAATTTGAAAGAACACGAGGTCCTGCGAATTTGAAACAGATATTTTGAATATTGGTGGTACTTTACATGAAGCCATATCAACATTTTCAAATATTCTTAAAAGACTGCAAATTTGTTGATTAAACTTTTCCGTCAAATAGCGTAAAAAACGCTAGTGTGCCTTGGCTGCCCTATAGGTTGTCCCCTAGGCAACCCTGTAGGTTTCAATGTATTAACCGATTGGACCGGACTAGAGAGCAAGAGGTAGTGGCCGGCCAGATTGCGGACTCCTGTCTTTACGACTGGCAGAAGCTGGGTGCCCTTTGCCAGTTCGAAATGCTGACTATGACTTTCCCACTCAGAATGGGAAGATATCCCAAAAATAAATTAGACACAATGGATGCGACAATAAGGTCTAATGTGAAGAAATTCCTCTCACTTCCCGAACCTGCCTCGACATCATTCATATATGGCCACAGAGAAGAAGGGGCGATAGGCATTCAATGCTTCAGCGCGGAGGCAGACTTCTGGGCAGTCGATTCCACGTTCAAGATTATTGACTAGCCGAGATAGAAACACGCGAGCATAATTGCAAGATGTAATCGAAGATGCGACGCATTGCAAGGAAGGTGACCCTGGCATCCTCTCCCTTACTCGCTACTTGAATTATGAACGAACTATGACTTCTTGGCTGTCCGGGAGACGCCGCGTCGTTGGCTGAGAGGCCATGGACAACCAAGAGGCCATGGACTCAAGCCGTGGAAGCTTACGTATGAACGTACTATGCGTACATACGGACCATCCACTTTTTGGTCATTGGCAAGGCAGACCTCAAAGAAACTAAAGATAAAATGGAGTTTCGCAGAATCCGAAGGCACACACACACACCTGGAATTACCTTCACACTTTCCCCCTCCCCGCGTACGACAGGGCAAAAACCTCCGCTGGGCCCTGCCCGGTGGAAATGGAGTTTCGCAGAACCGGGAGAAGTAGCGGCCCCCACCGCCGCTTCTCCTGCCGGGGCCACCGGCCTGGAGCAATCACCAGCCACCGGAGCGAGTGTGGGCGGTGCCGCAAGTATGACGGATCACCCCCGCATCCTCACATCTCCAGTACTGAGCTGCAGCACCATCGGAGCCGGCGACGCCCCCCAGGACCCCGTCGATGCCTACGCGGTGCAATCATCAGCCAACTGAGAGTCGACATGGAGGAGGGAAATGCTGGGGAGGACACTGTGACTGGGCGCCAAGGACCGGTCATCCCTGGTGAGGGTCTGCGTGACGCCTTCCATAGGGCGCACTTCCAACGTTGGCTGGAACAGCCCGCCCAGGGCAAATATGCAAGCGCTCTCAAGAGGTTGGGGAAGGAAACTAATAACTTCCAGCAGTCTGCATAAAAATTCCCACCTACAGTTCCTATTTCCGACCAGGATCAATTCCTCCCCAGCCCTCAACTACTGTCCAGGTAACATGACCAAAAGTTATAGAATGAAACGTACGTGGAGCAACGGGCAACAAGCAGCCGAGAACATTGGTCACATTACCATAGAGTGCTACATGTCGCCGCTATGGAACGCCCGACATAACAACATCGGGACCATTTACAAAGACGCAGCCATTGCGGTGGGGTGGCAGGCGCTCCGAGAGAATCAGGCAGTGGTGGGCAGGGCAGCAGACGCCCTGACCTCGTACTCGCGCGGGGCAGAATGGCACTAGTGGTGGACGTCGCGGTGACTAACGCACGAGAGGGCAAACTTAACAGCAAGTTAGAAGACAAGCGCCAAAAATATGAAGCTACCCGGGCCCACCTCATTACCGTCGGTTACCACAGCGCCGAAGTGCTCCAACTTGATGTGGGGGCACTGGGAGGATGGTGTGCGGGTAGTGACGCCGTACTAAGGAAAGTTGCAGACGGCCACAAGCTAAAAGCCTTAAGAGAAAGAATGATCACTGAGGCCATTGATGGCAGTGCGGCGTGTTACTACACGCACACTGGCAATTTACACCTGGCCCCGCGTGAGTACAGATGGCGCGGGAAAGAGTCAATAGAGGCACCCCCCTCCCCTCCACACCACAAGAAGCTAGCTGCGGAACAACAACAGAAAAGAGTTACAGCAACACCAGACGACAACTTGGAGCCCCCGCCTAGAAAAAATGTGCCCCAGTGTCAGTGAAGTGAAAATCAGAAAATATTGGCAGTACGTAAATAACATCCAGCAGTGCACATATTGTAAATAATAATCAACAATGTACATATTGTAAATAGTAGCAGTAGTATAGAAAGTAGTCATATAGCAATAATATTGTAGGATAGAATGTAGATTAAGCCAAACGGCAACTGAAATGTATATATTAGATTAAGAAATAAATGTTTGTTTTAAAGAATGGCATATGTCTCGCTTTCGTTGAAACCCCTGATTTTTCGAAAATTGAAATATTTTGAAATATTGTAAGATAGTATGTGCTGTTGTAGCTCCACTAGGTTAGTTATGCACCATGATAACGTGTGTCACGGATTTAAGTGTGAAGGGTTCCTTGTCTTCTAGAAGGTAAGTCCTTCTCGAAGAGCAGAAAATTTACGGGGATTTTTATCGAAGTTTTCTAATTGAAGGCTTCAGTGGGAGATAGACTTGAGCCACAATTTTGAGAGTTTCAAGTTGACATTCATGTACGATTCTCTCTGTACATCCCTCTTCACATATCATTTCACAGGTTTGTTTTTTCTCGCCGTATGGCAGGAAAATACCTGGTTGTTGTCCCTCCCTTGGTCCCCATGAAATTTTCAAGCATTAAACGATCTGTATCTAGTAACTGCATATCTCTGGCTTATGTTTATCTCTCATTGACCGTTTCTATTGTAGCAAACCGTTAACTTCCCTCAGTGTATATACAAGTAAATTAGAACGCTGTTGGCCATAATAATAATAATAATAATAATAATAATAACAATAATAATAACAATAATAATAACAATAATAATAACAATAATAATAACAATAATAATAACAATAATAATAACAATAATAATAACAATAATAATGACAATAATAATGACAAAAATAATAATAACTAATAATAATCCTGAACTCGCTATTAATGCATTAAGGTATAATTTTTTAAAAATTCGTGAGTGTTTTTTTTCTAAATGTTGAGCGAGGCAGAATCGTGTACAATGAATTGACTAGGTAATGAAGGACAATATTCTTAGATTCACGATTCGTTTCGCTAGATTACGGAGCCACGAACGATTTTAATGGCTCCACGAGTGGTCTCCTTTTACGTTTTCGATATCTCTTGAAGTATTTATTAAATTGTGAAAGAAATATATCTCTTAATAACCAGTATTGCTATTTGCTGGCTTCAGTTTGTTGTACTTAACTTATGAAATAGTAAATTTTAAAAAAATATGTAAATATGTAGTTATTTTTAGAGTTCAAATATGTACCGATTTCTACTTGCGCATATGCATGTTGTGGAGACAAGTTATCATAGTAATTCATCATATTTAATGAATTGCCTCATGAAATTACTAAATAAAAACTTTTATATTTAATAATTTATTAAATTTTATCGGAGTTCTATATATAATACATTTTACAAACCATATAATATAGAATTTGTGTATATTCAAAGTTGCACCGTCGTCCATAATGATAATTTAACCGGGTATTTCATGAACTTCAGTACAGAATATAATTTGTGCCACGTATTGACGTTCACGAGGTCACGGGTTTAATAAAAGTGGCATTATCTACACCAGTGGCTGGCTTCAAAGAATAAACCTTTCAAGGAATAAATGACGACCTTTTTCAATTATCTTATATTCTGTCTTACGTCATAGTCCATTAAGCGTGACCCTTTGTTTAGACAGACTCCTGTTTAAAACGCCATTATTTCAACATTGTGAGGGACTCTTTCTTGATTCTTTATTATTCATTAGTGAGCGCTCTTTTCTGTAATGATTTATTCAATTTCTGAAGACCAATACTTTTTGCTCTTTTCTTCATTAGCACTTTCAGTCAAAATTAGCAAAATGAAAATTAATAGAATTTATAAAGAAAAATGATATTTCGTTCACGGTTTGTGTTTCTCCGTAGAAATACTTCACAGTTTGGAAAATACTTCACTTTTTTCAATAATTAATTATGCCCAAATATCGGTGAACCTTAACGTGTGTATCGTAATTCGTATGTATCGTTATGTTATTACGTATGTATCGTATTCAGTCTGTGGATGTCCCTCGTCGAGTGAACATCGTCCCGGAGCGCTCCCAGCTTAGGCGCAGGTGGTTTTCTGCAGGTGGTCAACGGCACAGTGTACAGTATGGGCCCAGTCGTCGCAGCATAGGAACTCGAAGATAAGTATTGCATTTCTTCTATTATCGCTTTCCTGGTGTTCTCTTTTAAATCGTTTTCCTAAAAATTCTTGTATTTCAATTTCCTAGTTTTCTTTCTACTTTTGTCTCTTTACACTCCATCTACTTCTTATAGCATTTCCAGCTGAATCTGCACCTCGCTGCAAGTAAAACTTTAAAACCAGTCCCTTACTTTATTAAACTTACTCATTCTTTCACTTTTATCTCCTCTAACGTCACTTCAAATTTCCCTATAATATTCTGTAAATCTCGGCTTACTCCTGCTTACTCTTACTTAATTTAATCTAGGTAGTTTTTCGCTCTTTCTTGTTCACCTGTCAGCATGGCTTCGAATACCAGAGGAACTACTAAGAGTAACCAATCCAACTTACAGGGTGAAATTAATACAATTGTGCAGGAAGTTGTTAAATGCACTGCCTTCCTCAACTCCTTGGCCACGGTCCTTACTGGAATGGTCGCCAAGCAGTTGGAGGAGAGCATGAATTTATCACAGACTTAATAAATAATTTGCGCAGGGAAATTGAAGACCGAGACAGAGAGATAAAAAACCTGAAGGCTGAACTCGACGCGAGAACAGATCAGCTTGAAATGTACACGCGGCGGAATTCCTTGCGGATCTTCGGAGTGAAAGAGAAAGAAAATGAAGATCCAGATCAACATGCCCTTGATGTAGCAAATCAGATAAGTGCCAATTTGAGCCGGAATGACATTGATAGATGTCACAGAGTGGGACCCAAGATCGCCGGAAGAAGCAGACCCCTAATTGTCAAATTTGTTAGTTACAGGAAGCGCCGCGAAGTCTTTCAGGAGAAAAGAAAACTTAAGGGCAGTGGTGTCACCATACGGGAAGACCTCACAAGATCCCGTTTGGAGGTTCTGAGAGCAGCCATAGATCGTTTTGGCTTGCGGAGCGTCTGGACGGAAGACGGTACAATAGTCGTCAAAACAAGTAGCGGGAAAGCCCGCGCGCAGACAACTGCCGACTTGCAGGCGATTTCCGCCAAGTATGAGCGCCCCCCACCTCCAGTTTGTATCAATGTAACCGAGAATTTTCCTTGCAAGAAATTATTCATAAAATGACACAGAATATAATTAGCCGCTTTTGGTAAGAATAATTGCGACATAACACATTCAACCAATCGCACCTAGCGAATCGTGAGAAGATGACGGAAAATTGCACAGAAAACCAAATCGCCACTTGCGAATCGTGAGATGGTGACGGTAAACCGTACAGCCGGCCACCGTTTTTTCGCACAATTGTCAAATATATGTTATGACTTAATAACGTTGCGTACAAAAATTAATTTTGATTCTGTTAAAAATTTATGTTTTAAAAAATATCGACTTTAACTCGTTTATAACGTTGCTTTATTGTTTTTAAGCAAATTTGAAAACTCGCCTTTAACGTTGCTCATTTTCAAAACGTATATATACTGCAAAGCTTAACATTGCTACTTGCATTTGTCAACTATTTGCATAACATTATTATTTTAAGAAATACTTTAAAAAATCCCTACACTAAATCTACACTTATTTTATCAAACCCGATATGTCGATAAAGGTGGCTCAGGGCATCAACTGATGTCACTGCAGTGCCTCCGACCGGGAGATCCTAGAATTCAAGTCTCGATGTTGGCAGGATTTTTGACACAGCTTGTCAATCAAGTCGAGTTCAGCCGCGGTGTGAAGGAGAATTCTAGCGGCCAGCTGCTCTGATGTACAGTTTTCCGTGGTTTATTCGATTACCAGGCGAATGATGGAGCAGTACTCTAATAAACGGGCCATCTATCCTTCCTCTTCCTTGTCCTATCCTCACACCTATACTTACACTTGCATGCACTATAATACCACACTTGTCGGGAGACCACTCCAGAGATTAGAGTTTGTCTCGGCTGGGGCAGTGCCCCGCCGGTGGGAGATATCTGATTAGGGAAATTTCCTCGCAAGCCGTCTCAGATCGGTGCCGGATCTCGCCAGCCAGCGATGGAAGATCACCGCTAACTTCCGCGATTGAAACGTACACCACACTTACGGACTAATGATCTTAGCTGCCGACACGCTAGAAATCACAATCAATCAATAATAAACAAATTACGATAATAGATTATCTTGATACAGTTCACATTCATCGGTAACACACACAAACACACGCACACACAAAAAAAAATCACCAGTGTTTGAAACTGTTAATTGCAGAAGCGGTTCGCAGAACAGGTGCTCTAGGCCCGCGGCTAGGGCGTTTATAAATCAAGGTCTCAAATTCAGCCTTAAACTAGAGGTGCTACAGAATGGCACAGAAAATACCTCAAAATAAAATTTACGTCATATTAAAGAGTAAAATTAGCACTATTCGTTACAAAAGTTTAAAGAAAAAATTTGGACCCATTTATGAGAAAATGGCGTTTGAGCGTTTATGAAAATGCGTAATTTTGAACTAGTTTCACGGAAAACGGTCGAGTTTTCGAGAAACTTTATTTGACATTATTTAAAGTACATGTATTCATAAATATAATGTGAACAAATGGCCGCTATTGTAAATATTAACGACGTGAGAGTCAAATCAAAAAAATACATTTTTGCAATTTTTGAAAAAACAAAAGAATAGAACAATGGCGTTTATGTCATCTCATAGAGTGCATTAGGCACTATCCCTACCGAAAGTTTAAAGAAAACATTTGAAGCCGTTTTTGAGGAAAATCTTGTTATTGTATTTTTTTAAATTGCATATATTGCACGCAACACTACGTGAAAACTACTAAAATTTTCAAAAAAATGTGCGTGACCTTAAGAAAAGAACTCAATACGAAAAACAAATTTTATTTGAAGAATAAATCTCTTTCTGTAATTTTATAGTTGAAGGAAGATGCCAAATAAAATTCAAACTTTTGTAATTTTTTTTAAAATTCGGAGTTAAGCGTTTAAGTCGGACGTATGCCAACTTAGTAAGTGTATTTTAGTCTATTCTTACAAGAAATTTAAAGAAAACATTTAGGGCCATTTTTGAGAAAATGTCGAAAATGTCCGGAGGGGTTTCATGGAAAGTACCCCCAATAAGTGAATGTTTTTTTAAAAATCGCAGAGCTTCAACTCAGGCCAGATGGAAAAGGGTTTCTTCAATTTGGAGAAAATCGTACACACAGTTTATGTGCTAGTGTTGTTCACATACACCGGACGGATTCGTCCGTCCGGACGGACTGACCGATAGACAGATGGACTGACGTTTTGCTTTCAATTGGCTTTTCGGAATCAAGTACCCACAAAACAGGGATTCTGGCTACATCACGTGTTAAGGGAATTTTTGTGTTCGTAATTTTGCAACTTGATTTATCGAATTTGTTGTCATCACGGCCCTGCAAACAATGACTTTTTTTCTGTCGAAAATTCGCCATATTTTCGCGCAGCATTACATGACATTCCCTATACTACGTGTATTCCTCCGTATATACCTACGTATACGGGAAAGTAAAATTACTTATTATCAGTATTACCTACATTAAATTGGCAAATGAATAACGCCGTCTATGAAATTTGATGCAGGTGGTAATTCTAGTGGTCATAATCATGTACTGTCTTCGCAGACCATGGCGTACTGTAGATTAAAACATTGGCAGCTCGTGGCTGTGAAGTTAGGTGAAGAGCTAGTAAGGAAATATAAAATTATACATATTTAACTTAATCATTAAAATCGCTACTTCTTCTGCACCAAATCGATCCTTTGACCCTTCAAGGTCGCGATCTTGTCCGCTATGTCTTCATCCTAGTCTTTCCTTATTAACCGCAGAATAATTTTATTCTAAATTACAATATTCCTCAAATAAATACTGAGACACCCGTGTATCCTCTGTAAATGACTGAAATTAAATAATCAGAGGTTGCTAATTCTGTGTGAATAAAATCATTGACGTAGTCTGAAATGCACTCGATTATTTCATTTTATATGCATTTTATGCTCTCTGCCGAATTTGGGTGTTTATGCAACTTTACAGTGATGCTCATCAGAGCGGGAAATTCTTTTCTGTTCCAAACGTTACTTTATGGATTAAAAGTAAGAATGTCCAACAAAATAATTTCTGCGAAATAGAAGAGGAACACAACTACGGAAATCCGTTTGAATACGGAATTTCGGAACATAACCATTTGAAACTAAGACTGTAGTTTTTTCTGAATGTTTAACTTTAGTGCCAGATTTTTAGAGAGATTTAGTAGGATACCCACAACTTAGTTTCTTTGTCTTAGCCTTTTCAACGTGAAAATGGTGTTTGTAATAAAATACACACTATAACACGCACAGGATTCATGTTTGAAACATCACACCGTAACCATTTAAGAAGTGCGATACGAACGAATGTCATACTAGAACGCGAATCGTATTTCTTTAGCTTGTACTTCATCAATACAACAGCAGCCCGAGTGGCGTGGAATTCTCCTGATATCTCTGTTAATGTCATGGTTATCGTAGCAATCGCTCGGGTAATCCGCACCTTGGAAGTTGAGGCGCAATAAACGGTGGTCTACTTCTCTTCAGTGGCTGGCGTGGTCGGTGGCGCACTCATCCTGCGCCTTCGTGAGTTTTAACTGTCCAGTAGAGTGCCGCACGCGTACCTTTTAAAAACTCACCACCGTTAAAACAACCATACATGTATTATGTGATAAGGGGGGAAAATAAAGTATAATTATTATATAAATATTTGATGATGCGTCATTTCACCTGCTTCCCCTCAATAGCCGCACCTGGATTACAAACGTCTACACTGAACGGACGCATATTCATGAACGCGTTTAAGAACCAGTGCAAATATGTTGGATGGAATAACACTTTTTTGTTTGGAATAACAGGATTGTTTGGGCACGTTCCTTTTGTTGCGAAAATGACGTATAAATACATCTCTTGGGGTGTTGTATTAAATTACAACAGGGATGTGCAAAGTCGATATTTAGTTATTATCTTCCCTCCCGCTCGTGCGGGGACCCAGTGTTAAGATTTGCGGTAAGTGTTATTGCCGTTGGTTGTCATTGGCATTTCTTTGCTTAATGATGCCTTTGTGTGTTTTATTGCGCGATATTTTTCTGCGTGTTTACATTCTCGTTTACGTTACGACGTCCGTCAAAAAATGTATTCACACTAGAACAAATGGCATACGCATATTGTTTTCGAAATAAGAATTATTCTCTCAATATGGATGTTGATAATCTCGCGAATGTAACACAAAATATGTAATAAATGGTTAATCTCTCAATAACAATGGTAATGTCTTCTAAATTTCTATATTGTCTAAACTGAGAGGAATTGATCAATACAGTAAGAAGATTAATTAATTACCATATTATATATCAGCGACATTGTTCAGATATCTTATCGGTCTGATGAAATGGATATGAAAAGCCTTTATTTTCCTAAATTGCTGTGTATAAAACAAAATATAAAAAGAAATACAATGAACTAACAATATTACTTTTAACTCACATAAGCTGCGACGAAATAATTTTTTACACTCTCTTTAATATCTTCACTATTTCCAATTCAAAAATGTTCTGAATTTAGCTACCCATTTATGTAAAAGTTTCCTTTAAATTCATCCAATGACCAGATCCACATTCCAATATTTCCTCTTTAACTTTGTGGATCTCTCAGACCTCGATACCAAGGGCATGCGTTGTGGGTTCAAACGTTCAAAAGACACCAATCAATTGAATGGATATCAATATATGTACACATTGGCAAGCATTGCTCGTGACATTGAAAGATATAGCTTTGAGATTTCAGTTTCAGAACTCCGTTTATGATTAAAAATGTACTTGTTCTTTAATAAACTCTTTCTCGGCAATTTTTTACAATAAAATTCCTTTTTATTTTTCTTCTTTTTCTACTGAGTTTGGCCAGCTGAGGACCATAATAATGACTTCTTTTTTATTATACACCAAGTTTTTTAATTTCTTTTTCCGGTGTTTTTGTATCTCCATCGATTCCATGCGGTGTCTATCTTCCTCTTAATTGCCTTTCGGCAACTTACAAAACGCTTGGCATTTGTCACATCACGAAAGTCGGCCTCAGTGGCGTAGGAACGTGAAGAAGGGTACATGTACGCAAAGCCGAAGGCTGTGGGGTTAAGACCCCAGTAGAACAAGGACGGTATCACCCTTTGGTCTCCTGGTACAAGTAGGGAATGTGTGTACGTAAGAGAAGAGGAAGGGTCAAGCATGAGGAAGGGAAGATCACGCAAGGCTCGTGTCTCCTTTCTTTGGGTACTGTTTCAACGTTTGCCTGGCAATGATCAGAGAACCCACGGAAAATATACAATCAGAGCAGCCAGCCTCGAGAATTCTCCTTCAGACAATGATTGAACTAGACCGAGAGCTATAGTGTCGTAAATCCGTCACTGTAGAGACTCGAGCGGCAACGGTTGTTGTCAAAGAGCGGTTTCATGAGATTGAGTCGGGGCTGGTCTTCTCACACCATCACGTACATCATCATGCATCTCTCATCATCAATAACTTTTACGACGAATCTATCGATTGATTGTTCTTTCTGGGCACGTCAACTGCTATGATCATTAGTCCCGTACGTGTTGTGCGAGTTATATCCGGGAGGTGCCGGCTTTCCTCCCACGCTGGGACGTGAGATGCAGCCCCAACCCATTCGTCGGCCTGCGAGGTTTCCCCTTCTTCCCGCCGGGAGAGGGGGATCAGGTATCAAGTGATGTCACTGCAGTGCCCGGTGGCGAATGAGGGGGGCATGGGCCTCCAAACAAGAAGGTCTAGAGTTTTCGTTTGTTACCATCTTTTATTTGGCAAAATTGATTTAACCCTGCAATGGTAACGTGACTTTTTGAAACAAAAGTGGTAACGTGGGGTGTCTCCAGACCCCCACACTCTTTTCATGATATATGCTAAATTATTAAAAAATAAATTAATATAATATTCTTCTTATATTATTAACGTTTTGCATGCAATTAAATAATTTATTAAGAATTTAGTTCCTACACAACTCTGAGAATTCATCAGGAAAGCATCTAATATTTGGAGTTACTTCTTCTACCTGTCTGCGCGTGTTGTCACATCCAAGCCCATGTTTGGTAGCGAAAATTGAAATCTTTTCAAATTCAAAGTACAATGGAAATTTTCAAAACCCATGTTATTCACATTCCACAATTCAGCAAGATTTTGGTACCCTGATTTCACAGATCCAGCCAAAATACTTAGCACAATTACTGTCTTCATTTCCTCTTTGTCAGTCTTATACGTGCTGCAATCATTTTTATTCCTTTCTAAATCCATTTCATTTTTGATGTTGGTGGATTCTAATTCTTTAAATCATATTCGAATCAATAAACAAAGAAAACATTATCCTGTTCTTTTGGAATTGCGTGCAGACTGCTTTTTCCTGGGCGGTGAGTAACGATATTCTGTTCCCGCTTTCAGCAAAAGTTGGCGTATTCTTCACTCCTTTCTTAACATATAAAGTGATCTAGAATGTTCGTAATACTTCCTTACTACTTCCTAACGTAAAAATACAGCATTCAATAAGTTCCCAAGCTAATAGAACAAGACTGAAGGCACTTTTACTAACGTAGAAGGTAAGGCGGGGGTCTCTGGACACCCCATATAAACAATAGCTTGCTACACGGATAAAACTCACTAAACTGGCAAACTGAGACCACACTAAATATCATGATACAAAAAGAGAAAGGTACTAAAGCGATGGTCAGGGTAGCCAACATGGGGACTACAACAAGCGGGAAAAAAGGATCCTGGGGGTCCCACAGACCCCCGCGTTACCACTCCCGGGTTAAATATTTATTTATATTATAATTATTTAATTATTTAAAAAATAGTATTGTTTGTGTCATGTATACACTACAAAAATAATATACAATACAATAGAGAATGTTAATTATTTAACAAAAATGTACGATAGCCCCATCCAAAAAGATTTTGGTTGGATCCACCCCTGGCACTGCCTTTGACCGGGAGGTCCTGGGGTTCCTCTCCCGACGGGGGCAGGATTTTCGTCACTAGCTTTTCGGCTAGATGGAATTCAGACGCTGTCTGGAGGAGAATTCTAGCGTCCGACTGCTCTGATCGGTAGTTTTCCGTGGTTTCCCCGATCAACACTAGACTAGTGCCGGAGTAGTACCCTAACAAACGGGCCACGGACCTCGCGCAATCTTATCTTCCCCTTCCTTGTCATATCTTCACCCTTTACTCACATACAAATGCCCTGCACTATCTCTCATGTCGGGAGATCAGCTTGAAGCTTCCTGCTTGCCCGGCTGGGGCGGTGCCCCGTTGGTTGGATGCACCTGGTTGAGGAAAATCCCCGGAAGCCGACGTAGGTCAGCGCGGATTTCATCAGCCAGCGGGAGAATATCACCGCCAGCTCACGCGATGAAACACACACAAACTTACGGGACAAATGACTATATCAGTTGGCACCTGGAATCAACAATCAAAAACACCTCCCACCCCCCGCGTTACACTGCCTCAGCCAGGGTAAACTCTAAGCGGCTTTCTGGTGTCACGACTTATGTTGTAGTGTAGGGGGTGAAAGTGTGTGAGTGTAAGGAGAGAGAAGGGGCAATTGCAAAGAAGGAAATATCGCGCGTGGTTCGTGTACCGTTCGTTAAGGAGCTGCTTCGGCATTCCTTTGGGGTTGAATAAAGAACCCCCAGAAATCTATCGATCAGAGCAACCAACCGCCTGAAAACACCTCCAGACATCGGTCGTGAGAATTCGATAGTGTCTGTCCAGCTAGAGACAGTGCAGTGGCTACAGTTGTCACTGAGCTATAATCATAATCCATACAATGTCCCTACCATGTTTTAATCGGAGGAAGTAAAAGGTCAACCCCTATAATGATCGCTTGTCCAGAAAAGGGTAGATGTTAATGGAATAAACCTCCTTCACGAACGCACAAAAATCACATCGTTACAATGTACGGTGAATATGTAGATCACATATTTCAGAGCCACATTTCTAATAGTACATTATGAAACGATAATATAATGATGGGTATTAATACACGAGTGTGATATTACGATGCGAGCGAGGAACGAGCGAGTATCTTAAACTTCACACGTATGTATCAACACCCATTACATCGAGTTTCATACTGTACGACTTTTATAAGTTAAACTGTTACATTGAATAGTTTCGTGGCAGTTGATATGCACGATTCAGCCAAAGTCACCAAGCGGACAGCTCCCTAACCCTACCTGTCTGCCTGCGAGGGAGTACTGCGCTAGTCAAATAGGATCAAAGTGAAATTACGATCCAAATTATTTTAAATAATATTTCACCAAAAAATACTACTAATAATAATAATAAATAAATTAAAACTGATAAGCATTATATAATATCAATTGAAATTTTAATGTACACAATTGAACGAAAATGATTAATTAATTAATGATACTTTGTCAACTTCTTTGTGATTGGTCAAAAACCTGTATCATACTTCAATCTGTATCGTAATGTCTATCATTATATGAAACTAGTTGCAGCCATCAAATGACAGCATTACACAATGAGAGTAAAAAAATAATTTTTACATTTAATTTCCTTAAAAATGGTTAATAGAATGAATTAATTACACCGACATCGACATGTAGCACTAGATCGATATGTGGAGTGGATGATTGGCGGCAGGCGAAAAAGTGCCTCCTTCTAATTGATTCTTATCAGCGGGCGGAAGCCTGTTCTGCGTTCGATGCTTCCAAAAACGCATTATGAGGCGGAAATGGTTTTCTGAGCAATCTCGATCCACCGTGAACAAGGAAGTGCGCTGCCACGTGTTCCTTTGACAATCGATAGTGCGTGGCTCGCAGCGAAAGCGGAAACGGTGGCGACTGTCCGGAAGGGGCCAACGCCGCCTCTCGCTGTTGAGACAAGTTGGACAGGGCACACAAGGAAGGAACAAATAACAGTGTAACGACCAAAATTTTAATTCCCGCGTCCTTTCCCTAAAATTGAAGATTGAAGAGAATAACATGATATGAATCTCAGATCTCAAGAAAGCAAACAAAAAAAGGGTAAATAAGTCGTAAGTAGAATACAAATTTTAGGCTGTAAAACTTCCCATTTTAGGATCCTCAAAAGAGTCTTAATGAGGCAAATAGTCGTTATTCCATTTCTTATTCAGTTTTTTTATATAATTTTTAAAAATATTATCAGTTGTAATATTGCATTGTACATTTCATTTTACTTCAAGATGCATTATTGGCACTATTTTTAAACCTATTATTACTTTTCTCCACTATCTAATTCGCTATTTTTAATAATATCGGATAAGAACGCATTTATAACTTTGACTTTCTCGTTACCGCATGCAATAAAGAGAAAGTTATGTAATGCTGCGCGAAAAAAACGGCGAATTTTCTGAAGAAAAATTCTTATTACAGGGCTCTGGTAACGAAAGAGTGGATGAATCTAGATGCTAATTTTAGAAAAAACAATCCTCTAACACGTGATGTAGCCGATTCTCTCCGTGTCTTTAAACCGTCCTGCCGATTTCCTCCAAAACTGATATTCCCCAATTGATCTGGCTGATGTCGCAGCCCCTTGAATTTGAAACCGATAATTTAATTTTGGGGGGTACTTTATATGAAGCCCCCTGGAACATTTTCAACATTTTCAAAAAAAATGGTTTCTTCGTCTTTTATTAAATTTTGTTGTTGGATAGTATGAAAGACATTTAAGAGAATGGTGCAGGCCTCATTTTCGTTGAAAACTCTGATTTTTCGAAAATTGCAAAAATTCAAACTTTTTCTGCGGCTTCCTACAGTTACAGTTATGAATACAGAGATTTTTCTCGTAATGAAATCTGTTCCTTGAAGATAGATTTTGAAATAAGGTCTTCGAAAATTTGAGTTTTGCGTAATTTTACATGAAAGTTCCGGCGAGAAAGTACGTGCTGTTTAGCATCACTTGTTAATTTTTGGCCCCTTGAATTTAATAAGACCCACTAACAGTAAAAGTTTCTCGCAAACTGACAGGAAGGTGTGAATTGGTAGATAGTTTGATCGTATTTTGTGGCACTTCTATCTTAGCATGACTGCTCAACTCCAGAGTATCTCTACAAAGTAATCCCAAACGTATGAGCTGTTTTGTAATTTGAGACCATTGCGAGGGGTAAAAATCGCTGAAACTGCTTGTGATGATTTTCGGAGTATATGAATACCTAACTTTTATCTCCCGGATTGATTGATGATGTCGTTTCCGGGCGTACCAACTGCGAGTGTAGAACAGCAAGAGTAGTGCATGCTTTATCACGGAGGAGAGTGTCCTCCGCTGGATGGTGAAATCCGGTCTGACCTACGTGTCGGCTTGTGGGGTTTTCTCTTACCTCGTATCTCCCACCACCGAGCACCTCCCGAGGTCGGACAAGTTTTGATCTCCGACATGTGTGGTAGTGTAGTGCATGTGTATGTGTGTGCAAGAGAGAGAAAGGTATAAGGATAAGGCAAGGACATGTGTGGTAGTGGCATGTATATTTGTGCAAGAGAGAGAAAGGTATGACGATAGGGTAAGGAAGAGGAGGGAAAGATTGCACGCGATCCATGACCCGTTTGTTAGGGTTTTACTCCGGCATTCGCCTAATTTTGAACGGAGATTCCACGGAAAACTACCAGAGGACCTGGCCGGTAGAATTCTCCTCCACACAGCGGTTGTTTTTGACCTAGAGATCTCGAAAATTCTGCCACCGTCGGAAATCGAGCCCTAGCACCTCCCGGTCAGAGGCACTGCAGCGACATCCGTTGAGCCGGTGTATGTCCTGGGAATGTTTCGACGTCCAAACAAGCTTGTAAAAAAAACAAGATAATTAAATCATTTCTAAATAGAATTATTTTGTAATATCGTAGTCATGGAAAGTGTTTATAATAATGTCTGGTTTTAGGCATTAAATTTGGCTAAAATTTCGTAGCCTATTCATAATACGATAATAATAATCGTAAATCACATTGAAATGTCCTGACAACTCGTAGTCACAGAACTGCCGGAGTCGTACTACGTCGTCGCTGAGGGATGCGCCGCGTGGGATTAGGGGATGAGTCCGGCGTCGCGCGACCCTGGGGATAGGAGTAGACTGTGTGGGGTTCGTGACCGTTGCACGGAAGGACTGCTCAAGTAGGCGGCCCTCTTGTCATGCCCAGCCCCCACGCTTTTCAGCAGACTACCGGTGTGGATAATTCCCACAAGTGTGGGAATTATGACAGACGCGAACGAAGGTATGGGGAATGGGGTTAAAAAAATAACATTCTCGCAACATCTTTGCAATAATATCATTAAGTTCAGCCCGTAAATGAATGTTAAAATTCATAGTATGCATGTGAGATATTCATATTTCTGCAATTTTCAATTAATATTAAATTTGCAAAATTGGTTAAATGCTGCATGAAATTTTACTCAGTTTCTTTTAATGAAGTCATTTGCGTTTATTTGAGGAAGTGAGGGATGAAATAGAAAGAGAAAGTGCAGCTCAGGGGTTAGTGCAAGCGCTACAAGTTATTTGAAAAGGGTGTTAATCAAATTTGCGAAAAAATTCAAATTTACATGGCCCTTAAGATTATTAAAAATAATAAACGCCATGACCAGAATGATCAGAGATATTTGTCTCAGTGCCCTCCCCATCCCCGAGCAGGTGATCACGGTTGTGGTTTCTCATTGCCTTCCGCTCAGTGGATGATGGAGGAGGTGATAATAAAAGCAAAAATACAAGAACTAACGGAACATTCAAAACACTTTTATTGTTTTTATTTAAAACCTAATTATTACACATAGAAATTAAATAAGTTGATACTGTGTGGCTAGGCCGAAGGCCTTTAAGCCATTGCAATACCTACATCCTACTCGTATCACTTCTAACCTTTTGATTTCTGGTATAGATAGATAGATAGGGTTTATTCTACAATTGGGCTGATGTTGCCCGGTGGCAGAATACAGAAACACAAAAGTACATTAAAATTACAAAACACAATTAACTATAAAAACAATATATAAAAAATCAATATAAAAAACAAACGAATTATCTTCTTCATTACCTAGAATAAGCAACTGCATTTACATGCCTATACATATACAACAAGTGAAACTACATATATACTAACATTTAAGTAAATAAACTTACTTACATATCACACCAACATTCATACATACAAACATACACGCTTACATACATATCATACAAAGACAAAGGAACACTCGCATACACACCATCCTACAAGTATTCACTCACAATCATATTCAGACAAATATGGATAATCACTTTTACCTACAACATAATAATATACAATACTTATAATAATTTTTACATTTCTAACACGTAAAAACACTCGTTAACATCACTTCACTGCACTTCACGTCACTGCACCTCATAAAACTTTACCTAAATACTAATAGCTCAATACTTTTTAGTTTACTACCCATAATCGCACCTTTCACTTCACTTCACTTCACTTCACTGCACGTTTTCACCCTATTGATTAATTTCCTATACTTTTTTTCTAAAACCACGCGCTGAGCAAGGAAAGGGCTCAAAAACTGTCGCAGGCAAATCGTTCCAATCTACGATTGTTCTGTTTACAAAGGAGAATTTGCCTACGTCCGTTCTTTGAATTCTAGTTCTAATTTTATATTTATGATCAAATCTATTAAAATAATCTGGTTTATCTAGCCTTCCCCGTATTTCCTGCCATGCAGAGCCACCAGTGTAAGATTTATACATTACGCAAAGTCGAGCCCTTTTTCTCCGATGTTCTAACGATTCCCAACGTGCAGGTATGTTCCTCCGAAAAGTGTATTTTGCCGCTCTGTTTTGTATCCTCTCTAAGCTCTTCTTAAGTCCTATTCTGTACGGATCCCAACAACTAGCTCCATATTCCATTACTGGCCTAACAAGCGAGGTATACGCGATTTCTTTTGCTTTCGTATTGCATTTTTTAAGATTTCTCATGACGAAATGCAAAGACCTCCAAGCTTTACCCACTACGTAGTTAGTTTGTTTCTCCCATCCCAACTTACTATCCAAGAGGATGCCAAGGTATTTACAGTTTGAGACTCGCGGAACTACGTCATTACCTAGCTGATAAGGCAATGTATGAAAGTCTCTGGCCCTACAAAATGTGATCGCTTTACTTTTATTTCCATTTACAGTCATTTTATTAGCTCTTGCCCAATCATTAATCTTATTTAAATCTTCCTGTAGTTGAATCATATCGTGCTGTTCTGTAATTTCCCTATATAATATACAGTCGTCGGCAAAGAGTCGAATTTTTGACGTTATATTTTGCGATATATCATTTACAAAGATAAGAAATAACAGTGGGCCAATGACACTGCCCTGAGGGACTCCGGAAGTAATGTTACCCTTTTCCGATAAATGCTGTCCAATTCGAACCTTTTGATTTCTATCGCGAAGAAATTCACTTATCCATGCTATTACCCGCCTGTCAATTTTAGCATCAATAAGTTTCAATATCAGAATGTCATGCGGTACTACATCAAACGCTTTGGCAAAATCAATAACTATTGCATCCACTCTTCCCCCTAAATCAATTACATCAGACAAGTCTTGAGTAAGGGAAATAATTTGACTTTCACAAGAAAAGCCATTTCTAAAGCCATGCTGCCCGCGAAAAAACCATTCTGTCTGATCCAAATGATTTCTAATCGAATTAGATAATAATTTTTCAAACAATTTACAGACTACTGACGTAAGACTAACTGGCCTATAATTTTGCACTTCACATTTTTGTCCACTTTTAAAAATTGGCACTATTAAAGCAGATTTCCAATCATCCGGTACACTTTCATTGTTGATTGATACATTGAAAAGTCTGACCAAATATGGTATTATTGTCTCCCCTGCTATCTTTAGCATATCGGATGTAATACCATCCGGACCGCAAGACTTACAGTTTTTCATTTTCTTCAATTGTGAACGTATTTCCCTTTGATCAATTTTGAATACATGATCCACGTTGTTGTGCCCTATATTAATTTGGTTAGCTTTTTGTTTGTATACGGAACAGAAATAATTATTAAATACATTGGCTTTCTCTTCATCATCTACGATATCTACGTTATTCCATCTTACAGGAGGTGTCTCCTCCTGTTTACCTCGACGGTGACGTACATAGTTAAAGAACTTTGCCCAAGCGTTTTCATTATCATCTAAAATTAACTTAAGATATGATTCTTGCGCATTTTTCTTTTTATTTTCTACTTCTTTCCTAATTTGTCGGAATTTCTGTAAATGTGCCTCGCTGCGATGCCTATTGTTATACGCTTTTCTCATTTTTCTCTTTAATTTGCGAATTTCCGTGTTATAATACTCTGGGTCTGAATTCTTTTTTAAGTACTTAAAGGGAACGAAACATTGCCGAGCTTCCTCAATAATTTCTTTGAATTTTTTCCATATGTCTTCCAATCCTCCGCCTAACTTTTCGAAAACCGCGTAGTTCAGTTTTAAGAAATGTTGCAGTCCATTTATGTCAGCTTTACGATATTGCCAAATTCTATTACCGATTTTATCATTTACCCTTGAAATTGTAGCATTTATTTCAAGAACTACGGCATTGTGGTCACTTATTCCCTGAATAACATCGCAATAGTATAACATGTCTATCGGTCTAATGAGAAAAATATCTAACATAGAATTTTGACGCGTTGGCTTGTCAACAACTTGCGTCATTCCTGCATCCCAAACTAGTTTATTTATTATTAACTGAGTTTTTCTATCGCATACTTCGCCTTGCCAATTAATATCGCTTAGATTTAAGTCACCCCCAATAATAATCGGATTACTGGTTCCATTCAAAGTTTCCGCCAATTCGAGAATATTATCAAGAATGGAATAATTACCGTTTGGTGGCCTATAACATGCAATAAGATCTATTGTCTGCGAGTTGTCTACGTTTATATCTACTCCTATCATTTCATAGTCAATGCTTTTCCATTTCAAGTTCGCGTTTATATGTGATTTAACTAAAATAAAGACCCCTCCGCCTCTAGTTTCCCTGTCCCGGCGAAATATTTTATAGTCGTTTCGACAAATTTCTGAATCTAATATTTCTTCAGTAAGCCATGACTCCGTACCGATCACTACGTCAGCATCACATGCCTCAATTAAGTTCCAAAGTTGAATTTCCTTATTAACAACACTTCGGCAATTTACCTGCAACAGCTTCAGAGCTCCCTTACTCACCCTTAATCCTTTCTCGGAAAATGAATCTCGCTTTGGCCGCTTCCCTTCACTTTGCAACGTGCCCCCCTGCAAAGCTCTTCCACCCGTACACTTTCTAATCGCTGACGCCGCCGTAACCGTTGCCGCCAACGCTGCCTCTCCCGTTGTCTCCGCCACTGCCTCCACCGTTGCCGCCGCCGCTGCCGCTGCCGCCGCCGCCGCATCCGACCCCGTTGTCGCCGACACCAAAGTTTTCTTCCTGGAAGAATCCCCTCCCTCCCTCTCCACTGTCACTGGAGAAAAGGGCAACACCGCTGTGCGTCCATCTTGTCAATGGTTTTGCCCTGGTGCGCTGCAAAACCCGGCAACTCTAGTGAAGAGCCCACTGAGCTCGGCGACACCTTTGCGGTTCAAGTGCACGCCGTCACGACCGAGTCCACTCTCATTTACCCATCCGTTTGGATCTACAAAGAGTAGCCCTAGTCTCTGTGCCACCCACTCCATATCGCGGTTAACCCGCCTGATTTTCCGAGGCCATACGTCCCGGCGGAAGAGCACTCCGCTCAGAACAATACGAGCACTCGGAAATCTTAATTTTGCAGTAACTGCGAGGTCATAAATGTCACCCAAGAGGTGGTCAAATGACTGACATTTTTTGATGTTGTTTGACCCCACGTGTAAAATAACAGTTTTAGGGTTAACCACATTACATTTTCCGATTTGCCCCTTCATCTGCTCCACTCGTATTCCCGGAAAACAGCGCACTTTAATGTGTTGCCCCTTCCCCACATGACGCACTATCGAGTCACCAAGTATTAAAGTGTCCGCCGCCGTCGTCACCGCCTCCGTCGCCGATGTCGTCACCGCCGCCACCGCCGCCGTCGCCGCCCTCGCCGCCGTCGCCGCCGTCGCT
Source organism: Acheta domesticus (assembly GCA_031308135.1). NCBI lineage: Eukaryota > Metazoa > Arthropoda > Insecta > Orthoptera > Gryllidae > Acheta > Acheta domesticus. The sequence goes on along the minus strand of JAHLJT010000631.1, from coordinate 89,284,446 downwards.
GCCGTCGCCGCCGTCGCCGCCGTCGCCGCCGTCGCCGCCGTCGCCGCCGCCGTCGCCGCCGTCGCCGTCGTCGCCGCCGTCGCCGCCGTCGCCGCCGTCGCCGCCGTCGCCGCCGTCGCCGCCGTCGCCGCCGTCGCCGCCGTCGCCGCCGTCGCCGCCGTCGCCGCCGTCGCCGCCGTCGCCGCCGTCGCCGCCGTCGCCGCCGTCGCCGCCGTCGCCGCCGTCGCCGTTGTTGTCGCCGTCACCGCCACCCCAGAAGATGAAGCCGAGACTGTTCTGCCAAGCCTCACCGCTGGTTTAGGCGCCGTTGCTGTCGCCATCTTCATGTTTTGTAGTTCTCTTTGAGTTTGCTCGAGGTTGGCTGATACTCGTAGGAACTCATTTCGGAGCCGCGATAACTCGCTTCGCACATTTCCATCACAGTTTCTGCAGTCCTCACAACGCCAGTTCGCACTTGGGGGAAAACCTCGTCTGGTCGTTACCGGACCTGGATTTGATTCCACTCCTCCTATTATCAGTAGCGCTGCAATTATAAAAATCATAAAAGCATCATGTGTTGAACCGCTAGTTGAATGCGTTGGACCAACACAGGAACACGCCACTCGCTGCGCCCAGCGGCCGATGCGGGCCCGGTAGGCCTCCAGCTCGCAACCCATAATCTCACTACCTGCGTGCGGAGCCGCTAGAGAAACACGTCCGCTCGCAACCGTGTCCAGACTCAGACTGAATGAAGGGTGAAAGACGTTGAAAGAGAAGCAATTACAAGTACGATGATATTCAATTAAGAACAGTGGTGGTAACCATCTCATAATCACACGGTGAAAATATCCATACCATATTCAGCATCCGTAGCATTTGTTAACACCACGCAAATGTCGAAGCAGTACATTAACAAACTGACCACGGATCTTGCGTGATCTTTTCTTCCTTTTCCTAGTTCGGTCCTCACCCCTTACTTACACACACTTACGCTTACTTGCTTGCATTATATTATCATACAAATCGAGAGACCAGTCGAGAGGTTAGAGCTTGTTCTGGCTAGGACGGCGCCCCGCTGTTGGGAGATACTCGGCGGAGGAAATTCCGCACACCGACGGGTAGGTCGGCACCGGATCACACCATCTAGCGGAGGAAAACCACCGCGACTTACCACAATAAAAACATGTACATACTACTATACATGTGTATAAGCATACGTATATGAACGTAGCTTCATGATCCTACGCCACCTAGATAACTATATCTTACGACTGCACAAATAACATGACAATCGTATTGAACTCATTGGATGTAAGATAACCTGCTTTGGTCTCATTAGCGTTTTTATCAGGTGTTGCGCGCTCGACATTTTGGAGACTGCGTGACCGTGAATTTTTCGGTGCAAAATAAATCCACCCATTCATTGCCAAGGAAAAAGTATGACTTTGTTTGTACGTGCACATAATTTATTTACACCGCGCTTTGATCACTGAATCGTTAGTTCATTGACCGTTCGCCACGCGTGCAGCCTCGAGTTCGATTATCATCACTATACGTGGAAAATACGATTTATTCCAAAATACAATGGTAATGTGGTATGTAAAAGAGTCAGTGAAATAAAATTACCCGGCACTTTCCACCCTAATTAGATCCATATTTGCTATTATATCGTTATTTACTCGTTCAGCGAACAAAGCAATAACGGAATGCCTGAGATGTCTGAGTCAGTTAAAGTGACAGACTCTTGATATGAATATGGAAGACATAAATGACCGCGGTGGATATAAAGCTACGCCTCAATTCTCAAAAACAATTTAAAAAATATTGAGTGCCTAAACCAAAGATTAATAAATTATAAAAGCAAATACTGTGAGTTACTCAGTTCGGGAGAAGCCGCGTCGTAAACCAACTTTTAAGTTGCAATCTTCTCTGCATTTTTCTCCTTTGCGTGCTTACAGAATCTTTCGTTTAAAGTTACGTGGCGGATCTTTGGACAATCTTCTAAATTTAGGACACTTTTTAAAGAAACCATTTTGTTCCATCTCAAGAGTCGTTTATTGAACTATAACGGGCAGACCTTCAGTACGTTGTACAGTCACTGGCATGACCTTAACTCCCGCGGACTCCGCGAAAGACAGGACTTCTCTCTCCCAGATGTCAGGTGGTCTTCAAGTTTCACATCAGGTTAGCGATCAATACGCTCCGAGTCGCACAGAAGTCTGTCGTCCTGTGAATGTCAGTTCCTTTACATAACCGTACCAATTTCAGCCGTGAAGAGGTAGGTTCACAAAAGTGCTTAGCTTCTTTATATCACATTCAATCTGTTCAAAAAAAAATGTTCTTCCATTCTTAACGTTTCTTTTTCGGGTTCGCGCCATTTTGTTGTCTTTTGCAGGGAGTGATCTGGCGCTTGGGCTTGCATGTCCCGCTCTCTTCCAGGAGCCCAGGCTCTTGACGATAGTCAAGAGAACTGCGTCAGCCCGGCGGAAATTGATGCTTGATTGCCCGACAGACGTCGCTTCTTAAGCACAATTGGCCTGTGCCTAGGACGCGGCGACTCCCGGACAACCAATTATCTATCGACTCTGCCCCGAGAAGTCAAAGTTTTCGGTCGAGGGGCATGTCAAAGGCGATTTAGGCAAGTTGTACTGTCTTACAGGACAGTGGTGAAGAAGCTGCGTAGGAGATACGGCTGGTATGTAGGTGTGTGCTGCTGGTGTGCGCACTGTCTGCGCATTGCCTGCGGTGTGCGCATTGTCTGCGCATTGTCTTGGTGCTCGAGTTGCGATTTTATTTCAGTCTCAAAAATAGGTGATTCGAAATTTCCTTCAGATTTCTGAAAGATAGCATAGCCATGATTTAAAAAGACGTGTGTTATTATATTATTTCGGAATCGTAAGCAAATTCCCGCAGGCGAAGAAAAGGAGCGCGCCGTTTGGTGGAGGCAGCTTTGATGGTGTAATGGTTAGCTTAAAGGAGTGGTATACCCAAGTTGGCGTATTCGAATTCGATCGAAGCCATGCATTTTTAAGAGCGAAAAAATACTTCGTACGCCTACCTTCGGATGGAAGTAAAGCCGTCTGCTCTATGTTGTAGATTTATGTGTAAAATATCCTCAATCCTTAAACAAGCGTTTGACCTAAATTCTTGTGTATAAAAACCTGTTTCACCTATTAAGTGGTATCTTATTTGAATACTAGATGGCATAAGGAGCGCAGCGAAATTTAGGGTAGTCAGGCAGAAAAGCAGACCTAAAAATCCAAGCCGAGCCACGTAAAATAAAGCCTCACTCAGTTGAATTACGGCGAATCTTTTTATACACATAACTAGAGACCAGTTTGGTGTTGAGAACGAGGAAACCCTCCGATCCCCCTGTGTGTTATAGCTACCCAGTCAGGTGCTCATGGGTTAGGATGGCTGATAACCCTTCACTCGAAATAAGGGGAAAGAATTCATTACTTTCTTTGAATGCCAAGTGGAGTATTTTTTCACTCGACCAATCTCGTAACTGGAGTAGCGCTCAGTCCCGACGCTGGCAGGATTGTCGACACTAGCTAGATAGCTAGATGAAAGGAGCGGAGTGAAATTTGCGTGGTCAGACGGAAGAGCGGGCCTGATGGTCCGAGTCTCGCCACGTAAAATAAGAGATTAACTAACTAGCTAAGTCGAGTTCTGAAGTTGACCTAGCTATCTAGCTAGTGTCGAAAATCCTGCCACCATCGTGAGTGAAACCCTAAGACCTCCCTGTCCGAGGCACTACAGTGGCACCAAGTGATGCTCTGAGCCATCTCAGCCGGTCGCTCACAATGGAAGTGGCGGGCTCAACCACGCCGGTGGCGCCTCGCAGTGGGTGGCCGCAGGCTCACGCGCCGCGCGAAGCGGTGGGAGGGGGCGCCAGACGACGCTCAAGTGCACTTACGTCCTCCCCGCGGCTGTCGGATGCGCGGGTCGCGCTCCCGGAAAAGGAGGCTCCTGGCGATGACGAGCCGGGAAGGAAGCGCGGTGATCGTGGCCATGCGCACTAATCGTCTGACGCTCGGCGGCCCCGTCTTTGTACTCGTGTAGTCTGAAGGTGGTGTTCCACACAACTTCTTGTGGCGCTGCGGCGGCCTTCTCTCGCCTTGGGGCAGAGAACTTCAACCTTTTACACTTTATAAATCAGTGGTGTCAAGGTCTTCTACTGGTGGCAGTGGCAGGCGTCGTGTCACCGTAGCATGCCATGCATGAGCTTCTCTGCGCAACTAGCGCTGGGAAAGATAACTATTAGTAACCCCGCCGTTTTACAATAGTGATGGCGTTGTGTCTGGTGGCGGGGTAATGAACTGCGTGGAGGGGCGATTTCGTCGTGGCCCTCGTGACACGGACTCCCGCTCTTGGCATCAACCTTGACAACACTGTTATAAATCTTTCGATCTCAAGATTTATTTTGATGGAACCTCGTGTTTAAGTAGCGGATAAAATAGTATGTCAAAGCTTTCTTGTACTCAAATTCGCAAAATTATTCTTGTATTTTTATGTAACCTTAATACAAACATTTTAATAAGAGATTGAATAGTGAGGTAGCGAATTAGGTTTTATGTTATTTATTTTCTAAAGTGCATTTCATGAATAATTAAAAAGGAAAAATAGTATTATAAATTCGTTTCAGGGAATCCTAGGCTTCCGAGGAACTCAGGTTGAAGGGGAAAGGGGGACCTTAGGGTTAAACGAGGCCTAACTAACTGGCTTCTGAAATCTAAAACTGAGTTGAAAGATTTAACACTTCTAGGTTTATGGATTAACGAAGAACAGATTATCCCTCAGGATCTCTAAACATTTTCCTGAGTGAATCATATTACACTTGGGCTGTAAAGAGTCCTTGCTGGTTTCCAACATAACAATCGCAAAACCAAATTATAAAGCTAATACACATGAGCTACAATCTTCACGCATGCACCAGAAGGTAAAATTTGTTGAAACAAATCAAATTTATCCTGTGTAATTTCTACATGACAGTTAAAAATGTATTAACTCACATCAGTTAAAACTTTATTAATTCATATTTCAAAGAACCGTGAAACAATGATTGCGTATTTCATAGTTCTCCAGCAACTATCCACCATAACATTTTTTTATCCATTTACATTTTCTGTTGCAGATCATTAACATACATTTATATTCATTTCGACAACATCACACATATGAGAGTACTGCTCTTTATTAAGACATCGTTTGTCTGAACCAAAGGGCAAAGGACGGGGCGAATTTATATTGGAATTAATGAAATGAGCTGCATGTCGCTTGCTCCAAAGACGACAGGATTTATGCTAAAGAACATTCATTGTAAATGACATGGAACATTCCATGTTTGTGATGTGTGACTAAGTGAATCGTCATTCTGCACAAGATTCTCCTTTCATATGATCTAAGCCACACGAAACAACGTTAGCAAGCTTTTTTCGTGTTAATTGGGACACGAATAAGACTAAACCTTCATCTGATCTGTCATATTTTATGCATCCACTGTTGAGTAGGCACCCAATAACCTGGTTGTGTAGGTTTCCGCGGGTGATGTCTGTCATCATATTGGCGGAAACAGCCACGAAACAGATCATACTGGACAGTCAAGGGACAATTTGTTTTTTTAATCAGACTGATTTTGATGCTCTTTAAAAATTTGGTGTTTGGTATTCATTTGGTATTTTGTATTTGGTATTAGATGTAAAATCAGACTGCTACATACACTACATACAAGGTCACAAGTAGCTGACAACACAAATATTCCCTGAGAAATCAGGAGGCCTTAGCCTTACATGGGATTGTATAGGCTAATAATAATAATAATAATAATAATAATAATAATAATAATAATAATTTGGCGTCCTAGGCATCACTATAATGGTGGAATGCCGTAGCCAGAGGAACGATTTGGTGTCTATAGACTCTCCCAAAATCCTCTCCCTCGAAGTCGTGTATGAACATAGTTCAGGGAGAAGGCTTGTGCCTTTATGCCCTCCCTTTTCCTAAGTATGTGATCATAGCGGTTGTTTGCCTCTACCTTCCATCAGATGGGTGATGGTACAGGTGATTACGAGGAGTGAAGTATAATTACTATGAATATAGATCAAATGAAATCCGAATAAAAGAAGCTCGGACATCAGAGATGAATTAAAAATCTTCAACTTAACCAAAAAATGCACGTACAAAGAAAGAATTGGCATGGCCATTGAATGAGAATACCGAAAGATTCAGTACCAAAAATCCTCTACAACTACAACCCGAACGGGAAAATGAGTAGGGGCAGACCAATAAGGCGATGGAAAGAACTATTGAAGGAGTAAGGAACGTACCAATAGACTCAATTCATGATGATGATGATGATGATGATGATGATGATGAAGTTCGAATGATGCAAATGATTATATGAGAAAGCCAACGACGTGACGAGAGAGTGCAAATTATTTGAGTTTTTAAAGACTGTCATTAACAATATTCTGTTTGCCATTTAACCCTTTGACGACCAGGGGACATATATGTCCCTTATTTTATTTTCTTAATTATAGGCTTCGTAAATGTTCAAACATCTTCTAGTTTTTTGCATGCTAATCTTTACACCATATATTTTAATAATATTGAGTTACAAAACCAGTTCTTATTCTTAATTCGTTTTTTTGGTAATTTTTTGTATTGCTGTTTGTTCGTTTCACATTCCCCACATTTACCAATTAAATGTTTAAACGAAATATTAATTTTTATCTGTCTGAAATTCTTTTTACCGTTTCATATATATCATAGATGACAAAAATATCGGATTTGGAGAAAAATTTGGGAAAATGTTAATAAAATAATCGCTTTTGTGAGAAGGGACAAATATGTCCCTATGGACCGTAGGGATAACTGAGAATGAGACAGATACAATAATGTGAACGAGATTGTATAGGTTTTTCCATCGACCGTATCTTGATCAAACAAGACCAGATATACATAGATTCGACTGACTGACTGATTTTTAGTTCTGGTAGTTGCAAGCGAGTTCTTACGTGAGTAATTACTTAGATACAGCCATCGCGGACATGGAAAACAGAAAGTGCAAACTTTTTCAAATAAATGAGAATGAAATATTGCAGTTTTTATTGACAGAAGAAAATGGTGATGAAGATAATTTGATTTTGGATAATGACAAACTTTTTCTGGAAGAGGATGTGGATGATGCACAAATTGAAGATGAAATCATTATTGAGGATGCCGATGCACCAGATCATCCAAAAGTAAGTGCACTTGATTGTCGTGTCACGAGGGGACTTCAAATGCGGACAATTCAAAACAAAAAAGTTCCAATACTAAGCATGCAATAGAAAAGGATATCCCAACTATTAAAGTTGTAGAAATTTTCTACAACTGTAATCTGAAAATGGTGAAACAAAAAAATGAGCTCGATGACATTCCGTCAGCACGTAGCCAAAGGTCTAATAGGCGAATATACAAACAGAGCAAGATCAACACCACAAACAGTCTCCCTGAAAAGAAAATCCACCCCATCTCCTGCCCCAGAACATCAGATTGAAAAAATTGAAGAAAGAAGATGATGTGCACAATGTGCAAGAAAAAGAAAGAAAATAGAACAAATAACATTTGCAGGGTTTATTTGTGTTTCACACAAAATCGTAACTGCTTACTGGACTTTCATTCAGAGTGAAGTTTTGGAATTCCATTCAAAAATGTTTGAAGTATTTCATTAAATTGATGTTTTCTGAATTTCACTTATGATCATATTTTTTAAATGTATCTTTATTTAAATATTTCCACTAAAAATAAACCAAATAGTTTTCATTAAAAATTAACTATTTTTCTCTCTCTTCCTGAAAAGCATCCTTTATGGTCCATAGGGACACATATGTCCCAAACCATATTTTACAAACCGTAAAAGCAATGACGTCAAAAACCATCCTAAACGATATTGTAAGGCGTCTAAAGTTGTTAATTTGAAGATTATAAATTTTCATCAAGCGGAACCCTTGTGGTCCTCAAAGGGTTAATGTTGTTTTCTTCCTCAAGATGGAGAGCAACCTCTCCGAAACGTTGTGCTAAACTTTTATAGCGTGTGATGAAAGACAGTAATGTTAAAAAATGTTTAATATGTGTAATTAAAATGATTCCAAAGTTATTTGGCTATCTATAAAATACGGCACATTAAATGTCAGCCAGAGAGCGCAAACTCCAAGCTTTACCGGTATCTTGCGGGACGTCGCAGCCTGGTTCCGCGTTCTTGCAAGCCTCAGGGCAATCGAGGGCAGCGTCTCCTCGCGTATAATTCTGGGCGTGATCTGCGGAGGGTGCATTGCAGCACGCGTGATATCACAGGTAAGCGGGGATCGACGCAAGCGAGCAGTAGTGGCTGGTAAACGCAGGGGAGCAGTAGACAGAGGGATTCGGAGGGTGGTTGCGGAGCCTGTAACGAAGGCAAACATTGAATGAGCGCCCGCCGCTTTTGTCCCTTTGGAGCACGAACGAGAACGGCCGTGCAGTCGAGGGCGATAATCGATACTCGCAATGGAACTCCCCGGAAAGGACTGTCTGAGCTGCTCTCAATTGTCTTGCTTGTTGATGAACTTTCATACTTGTCACTCTGTTAGTAGCACAACAGTGTAACAACTAACTCGTCAAATACGTAGTAAAATACTTCAACATTCCTTAGACGAAAGAACAACACACTACTCCACAAATGTTACGTTAAATACGTCAGCCAATACAGCAACATTTGGTATTTGGGTTCATAATTGCCATTACCGAGAATCAGACCGTAGGGATATATCTGCGCATATTAAACGTGTTTTGACTAGACAAAATTGATACTGGTTTTGAAAAGATATGAGATCGTAAATAAAATTATTTCGTTTATTCAAAATCGACTTGTGTCAATTGTTAAACTATTCTCATTTTCCAGAGGTAAAACAAAAAAGTTCTTTATAAATAAAAAAAAGAATAAAGTGAGAGGCGCAAAAAAAGGATCAAAAAACCCAACTGTTCTTTTCAATACTTCAAGCTCTAATGCTGTTTTGTAGATAGTAATCACCTTAGACCGAAAGTTTGTCAAAATTATTAAATTCTCTGACATAATGGAGAAAAACTAAGGTGACAGACCTTGATCAGCATTGCTGAAATTCCATACATCACCTGCCATTTGGAAAACACCTATCGCCAAATTTCATTTTGTAAAGCTGTACAGTTATTATTATTCCAGTGAAATATCCATTATTTGTACTGGCTTCTCAGGGCAACAGCTGTTCAACACTAGCTGAACAGCTGAATTCGAATCCAACCATTGTCTGGAGGATTCAACCACTGGAATTCTAGTGGCCGGTTCTAGTGGTCTGGAATTCTAATGGTCGGTTTCTGTAACCGGTAGTTTTCCATTGTTTCTTTGATTAAATCCGGAGGAGTACTGGAGCTGTACCCTAAAAAATAGGCCAAGGACCGCTCCAAACTTTTCCTTCCTCATTCTTGTCCTGATTCACACACACATACACGCACCTATTTACGCTACACTACCACATTGTCGGGAAACAAATCGGACATAGAGCGTCCCGACTGTGGTGCTGTCCTATTGGAAGAGGTTCATGGTGAAAACTCTGCAAATCGACGTTTACGACGGCGCCGAGTCGCAGGTTCCAGGGGGGGAAACCGCCATCTCGCGAGATATAAAATGTAACATCCTCACCGGGCTAATTACCATAGGATTTGATCCGCCCGGAAACACGAAATTATCAATACATGATCCGAGATTCGATTATCCGGGATCCAATTATCTGGGGTGTTTTATAAAGAAAATTATTAAATTAATGCATTGAAAATAACGTCACTGACTACTCTTAATTGGCAACTTAGAGTCGATGCATTTAACTCAATTGATTCAGGAAGAGATTATGAAACCATTACGAGCAATGAGACCGAAATTAGAAAATAAATACTACAAAAAATCACTTCTGCAAATAAATTTGAAACATTTACTAAATTGACAAAAGTTACTTAATATGTACATTGTAATATTTTTAATGATAATATTATTTTTACGCATGTCGTCTTAATTTAAATTTTAATCAATACATTTTTACCAATAAAAACATTTCGACTGTCCGTAATTTTGTATTGTCCCTGGACTCCGTTCCCCGGATAATGGAAGTTGCATTGTGTATCTATCTAAAATGATTAATATCTACTTCATTATTTGCCAACGCATTAAAGTCCCAAGTAAACATTTTCCCCGAAGCCCCTCGCGGCAAGGCTCGGGAGTTAATCAGAGCGACGGCAGCGCGAGTAACCGCACAAGTAACTTATTCACGGGCGGTGGCCGGCGCTCCCCCCCCTCCGCGGCGGGCGGGCGGGCGGGCGGGAGCGGGGGCGGCCGCCGAGTCAATAGCCGCCCCGCGGACGGAGCCTAATGGGAGTTGGCGGCGCGGGCACCCGATGGCGCTGCGCGGGAGGTAGGCGGCCGGCGCCCGCTAGATGGCGCTCGGTGGTTGCTTACCAAAGAGTTCATAGATGCAGGGAGTGGCACAACAGAGGGCGTTAAATATCCTCTCTCCCGATAGAACTGCCAGGCAGCATTGAGAAATTGATCCAAAATCTCCATAATTACAGACATTATGGAGATTTTCGATTAAATAAATATTGATTTTCGATCGGTTGGTGGTTTCCAACCAACGAGCTAGAACAAATTACAGAAAGTGGCTGACCCCATGGTTTCAGCGCTCTTGGTGGACGCTTGCTACCATGGGGGCCCCTAACTAGGAACCGCCATGTTTTTTTCATTCAAAACATGAGAGGTGCCTGACGGTGTGTAGAACTGTTGTACTGAATCGACGAGTGGTTTGTATCAGATCTTCTGTCAATTTTGTTATCTTTTAGTTTATGTGTATTGAAATTAGTATATTAGTGGTTAGATAAATAATATTCACTGTGTCTTCAGTATATTTGATATATAACTAATAATAGAAGTCATCAAACCACAAATATCTTTTTTCAAGTTTGCCGCCTTATTTGTGATCTATTTGTTATTGCAATAATTATTTGTATTGCATTATTGCAATAAATATTTGTTATTGCAATATGTTGTTATTGCAATTAACTAATTTGTTATTGCAATCTATTCTTATTGCAATAACATTCACTTTCAGGCCTACAATGACATTTCAACAGCTTCCATTTTTATGACAATAACCAATGCAGGAAGCAACGTGTTTTTAAAGTTTCCCAATTCGTTCACCCTTACATGTTGTGATTTAGTTTGTAAATGGTTGGTTTTTGGTCGTGGAGCACAGAGTAAGAGGATTTAAGATACGTGCGGCCCGCGCCCACCCGACCTTAACCAGCACCAAACGGAATTTTAGAATACTCTGTTTCTCCAGAGGACGCTGCTTTTACTGAAAAAATAAATAAACGTGGCTTCGATTTGCTGCAAAGAAGGAAGCGCTTCAGCCACTCTATGTGGTATATTCTAGCTCGTTGGGCACAACAGTCGGCATTTCATGTCCTCTCACCCGATGGGACCACCACGCTATATTCTGAAGTCGAAGAGAAATTATAACAATCGGAGGCATTTTGAAGAGTTTAGTACATATTATCATTTGTATTAGTTTTTTGGTATTATCATTGTTTTTTGCTGATTCCTAATTTACCCCCAAAACCACACAGTTCAACTGAATATAAAATGGCGGCTGAAAGGGGCTAGCTTTCCTCTTTTTTCTTTTTTTTTATTCTGACCCTTAAGAAAATGTGCGCAGGTAAATCTCTTTCCTCACACGTCATATACAGTTTTTACTGTTTTTTTGACAAATAAATAAATAAATAAAAAAGAGTCCCTAAGCGCAGGGAGTACCAGGACATCAACAACCGCAGCAATTTCAGTATTCACTTTCACCCGATATATTCTGCATTCTGCCGATATAAGGCAGCATTCAGAAGTTGAAAAGAAATGATAACAATGAAAAGCAACGTGGAGATTTTCGATCGTATGTTGATTTTGAATTGATTGGTGGTTCCCAACACACACAATACTGTTCGAACTCTCCCGACAACTGGAAATAAATGGTGGAATCTCAAAGGATGCGCTATTCTCAGTATCTAGGATCTCTAGCTTTCCAGAGATTTCCTAAAGGCAGAGAGCAGCGCGACCTCAACGGCCTTGTACGAGTTCGTAATACTCTCATCGGATTGCCCCGTCAAGCAGAGTAGAAATGACAACTGAAGAGCTGGTGTTCAAAGTGATGTATCTCCATTTCCATTGTTTTTCTAGTTGCTCTTATCAAGATATTGTTCAGACGCCCCTCCATCAGGCTGATAAATAGTGTGTTCGAAAACGGCGTTTCCGCTATGTTGAACTGCATACAAAACACAACCGTTGAATGCTATCTTGAACCATAAGGCTGAATTAGAAAACATCCCTTCCTGAAAAATTGAATTTCTTGGAGGTATGTCTCTTTGGAAATAAAATGTTAAATTATAGGATTTTTGAAGAGTTTTGAGTATTAGTAGTTTTGGGTAGATTCGAATGCACTGAAGATCTCGAAAATGTGAATTCACAATATATTGCACAGTTCGAACTCTTCGGGCATGTGAATATAAAATTGCGTAATCCGAGGCGCTTACAAATGCACAAATTTCTGTACCTATGATTTATAGCGTTTCTTAGAGCCCTTGTACGTCAATGAAATAGAGAATTATGCAAAGCATACGTCTATTGTAGTTCTTTGAGAATATAAGTTTTATTGGAATCCTTATTTCAAACTACTGTTTATGTAAGATTCTTTTAGCTCAGTCATATTATGGTTTACTTTTAACCTTTTGACCTAATGACAAGGCTGTATCATATATGACACCTACCGCAATTCTTTACACGCATGCGTGACATTTCGCTTATGGCTCTACCCCTTAATTACCCTACCAGCCATTATTCAACTACACTCTGTGGAAATGTTGCTTTCCGTTCACCCAATGAATAGTAGTGTTAAGACTAAATTGGCGTGCGTCGTATGTGACACAGCCTTCTTTACGTTACACATTTTGCAGATCTAAAAATGAATTCGCGTTTTCTAACGGAAGAAGAAATTCGCAATAAACTTCTAATTTAATCAATTCTTGGTAACAACAGAAACGTAACGCCAGATAATTGGTACAGTTCATGTCACAAATTAGTCGAAGAACTGACCAAAAAGTAAACTGACTCTTGTGGAGACAAAGAGAAAGAATAAAACTGAAATTTCTCAACATCTTTTGAATGCAAAGGGCCCTGGTGGATCGTCATTTGTGCATGAACATGGAATAATGTGTTTTATACTCGTATACTAAAAAGAAAACAATCCATCCTGGCCCATCAGAATGGCCATTGAAATGTTTTCTATGCCATTACAAGAAAATCGACGAAGCACAAGATACTTTTTACTTTTCTTGCAAATAATTTTTTATGCAAAGAACGTTGTGGATTTTTAATTTATTGGCATAATAAATAGACTTCTAAATGTGAAGAGACATGTTTCTGATAATTATAAATAATTAATCCATTGAAATACCGACGATATGCGATAGGTGTCATATATGACACAGCCTTGCCAAAACTGACACTTAGAGGAGCATTGTTATTTGAAGATTAAAAAAGAGTTCTAGGTGCAACAAACGCCACATGAGCGAGTTACTGGGCATTATCTGCGTCAGTAGAATAATGAAATGAAATTGCGTGCACAGTTAATGAGTTGCTCTCTGACATTCATCGCCCCTTATGTCCAACGACCTAGTGATTGATATATGAAGTTTCAACCTTCCCTGTCACAGCGTCGCCGATCGTCGGGTTGAACCATCACGTGGCAGAGTCCAGGAGGAGCACCCTAGGTGATCCAGTGGGACATCGGCTTCAGAAGTGCAGACAAACATTGCGAAGTCAATTATCTTTTTCTTAAATCTAAACAATGCTTACATCAGCAAGCGTAAATCTTGAGAACTGATTTTGACGGCGTAACTAACTCCTTTCTGGGATCATTATCTAAAGCCCCTACGTTGTTATTTCTTAACTTGCTCTAGTATTACCATCCTGCTAAATTATAATTCTTTGATTTATTAGAGATATTTTTAAAATATTTAGAGTAAATAATAATTACGCTTATTATAAAAAGTGCGTTAAATAATAATTATTGTAAGAACGTGCGAGAAAGCCAATTTGAAGCAAAAAATAATCTCACTTATTAAAAGACGAGGAAGGGACAACTTTTAAATCTATGAAAAGAGATTGTATTTTTTGTCTACGTTTATTTTAGAATATGTTGAAAATCTACAGCAGGGGTTTCCAACAGGGTTGGTGATACCCCCTAGGGGTCGGTGAAATTTTAAAGAGGGTCAGTGGTGATCAAGGAGTCCTCTGTGAGGCGAGAACACAGTTTGCACAAAAGACTGATGTGTTTAATGTAGATCAATATCCTATTGATTGCAAAATATGCTAAGAAAGTTGATAATTGTTTTCTTTTATTTATTTATTTATTTATTTGTTTCAATTATATGTTTCGATATAATAATAAATTATAAATTCCCTCGTCTTTTAGAATTTGGAAAGAAAATCAGAATTTTGAGCGATTAGAATCTTTGTTTCTGTTTTTGAAAAAATGATTGTCTTTGTGGAATTAAAAGCGACACTAATAGTATTAAAACAATAAAACGTAAATCTAAAACTTTTTTTCCAAAGTTTTTGTTTGTATCATTCGTGAAATTAATTTTGTCATTTATGTACCATTAATTGTTATAAATATGCTGTAGGCTGTATATTATAGAGAGAAACGTAAAGAGGTCGACCTAGCAAACAGTTCTTTTAAAAGGGGTCAAAGAATAAATGGTTGGCAATCCCTGATCTAGAGTTTGCCCGACGCATTCTAACGAGCGAACCATTACTGCGAGTTCAGTTGCATTCGCGTTCTGTGAAGGAGAGGTTGTGTCAATGTTCAAGAGTTGCTGCCCCGAAACGGGGCAGCTAATTGTGAGTTCTATAAAACTACTTAATTCACCAACCAGTGAGTCTAGTGAAAAGTTATTAAGTAATCAGTGTTCAAGTGGCAGTTTAATGCAAAACAGTGCTCAAGGGCTTCAGCATCATTTTGTGCAAAATCCAATTCTTGTGCAACTCCCGCAACTAGTGTGGACACCGGATGGTCAACTTCCAGCAGCGATTCTACATGGAGCATATCTACAACCAGTTCAAGAAAGAATGATCACCGAGCAGCAAAAAATGGACCATGAAGGCGCAGATAAAGTAGGTTCCCCGGAAAGTGAAAAAACAAATCCGGATACACCGGAACCGAACAGGTACAAGCGCTCCCGGCAAGGGGACAAGCATTGCGTAGAATCAAATTCAAATTCCGCCAATCAAACTAGAAAACCATTCAACGAGAGCAAAAGAAAAAGACTGGTTTTGAAACTTCTGGCTATGTATATAATGTTCCAACTCATTCAAGATATGTAGTACTAGACAATATAGTGAGTGAAGACGAATATATAGTATGAAAATATAGTAAATTCAGACGCAAATAAGCAGCCGAAAAAAACGAAAATTCCCCCAATTTTAGTGCACGATGCAGGAAATCTTACAAGACATCAAAGAAACAGTTCAAGGTGACTTCAATACCCGATTAGAAAATAATGAAGTGAAAATAAATGTAACGGAAATTGAAGATTACCGAAAATTCAAAACATTTCTAGAAACAAAAAAAGATACCATTTCATTCCTTCAGAGACCCCCTTACAAAAACATTTTCAGTGTTAATGAAAGACATTCCCTACTCATACTCGACGCAAGAAATTTGCGACGGTCTAACTGAACTAAAATACAATGTTGTAAAAGTGTCTAGGTTATATAATAAAAATATCAACATGTGTGCAGTGGAACTAAAGGACGAAACAAATTCTAGAAACATTTTACATCTTAAACGTTTCGATCATTGTGTTGTAAGATTCCATGCTTAAGTAAATAACAAAGCTATTCAATGTAAAAAATGCCAAAGGATAGGGCATACGCAGGCTGTTATCTTGAACCAAGATGTGTTAGGTGCCCGGGTAAGCACCATTATTCAGAGTGCAAAATCAGCAAAAGCACTCCTCCTGTTTGTTGTAACGGTCAAGGTCAGCATACTGCCAACTACCGGGGTTGCCCAGCATTCAAGGAAACAGCCAAACGCGGTAACTTTCATTCCCACTCACAGAGGGTCAAAACTATACCAAATCCATGGGCAACAGGAACAGGACTTGAATCACGTAATACTAGAAAAGATATGCGAAACGAAGCAAGGCCACTAAACAGGACAGAATCCCCTGGTCTACCGCAAAGATCACGCTTACCAAATTTCTCAGAAACGGTTACTTCAAATGCAAACATAACAAAAAACCAAATTACAGAAATAGTAACACAGGTAATCGCGGCTATTATACCTCACATAGAAACTTTATGCAAACAAATATTCCAAGAATTGTATAATGCCAGAAACGAAAACAAATAATATCAAAATTTTAAACTGGAATGCAAACGGGCTGAAATGGCAAGAAAATGAGTTCAGATTTTCCTTTCTAACTGGGCAATAGATATTGTATGCGTTACAGAAACCCATCTCCATAGTAATTTAAAATTCAATGTTCCAGGGTATGAAACCTACAGGAAGGATAGAGCAGCAGAAAAAGCTTCTGGGGGAGTAGCAGTAATAATAAAAAAAGCATTCTACATCATGAACTAATTATACCATACTCGGTAAACTTAGAAACGGTCGGGATACAAGTCAGCTCAGTTCATGGAGACATGATAGTAATATCGGTCTATAAACCACCAAATAAAACATTCCCAGAAAAGACGCTAAAAAGCATTCTAAATAGTAATACACCAACGCTAATTGTGGGAGATTTAAACTGTAAAATGTATGGGGGGTGTAATTCAACAAACAAAGCAGGAGAAAAACTTATTACTTTCTTACAAAATAATAATGCTGATATTCATACACCATCAGAACCCACTCTGTATCATTATGACCAGAATATTATTCCAGATATCCTAGACATAACAATATCTAAAAATGTGCATATCCCATTTTATCAATACGTAACAGCAGATCTTGATTCAGACCATTGTCCTGTAATAATAAGCTTAAAAACTCAAATTACAAATTCTGAATCATTACCTAAATTAGTAAACGGTAAAATAAATTGGGAAAATTTAGATTTACATTAAACATTTTGTATCCTTTTCCCGATCAACTAAAAACAACTGAAAGTATTAATAAAGAAATAAATAACTTCACGAAATCAATACGGTTAGCAACAATTTTGGCCAACAAGCCGAAAACAAATACTAATAAAAAAGAGGTTAAAATCCCCGTATTTATAATAAATTTAATTAAAGAAAAACGAATTCTAAGACTGAAATGGCAGAAAACGAGACACCCATATATAAAACTCAAACTAAATCAAACTCAAATAAAAATAAAAATAAATATATATGAACATAGATTTAATGGGTTTCAAAATTTCATCGCTCAAATCCCGAAAGGATCTAGACACCTATGGAGCACAATTAAAAAATTAACTAAAGAGTGTAATAAACTACCTGCCTTAAAAACAACAAATAACTTAACAGCTCTAACGGACAAACAAAATGCGTTGGCTTTAGCCACTAATTTCGAAACGTCGTTTACTCCAAATAAACCGGAAATTATAAATCAAAATTGGCAAATTGAGAAGTTTTTATCGCTTCCATTCGTTACAGTTCCTCAGAAAATAAAATTCATATCTCCATCTGAAACTCGTAACATAGTATTTAAATTAAAACTAAAGAAATCAGCAGGTAATGATTAAATAACAACGCAAATTCTGAAGGAGCTACCGCGGACAACAATAGCAGGACTTACAGCGATATTTAATGCAGCTCTAAGACTTAACTACTTTCCAGATATATGGAAACAAGCCGTAATAATTCCAATAAGCAAACCTGGTAAGGACCACACTTTGCCCTCAAATTACAGACCAATAAGACCCAATATAGGAAAAGTATTTGAAAAATTAATCCATAAACGGTTAAATAGTTTCCTAAAAGAAAACAATATAATTCCAAAAGAATAATTCGGATTTCGCGAACATTACCACTCAGCAGCTTATAAGAATAACTGAAAACGTAGCCAACTCATTTCACCAGCATAAACACACACTAGCTATTTTCCTTGATGTAGAAAAGGCCTTCGATAAAATTTGGCATGCAGGGCTATTGTATAAAATGAGAAATCTGGGAATACCCCATTATCTATATGAGATAATTAAAAGTTTCGTACAAAATCGCTCCTTCGCAGTGAAAGTGAATAATACCTTACATGGTCTAAAAATCACGCAAGCTTGATTACCGCAAGGGTCACCGCTCTCACCAACCCTCTTTAACATTTACGTTGCAGACTACCCCCAGATGGAAAGAACAGAAATAGCATGTTTCGCTGATGACACAGTACTGTTTACAACAAACAAAGATGTAGATCAAGGTAGAAAAATTCTACAAATATCGTTAGATACATTTATAAATTGGTGCTCAAAATGGCAAATAAAAATAAACCCCACTAAATCACAACCCAAGATATTTACGCTACGACGACCTAAAATGCCAAACCCACTAATCATTAAAAATGTAAATTTAAAATGGATCAAAAAGGAACAACCAGTAAGATATTTAGGTGTACTTCTTGACCAAAAACTAACGTGGAAATATCACATTAAAGAAATAGCCAATAAAACATACGTGAAAATTGCAAAACTATATCCACTTATAAATAAACATTCTAGACTAAGCATAGAAAATGGAATAACTTTATTCAAATCCATTATCAGACCATCGCTTACTTACGCCTGCCCAGTCTGGGGGGGAGCCGCAAAAAGTAACTTGGAGAAAATTCAAGTAGTTCAAAACAAATTTTTAAGATGCATAATTAAAGCGCCATGGTACGTGTCAAATAGACAAATTAGAAACGAGTTGAACATAGAAAATATGACTACTTACATTTGTAAACTATCAGTAAAATTTTTTGAAGCACTACCAAAAGCAGAATGCGTTAAAAACTTCAGTCTAGGACGATCAGCAGAAGACATACAAATTATTTCAAGGTTCCCCAAGGATAAACTATGCCCGCCATAAACGTTCAAATAAGAAAGCAAATTGAATAAAAAAATGTATTAAACTTACAGACATAACATTCAATAATAGAATGTTACAAATTCAAAAATGAAGTTTAAAAAAATCCAACACTAAATAACGGAAACGTAACAAAGTGAGAGGGAGCTTTAACTAAATGAACTCCCTACCTGCCTATGCCCTAACCCTGTTCTAGTATTAAGTAATTAAAATCTCTGTAAAATCAATGGATTGAACAGATAGAAAATAAAGCTGTTAAAAAAAGTTTGCCCGAACTTATCAGTTAACGGTTAATATCTTTTTCAAATCGTTCCGTCAGAGTTGTTCATGCGCTCACTTCAAGCCAGCGGTCTACTCTTGGGGGTACGCGTTCCACAATTTTAGAAACCCTTCATCTACATTATTATTTCTGAAATGCAGTGTCTTCCTTTTTCCTTCCATGCTAATATTTTTCTTCTATAGCAAGTGTGTAAAATTATCTCGAACTATGGATCTTATTAATATGATTTCTGAAGAAAGTGATGCCACATGGAGCACACTGTTCCTTCACATGTACTCGTTAAATTGACATAACATCATCAACAAAAAAAGTTGCACAACACGCCACATTTCAGCCCAGAAATGCGTGAACGATAGTAGGTAATCAATCCAAAGTATACCTTTAAACAGAGTGATGCTTGTGATTTCTGCAGCAAACGAGCCTCTCGCTTCCTATACAGGGCGACCCGCGGTGTAGGTGTCCTTCCACCACAGGAGCCGAGGGTCAATCACCGCAAGATATACAATGTGGCTAAAGAGGAAGTATTTAGAAAGTAATTTTTACAAACCAACTTTTGAGTGCTTATTCCGGATCAGCCATTCGAAATATCAAAGCAGTTTAATAGACAAAATATGCTTAAAATTAATTTAATAGTTTATTTTCGAAGTTTAGTTGTTTCCTCTCTGGTGATAGATACGAGAATTTGTTATGTAAATGAGGTTCGCGTCAGGTTTTTTCTGGTTTCTTCCGTGTCTCCTGCCTTTCATTCCATCATCTCGTTACGCATTACATGCATTCGATGCACATCATCTCGATGCACCCAATCATTACCATCACCATTATGAATGTATCGGAACGTCGACATCATAATCTCAGAGCCAGCATTGACACTGTCTCTGCCGCGACTCTGACCGATAGATCGTTGGGTACGAGCCGTGATAGTGACAGGATTTTCGACACTAACTAGATAGCGAGTAAGAATTCATCTGCTGACTGAAGGAGAATTCTGGCGGCCGACCTCTCTGATTGGTATTTTTTTCCTGGTTTCTCCCATCACGACTAGGAAAATAGAGCAGTACTCTAACAAACGAACCACGGACCGATCCCAGTCTTTCCTTTCTCTTCCTTGTCCAATGCTCACCCCTTACTTACACACACAGTTGCATGCACTGCTCTACCATACACGCCGGAAGACCAATCGGAAGATTAGAGCTTGCCTCCACTTAGGCATTGCCCCACTAGAGGAGGTATCTGAGGGTGAATTGTCCTTGTAAATTGACGTATAGGTCGACTCCGGATCTCGTCTCCCAATGGTGAAGGAATACAGCCCTCTCCAGGCATTAAATAGACAGTACGCTAACGGGATTAATTACTATAGCAGATGACGTCCCCAGATACTTCAATCAATCAAGCGATCAACCTTACCGGGGAGACAGGTCGACGTCCTTGCGGAGATTTCTGGCTTTGGAACCGTCCACCTGTAAAAAAATGAATAAACAAATAACTCCATAAAACGTTTAATCGTTCAGATGAAAAATATATAATTTAAATATATTGAGTTTTTGAAAATTTAGTTTGTGTAATACATAATTACCCAATTATATTTTTCTTATTAGTTTTCTCAACAATTAAAACTACAATCCGAAATCTTAAAACGGGGTTCAGTTCATTTCTCGGAAAAGGCTAAAAGACAAAAGACCTTTAACAGCCCTCAAAATTCCAATATGCTGCGTACAAAGCAAAAGAAACGTGAAAAATGAGGACAAGAGTTCAAGGACAGGTCAGCGTAGCGCCGCTCGACGGCTCAAGCGCACGTCGCCATTGCAGAGGGCGCCTGTGCAGAGGCCGTCTGTGGCGATAGACTGTGCATGAGGCGTTTGCGTGCCGCCGGGATTAGAATTTCTACGTGTTCATTATCGTCCATCATCGTCCTTATTCTTCACTCCGTTCCTCAGGTCGTTTCCCTACGCCTCGCTCCTAACCTCACTTCCGGCTTGCTTTCTTTTAAGGCTACTTTAGGTGCTCCGATTTGCAAATTTTTTTTGGCCTTGTGAAGCGAAAGGTGTTGTTGCGGTGCAACACGATAAAATCGCTTTTGGTTATGAATGTGTGAATTAAAATGCAGTTTAACGTGATCCAAAAGACGTAATGTTCTGTTTGACACGTTGGAAAAGAACTTTGCGAAGCTCGAATCTCTTGGCTGGAGGGGATTGTAATACTCAGTGCCCTAATACAGTTCCCTCCCGGCTCCCTCCCCCCCTCTCCCTCTCTCTTTCTCTCTCTAATGGTTACTTTACGTACTTAGGTTTGCAAATACAATGTAAACTCTACAGCAGAACTTTATTTCAACGAAATACTCTCTACGTGGGCATTACTTGACTTGGTTTATTTAAACTTTAACCCCGTGGGCGGGCGAGCTGCGACCTGGTTTCGTGAAGAGGGGCCTCAGTTTGATGAAACAACTGAGACAGCCCCCTGCATTCTGGATCGCAGGCGGCCCTCATATGAAGCACCACCGTTGAGACGCGAGCCTCTGTCTTTCTGTCTCTCTCTCTCTCTCTGTCTCTCTCAGCTCTCTCTCGCAGCTCGTCACTCTGTCTACTCTTGCCCACGTGGCCATGCAGTCTCAGGGGTGTGACCTCTCCATTTGCCAGCCATGTCAGGCAATATAACGTTCTAAGCCGAATACGCGTATTACTTGTTGTCATGACACATGCACCCTCCTCTCCTTCTCCCACTCCCGCCTAATAGAACGAACGCGACGACAACCCGTGTGTATTGATACACTCTTTCAATCTAACGAAAAACGTTTTATAACGAAAGAAGGTTGAGGGCTCTTTGATACTTGTTATACTGTTTTTTGTTTTTGTAATTTTCTCCGTGAATCAAAAGAAGCTACATTGGGAGGCAATAGTGGAAGAAGTGGAAATAACTGTAGAAATTCACAAAACAATCTGAGAGGACGGATGTGTTTGCTCAACACGGTCCGGACGGATGGTCCTCAACTGCTCCTCTTGGACCGGGAGGGTAATAGAATCGGGAGTCCCAACGGCGCGTGAACTTTCGGTTCCAACTAAGTAGCTTCGAAGCCCATGACTTTGGGGTAAAAATTCTAGGGTCCGGCGGCTTTGATGAGACGTTTTCATGGCTTCCAAGCGGGTATTGAAACAGTACCCTAAACAACGAGCCACGCGGACAGCGTGCGATTCTTCCTTCCATATTGTCGTCACTCCTGCCCGTAGCTAGATTGATTGATTGTTAATGATTCCAAGCACGTCAATGGATAAGGTCCCGTAAATGTAGTGTATGTTTTGCTCGAAGGATAACAGTGATCTCCCCCCGCTGGATGGTGAGATCCGGTGCCAACCTAACGTCGGCTATTGTGCTTTTCCCTAACCAGAGATCTCCCACCAGCCAGGCACCGCCCCAGCCGAGACAAGCTCTAACCTCCCGACCGGTCTCCCGGCATGTGTGGTAGTGTAGTGCAAGAAGTGTCAGTGTATGTAAATAAGGGGTGAGGATAGGACAAAGTGTGGCCCATGGTTCGTTTACTAGGGTACTGCTCCAGCATTCGTCTGGTATTGATCGGAGAAACCATGGAAATCTACCGATTAGAGCAGCCAGCCGCTAGAATTCTCCTCCAGACAGCGATAGAACTCGACCTAGCTATTTAGCTAGTGTGGAAAATTCTGCCGCAGTCCTTAGGACCTAGCTATAAAAATAATATTTAATGGTCTGAAGTAATGACACGTCTCTAAACGGACGATACTTCAAAGCTGAAGTAATGAATCAATTCCCTCCAAAACAACATAAACTATAATGAAATTGAAAAATAAAGCAAACAAAAACTAATTGGAAGCGACTTCAGAGGCAATGTTTGCCTAAAGTTGGCGATGAAAAGCAATATTTCTATAGGTTGGTCTCCCTTTTCAAATAGCCTCAAAGGGCGATCATGGGAAATTTGCAACGCGCGTCCGTTAACCGGACGGCAAAGATTATCTGCAAAATCTCCGAGGTGCTGTATTTTGAAGGCTTGAGAATGGCGGTTAACCGACTTTGAGAAAATTTTACAGAAGAACGTTTTGAAAGTTAGAAGTTGCCAAATAATAATATCCACGGGCTCCCAAAGAAAACCAAGGGTCTGAGACAGTTGATCCTCGGGGGCCGGAGGTTCTAATTTCAAACAAAAAATTCTCTCTTCCCTGAATTCATTAACAGAATCCATTTCTCCATGCATCAGAAATAACTTACAACGTTAAATTTGGTTTATAGATAAATATATTTTTCATTTCTTTCGAACTCGCCCCAGCTGCCTCCTCCCCTTTTGCACTACGCATTTAGTTTGTAGATTTTATGTTTTCTGAAAGTCTGATTTGAAATCTGCTTTAATATACAGTAGATGTTACAATTGAGAACATGCCAACATATCCTTTCCACAAAAATGTCGGATAACATCTCATTCTGAGGCCGCGATCATGGTGGACGTGCCGAGAATAGATGCCATTGTGAGGTTATTGCAATTGAAGCTCCGGCGATTTTGACAGTTTGAGAACTGAGGAAGGGTCCCAATCATCAACACAATCTTCAGAAGAAAAGACTCCTGAGAACCTGTTTGAGGGGGATGGAGATTCCAGAGACCAAAGCTCTATTTATGATGATTTATATTCGATTTATTTCTGTTATTCAGGATTTTCCCCCTGAACGACTGGTCCAAATAACCAGAAATCAGGTTAACCATTGTCGCCGCTGAGGTTCTTTCATCCGTCCACTTCTTACAATAAATATGAAAAAATCTGTAACTGTTACAAACAAGATTTTTTAATACAGTATGATGCTTCGTGCTCTGTTTAGATATTCCAGGCCATGAAAAAAAAAATAATACTTCATTGATCTCTAATGCTAATTAGATTGCTGATTAAGACCGTTTGCGCGTAACACAAATGAGAATTCGTGCACTGGATGTAACCTTGACCTAAAAACGGTATAGGTACATGCGATCAACGAAGGCCACATGGGGTTTTGCAGAATCACAAGTGCACACGACTGCGAGAAATCAAATACCAAAAGTGACCATTATTTACGCCGAGACTGGAGATCTTGCTGAATGCTTGACCTTCGTATTATGCGGGTCAGAGCAAGGATTAAAGATTGGGAACTAGGTCATCTGCTTCAAATGTGCACACCGTGGTACGGAGCGTTGCATTTTTCTTTCTCTGGGAACGGAACAGCGCACGAGGTGCCAGAGAATAAAATTGGGCTGCAGGAAATGAAGTATCAAATATTTCAAGCTCACAGAGAGGTAATACGTTTTGAAAATTGCTTCTCATATTCAAGTTTTATGAGAAAAATGACACCGTTTCTCGCTTCATTCTGTATAAACAGGTGTGTGTGAGAGAATGAATGTCGGCACATTAAGCTGCAAATGGTTGTTATCGGCGGAAATATAAAATATCATTTCATCATAAGGGTATTAATGTTTTCGATTAGTAATAATGCTGCGTTATTGGTTTTCTTTCAAGAAAAACAGTTGAAGTTGAAAATCTAAATTCTAAAACAAGCCCTTAATGTATTTCTCGTTGCAACTTAAAATTTTAAATACGAGAAACTATCACATAGGCTAGTGGCCTGCAGCAGAAAAAGTGCTGCAGCCACTAGCAGTGTCGATTGTGTGGAAAACGTGGTTCTGGAGCAGCGAAAAGTGTCCATTCGGAAACGTCACATAAGAATACTGAAGCTTCTTTCTTCCGCGTCTCGTGACGACAGCTGCGACGTACTTAGAATAAAAATATACATCAGATTTGAGAAATTGAAGACAAACGTAATCAAATATTTTAATTTTCACATAAAATCCCAACTTTTTTATATTTTATTTTTTAATGTCGCTTTTCTCTACTATATCATGTAGCGAATTACCATTTGTTTTGAACTTTGGGGGTAGCGTTAGAGAAACTCGCATACTGTATACAAACACACAAACATCCATGCCCCTGGTGATATTCGAACACGCGAATCTTTAGTGACGTGGCAGCTACGGCTTTACAGCCTTACCGACCTCGGTTATCCAGGCTGGCATTCTCAACTTTGTTTTTGTATTTTTGCAATTTTCCTGGACATCTAACTCTGTTGGAAGCTGGGGTGAATGCCAACGTTAGAAACTGCGTTAAACGAAGTCCTCTCTTCCTTGCCTCGAGTAAAGGGCACATTGCGTGCGTGCGGTAGTACTCCACATGGCTTCCATGCGTGGTCAGGCGGAGTGCGTGCGTGAATTGTTGGCCGGCGGAGCGAACACCCTCGAGAGGAACAGAGAGGGGATGAAGCCTCATGAGGTTGCAAAGATGGATGAAGTGCACCAGATCTTTGCTGAATATAGTGTCAGGTCTGCAGACGAAATGTTTCAAAATGAATAATGATCCTTTTTTAGGTCGTTTTATAACTACTTGATCATTAGCTGCAGCGTGAATGTTTTCACTTTTCTTATTTTCCATGTAGAACCGTATTTTTGTCTCCTCTTAAGAGTTGTTTTTCCTGGAATTGTCAGGAGGAGATCTTCCTGAGAGAAATCTTGGATCGGAATTATTTCTTTAAAGTTGTGACTGCTACCCTTCAAAAGTATGTCTATCAGTTTTATGTGAAATTCTACCTAGTATAGAAGCTTGGTTTGCATTTCTTAGTATATTTGTATGCTCGTAAGTGATAGCCAGTGCTTATTGTTTCTATCGCCAGCTCATCCGCAGAAAGTAACTCAAAGCGAGTTTAATTATCTTAACAAGAATTTAGAACTTTTGAAGTCTGAATAAGAACTTCTTCTTTGTCTTCTACGTCGCTTCTAGACTTCAATAGTGGTTATCCTTGCCAAAATATAAGAATTCCCAAGTCGAACCATTTTTTATTGGAAAGACTATTATTGTGTTTTGCAAAAACCTCCAAAGAACCATGTTTGACAATCTACATGCTAAGTGGTGAATTTGAAATCAATATACCAAAATATAAAAGATATTATAAATTTTATAAATGAAAATACTTTTAAGTAGGACATATTTGGTGATTTAAAGATAGTTATAATCGAATTTGGATTTCAACAAGTATACATAATGTACAACAATGCTTCCAGAAAGGCATGTTCTTGAAAAGTCTTCGAATTGAAAATTCGGCCTCTTTGCTGGAATTTAAATGTAGGGGAGAAATATTTGTGCGGCAATCATTGATTTAAATTAATAAAAGTTTGCTTGGGTTTTTCGTGTCTTATCAGGTTTTTAAAAATCTTTTTGTAATGAATTGGATAACCAATTAGTAATCTTTTTAGATATTTAACCAATAAATTAGAATTTTTTGATGTGGCATGTAATTGTTGTAAAAGGCAAAGAAAAATGAAGTATTCATATGATCAAAAATCAATTTATT
Source organism: Acheta domesticus (assembly GCA_031308135.1). Taxonomy (NCBI): domain Eukaryota; kingdom Metazoa; phylum Arthropoda; class Insecta; order Orthoptera; family Gryllidae; genus Acheta; species Acheta domesticus. The sequence goes on along the minus strand of JAHLJT010000631.1, from coordinate 89,257,645 downwards.
TGGAAAAGTAATTAGAAAAAATTCTATCAAGTAACGAAAAGGTTGTTTAGGATGCATCAAAAGAATACTTTTTTTGATTAACTACCGTTCCCCGATCTACCAGTAAATTGTAAACAATCGTTAATAGCTTTACAAGTGGAATCTAACATGTTCTTAGAAATCTACTGTACTCACTCTTGTTTGAACTTTTTCCTGAAAATTTTCATTCAATGTCTGCCGAACATGCCGAACTTTCGCCAAAAAGGCGATACCAGGGAATCTCCCCAGATTATACTTCTCCCCCATACGTCGCATAGTCTTTACGGTTTCTGTACGAAACAAATAAAAAATCAAATCAAAGAATAAAAAATAGTATCCTTTCAACTTTTGGATAACCATAACCAGCGGAGAAGGGTAAAGAGGACCAAGGACTTTTAATTAGTTTAATATTCACAATAAATTAATTTTGATGTTGTAAATTAAATACACACACTATTGAGTGAACATGTAAATAATATTTTAGCTTAGATTTAAGAATATATGTAAATTGATGGTTGACCAGTTTCAGTCTTTGACGTCCTGCCCTAATAAAAAAAAGAATAAAAAATTAAAGGGATTCTAGGCGTCCCCTTAAGGAAGCGAGTCGCCGCTCCGCGCCGAGCAGGAAGACGAAGAAGATCGTCGCAAGGGCGCGAAGAAAACCACCGGTCGCCACCAGAGCGCGTCGGATCTCTCCGGATTCTTCTGGACTCGTTTGTTGCGCGCGAACGCTTATTCGCGGGGGCGGGCGGGCGGGCGGGCGGGCGGCTGTTGACTCGCACGGAGGGGCCCCGCCCACTCTCGCTGTTTGCGACGTCGCGCCACCCAGGGGCGGTCCGACACGCCCTCTGCCCGGCCCGGTCACTTCGCTCTGACGCGAGCCGTTTGATGGATACGGGTGGGAAAGCGGGCGTTGTCCCTTGCCGCCATTACGAAATATTTTGGGAAGAAAACCCTCACTTTGTAGTTCTTGCGATATTTCAGAGCTTTTGTTTTGTACAGTAGATGAAGCACACGGTTAAATGTAATGTAGGGCCTGATGGAAGATTTATCAAAGTCCTTCTGTTAAGACATTCGTACTATTTTATACTCATGAAATTTCTTTCGAAACTAGTTTGTTGAAATTACTACTGATGTCCACACAACCTTTTATTTTTCTTCTTGCTCTCATTCTTCCTATTATTATTAATATTATTATTATTAACATTATTATTATTATTATTATTATTTCAGTTTCCACAAATGATTGGTCTTAAACAGCTACCACACAGATGCAACATCAAAGCATGGTAACCTTTACATTCTATAATTAGTGTAACACAATATAAAATATCAAACATAAAATTACAAAATAACAGCTAAATTTGAAAACTTCAGAATCCCACATGTCCTTCCATGAATCTCCTAACCAATGAGCACATACTAATGATGACTGATTTTTGAAGAGCGATGATAATATTCTTGTCCATAGGTAGGTCGTCTAACGATCTTCTAAGAACTTTCGGTTGAACTCCGGTTGCTGATAGAACAATTGGAACGGTTTTAACTTCTGCAACATGCCAGTGTTCTCTCACTGCATATGCTAGCTCCCGGTATTTATCGATTTTGCCTGATGTTAGCATCATGTGGCTGGTATCGACAACTGCAAAATCGATAAACCAAACTTTCTTGGCAGGTTTATCCCACAGCACAACATCGGGTCTATTGTGCTGGGTTGTTCTGTCTGTCAGAAAATTGCGGTCCCAGTACAACTAATGGGGCTCGCTTTCAAGCACCGTTTCTGGATGGTAGTGGTAGTATGGTGTATCAGTATCCCGCAGCAGTCTGTATTTCCTAGCAAGCTTGGCATGGATGATCCGACCCACTAGATCCGTCTCGCTTTGTAGTCTGCTGGGGCTAGTGCACTGCAACCCGAAACGATATGCTGAATGGTTTCACGATCTCGCTCACACATTCGATACTCATCATCACTATGTATTTCTGGGTCTTTAATTATGTATTTAAGATAGTTCTTCGTTGAGACAATGCGATCTTGGATTTCCACCAAAAAGCATTCACTCTCAGGGTGGGAATGATGACTGTTGGATTGATATATTTTGTTGTTTTAGATTTAGGGGCGTATAGTTGTCATCTGCCTGTACGACTACCTTGTGGAGTTGAGAAGTATTCGCTTCCCCTGCAAAATATTTTCTCATGGCTATTATCTGCTTAGCGTGCTGGTTTGTCAACTTTACGACACCTAGCCCTCCCATTCGTTGTGGCAGTGTCATCCTCTGAATAGCGCTTCTTAGATGGTGGCAACCAGCACGTGTCATTTGGACTCGCACCTATCTTTCCATTTCCTCTATATCTGTTGAGGACCATTTGAGAATACCCATCGAAAATGTAATAATGAGAAGAGCGTATGTGTTGATGGAAACTGGGAGGTTTCGAGAGTTGAGGGAAGTTCTTAAAACTGCCTTGAGTCTGTTCGCTAGCTCAGTTTTTAGCGTTCCCTTCAGCTTGTGATGTGGTATCATACATCCCTGTTGTACACCAAGATATTTGTACAATTCATTGGGTTCCAGAGCGGATATTATCTCTCCACTTACAGTCTCGTATCTAGCTTCATTGACGAGTTTACTCTTCTGTATTTCTTGAATCTTTCATTTATCAATTCCCAACTCAATATTAATGTCTCTGTAAAATTCTTCAATGGTTTTTACTTCCATTTCTAGGACACGCATCGTACCTGAGTGGAGTTTGATGTCATCCATATAGGCTAAGTGCGTTATACGATTCTTCTCAGTGCCTTTCAGTTCGAATCCTGTTTGTAGGTGTTCCAGGAGTATTGAGAGTGGATTCATGGCCAGACAAAACCAGCGCGGGCTCAAACAGTCACCCTGGAAAATGGCACGCCTTATGTTTATTTTATTGGTGATCACTGTTTCATTTTTTGCTGCGACGTGGGCAGTGGTCTTCCGTTTGTCCATGGTGAATTTTACGAGCAAATTCACTATCGTTCGATTAATACGGTATAGAGAAAGTATGTACAGCAGCCAATCATGCGGAATCATGTCATATGCGTTTTTATAGTCAATAAAGCAAGTGAACAAATTGTGTCTCTTCTTGCATGCTTGAGTCATGGTGACGCTGTCAATGACAAGTTGCTCTTTACATCCGAGGGAAAGTTTGCTGCATCCTCTTTGAGTTTCAGTCAGGATAGAATTCGCTGGACAATGATGTTCGATAATCATTGATAAACAACTTGTGATGATCTTATAAAAAAAATTAAGACATGTGATAGGCCGGTATTTTGCAGAATCTACAGTATCATTGGTTTTGGGCTTCATAAATGTTCGTAAACCTTCGCATAGCTAATGCGGTATTTCTTCGGGATAATTCAGGTAGTTGTTGATGAAATTTAGGATCTTTCCGTGGAGACTGGTGAATTTTTTGTACCAGTAGCTATGTAGACCATCTGTCATACAATAGATTGTAGAGTCGAGATGGTCATAGGTCATGTTAGTTGAAGTCTCATTAACCAATTTTTTTTCATTTGCTACTTTGACTAGAAGGTCCAGATTCTTTGGACTGTGCTGTTTAGGGATTTTCGGTGAGTGTGAGGATCCACCCTTCCGATTCGATAATTGCCCGACGACATTGTGACTCAAGATCTTCATGTAGATGGTCTTTAGGCATATCTTGTTCTGGAAGGTCAATGAACAAAGTTTCTTGCAAGCCTTGTGGTGGAGTATGAATTGGTGATATGGGAGATATTGCAGATTCTGTGATCCCCGTATCTTTAACAGAACTTGTACTTTTGCTTTAATCTCATTTTGTCTAGCATGTGATACATATTTGCTGGATAAGTAAATCCAGCGAACTATTTTCCCCTTTCTAGTTTTTTACTTCTTTCGAGAGTTTATTGTTTTTAGGAGTTCATACTTTACTTACAGTTCAGTCCTTAAGATGGGAGAACGTTACATTAAAAGCATTACATTCTATTATACATTAGAATTTTCAAACCAATACCATAGATACAACAATATTAATCTTAACAGTATTGTTGTGTTTTCCTCTAGCAAATATTATTTCATGTTCATTAGGAATGATATCATTCAAAGAATTATCTTGTGCTTTTTCTTAATTGTGAAAGAAACCTAAAAAAAACAAGTACGATGGATCATTACAAAGCTCAAAATAACCAAAAAGTGTTTCATTAATTATTCAGCATATCATCGTTCATAAAAATAATCACATTATGACTGTCGAGAGACATTTCACTATTTTTTCCCCCTCTTGACTCTTATTTCGCCTCGCTCCACCACCCACTTACTCCCTGCCTTGATCGAACACTTGTCTTCCCAAATCACATCGAAGAGGATCTCTTCTCTACTTTCTATCGGCCGTCCCAACGAGACCAGTAATCTCGTTAAGTTACCTTTCCCTGTGGGCCATTTTCACGTACCTCTTTCATTTCGCGCAAAGCCACCATCCCCTTTAACTCTTCTTTTGCCTCCTCCCCTCCGAGGCTTCTCAACTCAATTCAATCTCGTCACCTGGGTCTCTCTCGCTTTATCTCGAAATTGACCCGCGCGACATCAAAGGCCTTTTTTGGATTTACTCACAAAACTCATCCGCTCTAGGCGGCACCATATTCTCGCAAATATTCAAATTGCATTTTTTGCGAAACAATAACTATGACCTAGATAATTCTTAAACAATCATCTGAGTCAATACAGTTTTTACTGCATCAGAGAGAAATTTCTGCACGTTCTGTTGAATCATACATTGTATTCCAGTAACGTTTGCCGAGTGCAAAATAAACATTAGTGAAATTGGGTCAGAAAAACACGTAAAAGGGAAAGTGGGATTAAAACAACATTAAAGTGTTATTTTCATCACACGTTTTACCCTTTTGTGTTGTCACTAATTGTGTTCTTATGTGAATAGATATCTTTACATCAGTATTTGTTTTGTTTCTATGGAAATTGAACGTAGTTTTAAAATGCAATGGAAATCAATAGAAAAAAAGGAAAGAGCAATGGAACAAATGAAACATTCAAGTCAAAACATCCATTGATTCACTTCTTTCTATTCTTACGACTCAAGGAAGATCTACTTGATTTTGTATTTACGAGTATACACAAAGTGGTGCGTGTATAGGTACATCTCTGCTCTGTAGTGTGCTGACCGTTTCGGAGGAACTTTCTAGATTCAATCATTGAGCGTTGAGTACAAAAGCGTTACGGTGATTGTACGGATTGCAGTGAGCCAATTGAACCAATTCCGATGAAGATTAACTAATAAGCGTCTCATTAATTAGTTTTCGCAGTTCACGTGATGAGCGCGTGCACATTTAGTGAATCCTTTCAATCCTCGAAATTCACACAGTGGTATTAGCACCCAATCAAGGCACGCGACACGAAATGTACGGATGCAATAGCGAGGAAACCTCCAGGGACCGCTTAGGGAAGTCGATTATTTAAAAAACAATAGGTTTTACATTTTAGTTTTTCATCTGTTTAAGCTAACTGCTCAAAATAACCTGTTATTGAAACAAGTTTTTGTGTTGTTTTTGTGGAAAAACATTTTTAAACAAAAATTATTAATTTTATTACGAGAGCAATGTAATGTATTTCTTCCTCCTCCTCCTCCTCCTCCTCCTCCTCTTCTTCTTCTTCTTCTTCATCTTCTTAAGAAGTCTAAGACTTGTTCCTTTCCAAGAATTATAATGAGTCTTTCCATCTTCTCCTTAGTCTACCAACTTCTCTTCTTCTCCTCGGCCTTTCATCTCTAGCATTCCTCACGATTCTTTTGTCCTTCATTCTCTCAATATGATCGTTCCATTATTTTCTTCGGTATTCTACCCATTCCGTAATTGGCTTAATTTTACACACTTCCCTGATGTTTCTGTTTCTTTTCTTATCCAGTAGAGTGTGGCTTTTAATTTTTTAGAACTATCATTTCAGCGACCTCAAGTTGTTGTTGTGTACGTTTTGTTTCGCTTCTTGTTTCTCCTCCGTATGTTAGTATTGGTCTAATTATTTATTTATATATTCTAACCTTCGAGTCCTGTTTTAGTTGTTTATTGCACCTTATTGCGTAATTGAGACAGCCAGTTGATCCTATTACCCTGTTTATTTGCTCTTTGATTTCTTTCTCCGTTTTCCCTGAGCTTGTTATTTGCGACTTTTCCCTTAAAGTTATTTGCGAATACTTCATCCTCAGAATTTGTTCTATTATTTGATTATCCACTACCAATTTACAACTAATTGAATTCTTAGCAATTGTCATAGCTTTCGTCTTCTGAGTAGATATTTTAAATTAAAATTCTTACAAATTTTACTGAATTCATACAACAATCGTTGTAAGTCATCTTCATTTTCTGCTATTAACAATGTGTCGTGTGCGTAACATACGATATTTATATTATATTTTTCCATACTATATTTTTTTTTGTTTTCAGATGTTTTATTATACTATTCATTATTACATTAAATAACAATGGGCTTAATGAATCCCCCTTCTTTTATCCCTTTTGATGCAGGTTTAGCAGGTAATATTTTTCCTTGGTTTTTAATCTTTACTTTGTTCCCTGTATATACATCCATTACACAGGGCTGCGAAAACAAATAAATTCTCGGCGGTTTTGGTTCTGATGGGTGATTTGAATTCATTTAAGCTAATAATTAATAGATCTGAAATCCATTTTTACTTTCCCATATACTATACGTATGCACGTACGTAAAGTATAGGGAAAGTTATGTAATGCACGAAAAAACGGCGGATTTTCGGCAGAAAAACTCTTATAACAGGGCCCTGGTAACGAAAAAGTGGATAAATCCAGTTGCTAAATTAAGAAAAAGAATCTCCTAACACGTGGTGAAGCCAGAATCCCTATTTTGAGGGTCCTTGATACCGAAATACCAATTGAAAGCAAAACGTCCCTCCGTCCGTCCGTCCGTCTATCTCCGAACAACGCTAGCGACTAAACTGTTCAATTGATTTTCTCCAAAATTGATACCTCCCGAACGATCTAAATAATCTCGCGGCCCCTTGAATTTGGAACCGATATTTCAGTTTTGGAGGGTACTTTATATGAAGCCCTCGGGACATTTTCAAAAGTTTCAAAAATATGGCGCCAACAATTTTGACAAAATATTGTTGTTCGATAGTCTGAAGGTCAGTTAAGAGAATGGCGTAGGTCTCATGTCGATTGACAACTGAATTTTTGAAAATTGCAAAAGTTTGAATTGTCGGCGTCTTCCTCCAACTATAAAATTGCAGTTAGATTTTTTCCTTCAAATAAAATTTCTTCTCCAAAGTGATTTCTTTCATTAAAGTCATGTTCATTTTGTTTGAAAATTGTAGTAGTTTTTGCACATTATTGTGTGCAATAAGTGCAATTTTAAAAAATTACAAAAACAAGATTTTCTCCAAAACGGCTTAAACTTCATTCTTTAAACGTTTGGTAGGGATAGTACTAAATGTACTCTATGAGATGACATAAACGTCATGTTGCTCTATTCTTTTGTTTTTCCAAAAATTACAAAAATGAACTTTTTTCGACTTGTATCTCACGTCGTTAATATTTACATTAGCGGCGATTTTTTTACATTACTATATTTATGAGTACATGGGCTTTAAATAATTTTCTACAAATTTTCTCGAGAACTCAACCGTTTTCTGTGAAAACTAGCTCTAAATTCCGCCTTTTCAGAAACGCTAAAACGCCATTTTCTCATAAATGGCTCCAAATTTTTTCTTCAAACTTTTCGAACGTATACTGCTATTTGCTCTCTTTAATATGACTTTTTTTGAAAGATCTCTAACGCCGTTAATATGCAATTTATTAATAATGCAATTTTTGTCCATGTTGCAATATATATATATATATATATATATATATATATATATATATATATATATACACACACACACACAACTCATATCAACACACCATGAAACTGAATGTATGTAAATGACTATGTAATTAAATGTTATGAAATTGCATCTTACATTTAGGTAGCTCTTGTAAAAGATTATGCAAAGAAATCATTTCAATTTATTTTGACTTGGTAAATGTTGGATTCATTTTATCAAAATCTTTTAAATAAAACTAGTTTGAAAATACGAGTTGTTTTTCTATAATTTCGTGACAAATGTAATAACCCCTTGCAAATTTACTGTGCTTCAGACAGCCGGATGCGTTGTAAATTAGAATTTGCAATTTTGTATAGTATTTCTTTGTTCGTTTTTACGTTCGACCTGTTGTTATATATTTATACATTAATCTTTAATGAAATTATTTCTTTTCAAATATTAGAAATAAAAATTGCTAGCTCATTAAGGGAGTATCGCAGGGAGCTACAATTGAATTCCGTTCCGCTGTCGCGAAGTTCTGTGAATTACGTGTCATTGTTTGTCTTGATAGAGCTGTATGGCATCAGACTTCTTTTTCCAACACAAGTTTACAAAACTTTTGTATTATATTTTTATGCAGTTGTGTAATTCACAGTTTTGACAACACTGCGATGGAAACAGTGAGTCGTTCTCACTGTGTAAGATATATAGGTGTGTTCACTCCCAGTCTTAAACTGAAGCTTATGTGAGACTAGTTCTCACAGTTATCGCATACAAGTGCTGCGAGCTTTGGGTCTCATTTGGGCAAGGCCACACAGTTAACAGCCACAGTTTACTAAGATGTCATCTTAAGATGCATATCTTACAGCGCGACTCAGACCGATCGTGCGCACCGTACGGACAAGCAAGGAACTAGCCTCAAACTGGCTTCAGAAAATTTGCCCCAAAGGCGTCTAGTTAACACACCTATACTATATCTTACACCGTGCTTGATTGCTTCTTGGTTGAATTGGACGCTTTCAAATAATAGCTAAGATGATGGTAGGGCAGAAAGTGCAATATTTGAATTCTACGTAGCTGCTTCCAATAATACGGGAAAGTATGTGCTGTTGTAGCACCACTAGTTCTCTAACACGTAATATTTTTTTGTAACTTCAAAGAAAAGACTAGTAAACGAAATCTCTTCAATAGTTTCAAGAAACACACAGTAAATAAACGATTTAAAACTATTCAACTATCGGAAAAGTAAGTATAAATATGTATACGAGCTGTTCACATCTTATGCTAATTAAAAGCATACTTACATTAAAAATAATGTTAAATTTATACTAACAATGTCAGAGCTTGTGACAGTTTCTTTTGCTGAAATGTTGTCTCCTCGGTCGTTTTCTGTGCAATTTTACTCTTTCTCTTTTTAAGGATCAACAGTCGTCTACCATTATCACTTCAAAGTATCTGCCATGATAACGTTTTTTCACCTCTTTCAGGTCTTCAGAAACTTTTCTCCATTTTTATAATTGAAATCTCCCAGATTATAAGAGAAGAAATTAAGGTGGTTGTGGGGAAAATGAAGTTTGATGCTCATGTTACATCGTAAATTATTTATAGAAATTAGGATTTCATCCATTATAGATTTGAAATCTAGATTTTTTTTATATCCTTAAAAATTGTCGGAGACTGAAACCTTATCAGTCCAGTCTTTCTTCATAACCCATTAAAGTTTCAAAGTGTTCATCTTTCATCAGATTTCTAATTTTAGGTCCAATAAAGATGCTTTTTTTTCAGCTTGACTTCTGAAAGAAACGCAAATTTTGATTAAATATATTTAAAGCATTCTCCATTTTTATTCAGAACCTGGACAAACATGAATTAAATCAATCTTGACATAGAGTGGTGGCAAAACAATATTTTCACGATTAACCAAACTTCTTATTTCATTTTTATCTTATGGATTCAAAGTATTTCTGATTGACTAATCCCTTTCGACCCAGTGCAATTCACGATCCCTGCTAACCCATTCACGTAGAAAGCAGGGGAACTTAGTAAATCCTAGTTAGACCCAACAATATTCCAATAACTTTTCAAGTCACCTCAGACAACTCATTGGTGTTCTTCATAATTATTTTTTAAGTTCTGCCATATTGTCGTATGATTCCTTTAAATGAACAGAATGGGCTACTGGCACTGAGGCATATTGATTTCCTTTGTGAAACAGAATAGCTTTGAGGCTGCGTTTTGAAGAATCTATAAACAACTTCCATTGATTTCTGACATACCTTATTCCACGTTTTGAAAGTACATCATGAATGTTGTTGTAGTAGACAAACTGATCCTCTTTCGTGAAATAATCAAGCAACTCTCCTCTCTTTCGATACCAGTAAAATGTTGCGTCTGGAGAAAGCAAATTTTTTCTCTTTCAACAGTGAGGCTAAAACATACGCTTTCTTTGAGAGGCCAAGATGTCGCACCAAAATCATTAAGTTCTTCCTGAATAAACAACTGGGGTCTTCTCTCTTCTTTGGGGAAATTAGTAACGTCCGTTGAAATCAGTCACTATCACAAGTCTGAATAATCTGAAGATGATGTAGATGGGAGGTTATGTAGTGGGTTTGGTATAGGCATGTCAGGGCCGTGCGGTACGGGTCTTATGGTTAACGTAAGTTATTGTAATATGTTGCCAATGTTCATTTGAAATTTAATCAATCGTAAATTTCGCACAAATTATGGGCTTGTGAAGAAACCGAATCCACTTATTTAATCAAATTGCAAGACCGACTCGTCGTTACCCTGCTTTTAATCAAAACCAATTTGTCGGAGCCCTGCGTACACGTATGAAATGGCGCGTGCTAATTTTAAAAACGAAAAACCCAAAATTTTGGAAAAACTGTACGTGATAGAAAAAAAAATTATATATGTAATCAAGATGAAAAACTGATTCATAATCACCCATTTTCATTAAAAGCGGAAAATCGTCGCAGCCCTGTGTTATTAGTTTTAAGAGATTAGAGGGTACCTTTACTTGTTTCAGTATTCTGACGACATGAATTAATTTTATATCGTCAAATGCTTTGCTTAGATCTGCAAAGCATAGGAAAGCTGGTTTGTAAAGTTCTAGAGCTTTATCCAAGATTTGTCGGATGATAAAAATTGCGTCAGTGCACGATGTACCGCATCTAAACCCCTGTTGTGTTCTTTCCATTCTATCATATTCATGAGAGTGTTTGCTATACACTTTGTGAGGATTTTCAATGAGCTGCTCAGGAGGTTTATCCCTCTATAATTATCTCGATCACGTTGGTCTCCATTCTTAAATAGAGGGATATGAATGCTTCGTTTCTATTCCCTTGGTATTGTTGCATTATGTAAAATTTTAATAATAAATTTATTTATCTCCATATTTAATGATTCCATAAGATTCTTCCTCCATATTTAATGTGCTCATTATATATTCAGTCTTCTCCTGGTGACTTCCCATTTCTAAGTGCTCCGATTACTTTTGATAATTCTTCCCATTCTACGCATTGTTCCTTTGATGTAATATCTTCAACTATGTAAATTGGGGACCAGAAGGAAAATTAGAGTTTAACCCGTATATAAATTAAGGACCGACCAGAGAAGGGCATATGTAAATTGGGGATCGACTATCTAACCCCCTTCTAGATAAAGTGAAAGCAATTTCCGTAGCCATTATTTTTTAAACACAACTTCCTTCCCAATTTTCCAGACTTAGGACTGACACATTTCTTTCTTGAAATGGTTTGTTTAAAGTTGGTTTTCATTTAATTGAGTCATTCGTTGATTAAATGAATTGCAGCATTCTGTTGTACTTGTACTAGTACAACAAGCACAAGTAGCGAGGCAAGTACTTGCCTTTTCAGAGTTGGCTGTATTATTTTCAATTATATGGGTGATGCATAAGGTTTTAATGGCTTGCATAGATGTGCAGCGTACTTTTCAAAGGAAATTTTGCTTATCTTGCCATTTTTATATTCTTCCTTTTTATCAGCTAATATTCTACACCGCTGTACATTAAATTTGGACACCCTTCTGGTACTTTCTTTGCTTTTCATATCCATGTAGGAGAGAGACTTTCAGTCAGAGTCAGAGGTAGGAGAGAGTTTTTCAATAAGGCACAAGGAGAAGCTGAACAGAGGCGTGGCGGGGCGGCCGCCTTAACCCGTTTGCCTGCTCAATCAGTCCCTTTCCTTACCTGGGTTGGTTTGGTCCCCAATTTACATATAGAATTAGAAAGTAAGTTTCGCGAGTAAAGATGAAGGGATTAGTTGGTCCCCAGTATTCACGCGGGCCGTCTAATACAAGACGTCTGGTCACCTTACCCCCACTCTGTCCCCCTGCCCTCGGAACACTTGTCGGGCGTCGCGCGTCGGCCGGCGGCGGGGCGTGCGCCGCGACGCGCTCTTGCGTTAGCCCCTCAGCCTCAAGTGGGCGCGAAGCGACGCGACGCGGGGGCCTTCGTCGCAAGGTCAATAGGCCCTCGCGCGGTCGCTGCCCCGCGGTTGTGCCACGCCCCCTTCCAAGCACTGGACGAGTGGCGATGCTCCCTCCTTGCGTTCCCCTCCTACCGTCCATGCTGCCTCATTGTCCCTTGCCCTAGTCCAAATGACGTGACCCTTATAAGACGAAAAAAATATTTTTTGCAATTGAAGTTTCTAGGTGTAAGTTTTAATTTTTGAGTGTATTAATTGACAAGGATGTAAGGTTCTTATTCGAGAACTTCACGCCATTTTGGGAGAGTACTGAAGGCACTGTCAAAGAGTGAATTTTTTTCACAATGAAATTAAAATTTTAATTTCATTGTGAAAAAAAATTATAAAATGCAATAATTAAATTTTATAATACAGGTTTGCCCTGTGCGTAAGGGTAATATGATAACAAACAATAGAGACAATGGCAAAATTGAAGCAAGGAAAGAGATTTCTCAGGAATGTTAACAGAATAACAAAACAAGACAATTTTATTTCTTATATAATAGAAAACGAAGTTTTTTTGGGAAAGAACTTAATATAGACCAGTCAGTATAAATGAAAATACAGATAAATGTAGGAAACCATGGAGGTATAGAATTGAAAGTGTGTAAGTAGAAATAATTCCACAATTTGCGACGGAGTACCAACGCAAAAGAGAAAGGTGTCAGAAAAGCCAGATAAAAATGATGTGTAGGCGCAAAGACAAGACAGAACAGACAAAAGCCGAATACTTGTTTTACATTATCCTGCTGTTGACATAGGACCAGGGCCGGAAGCAAAACAAATGTTGCTTAGGTTCTTCAGTCTTAGGGTCCTCGCGCTCCCGAAGAAAAAAACAACAAAATATTCGGAACAAAGTCTTAAAATAATCATTAGTTAAATATACAAAAAAATTGGTAGGTTTATATGTAAAAATGTTATATAATAAATATTCGTAGAAAAATGGTGATTTATGCGACATAAAAAAGTATTTTTAAACAATAGGTGAAAAGTGTGTTGAAATAAAAATATATTATATTAGCAATTGGTTAATTTGCATGTGTACCCGTTGCACTAATGGCCAGTGCGCGCAGAAATTACAAGAAAACTATGAAGCCTGCACTCATGTGAGAGGTGTCTATGGTTTTGTTTGATTCCCAGGGACTTGGAAAATATACGAAAACAATTAAATAACTTCGATTTTTACTTACAATGCAAATATTTCATTGTGTTATTCTACTAATTCTCATACTGCGCTTACCGACTGAATTTTCGTATTCGATGCCTATCTGCTCATGTCACAGCTGACAGAATGCGACACTGTGGCTCCAAGGAAGAGACCTCCTGCCATTAAATATTTTCTATCGCATGTTGCGTAATCGAATAGCATTTTTTATGTTTATGGTATGTAATGAACTGTTTGTATAAACGAATGCTGTACTATGTTATTGCAGTATTCGTATTTAATTTATTGTAGTGTTATATGAGAGTATAGTATAATTAGTTTTTCTTGAACAGAGTGGTAGCTAATTCTTGGGAGGAAAAGTGTGTGGTTTTGCTCAGCACTGTTTTTGCTGCTTCAGGGCACTTGTTTATTCAAAAAGTTGTTATAATAATTGTTATAATGTTATATAAAAATGTGTTGTTTTTTTACTAAACTGTAGAAATATTTTTCGGAGAGCCTAAACGCAAATTTGTGCTTGGAGACCTTGCAGTACCCTGGAGTGTATTTAAGGGGAGTGTGAATCGATATTGGATCCTAAAGTCGATTTTTTTTGTGTGTTTTCGTTTTCCCTCATCTTTCCTGTGTAAAATAGATATAAATAAGGTTGTTACAATCATGGGAAGTATATTTGTCTCTTAAAGTAACACATGGACATGCCATAATACGTGTGCATGCCATAACACGTGCTATTTATAATTATTCAAACCTGTTTTCCCGTAAGTTCATTTTTCTACTAAAGGAACATTTCCTAACAAACTATTCATCCTAAAAATTTCAGACTTTTTAATATTTTAAATTATTTACTTATACAAGTGAATTAACCACATTTACAAATCTATTATGCTTTGGATATCATTAGAACGAATATACAAAACAATGTAGGGGAAAATAGTTCATACTTCTCAAGAAAAAATATTTTTTTGTTTATTCAAAAAATTGATTTTTTCAAAATTTCCTTAATTATGTGTTAATTTAGTATTGTATAAATTTTCATTAGCATTAATTTGGTACATGTATAATGAATGTGTGTACACTATGTAAAAATTTCACAGGCACCTCTAATATTTTGCCAGAAAATGTACCTTCAATTAGCCACATTTTAACATTGTCAGTATGGGGAATTCACACTTCCCTTAAATTCTGTGCATTACAAACTTAAGGCCAGGCGAGAGTTCATCTAGCGTATTAGAATATCCAGTAGTCATTGTACCAGGAGCGCAACCTCCGACAAGCAATTTTTAGCGCCAGAACGTCAAGTGGCCTCCGCGAAGGACGGCGTTCAGCCGCGTAATTGCAAGCAGGCGCAGCGGCGAGCGGGACTCCCTCCAGCGCAGTCTGGCCGTCGGTTTTGTTATAAACCCAAACGGGCGGCGCTATTTCGGGGGCTGGAAGCCGGCAATTAAAAGCATCCGTTGTCCAGCTATTTTTGTCCGAGTTGCTGTCGGGCGTCTTTCTATCTGCTTAACGAGAAGTTACTTTACTGTCTCTTATGATAATTAGTGAAGTTTAGTTATTGTCGTTTCTTTAAGATTTATTTTATTGCGACAGAATAAAAGAGAATAAGTCTCGTACGTAATAATTTGGCAATATTTGGAAATTTGGAAGACTGATATTCGTATTTTGATTTTAGTACAAGGAATAATTCTCGATTGTAAAGGATTAGAATGTTATTTCAATTTATCTTTTCGGTTGAATTAATTTATGTGGTCGCAGAAGACGATATAGAGACGTTTCAGGGTCATCAGCCGACTACTTTTTCAATGCATGAGAATTACTTCACATACACTTTCATTGCTTATCGAATGTGACAATTACACAAGGTACTATAGTATCTCACGAACTAAAAAGGCAAATAAACTAATTAAGAATACATTTATTGACATTGTTTTAAGTATCTAATCGTACTTTTATTGTAATTTTATTTTATCATTTGACGAGCTTCATTGGGCGCTGTTAAATACCTGAAACCAAAACAGAAAATATTAGTGAAAACCTCGCGAAGACATTCTAGGCATTTTTTGTGGTTTGTTGTTTCTAGTGATAAAAATGTGTGTAATTCTTCGAACATTTAATAAACATATGGAAACTGAAAGGTGAAAAGAAATAATTAACATACAGCACCTGATTTTGTTTCATCTAGTTCCTTAAATATTATTTAGTTGTCGATAAGGGAGAGTGATAAAAAAGGAAAGAAGGTTCATAGTTGCCAAAAAGCATTATGAGCAAATATGGGCAAAAAGTCGATTTTTGCTTTTAATCCCATATTATTCCTCAAAGCTTTTACTGTTTTCTCCCGAAGTTTTGCACCAATCATGCTAAGGGAAGACGTATAATTTAAATAATATCGTCGCATAGCATTAAGACATAAATGTGATAATTTATATGAATACTGAAAACGAGAGTTGGCAGTGATTTCAAAATAATACATATTTAAATCCCTTCTGAAGTTATTAGTAAATATGAAATTAATGATAAAGAAACTTTATCATTAATTAACTTTTAGAGAATAATGGCAAAGTAAAAAAAATAAAAGTTTTAATGAAGGTAATGTTCCAGAAGCAAATCTTCAACTTTCATTTTATGTGATAAATGTACCGCTTGCTCAAAAAATATTCAACGTTGTAGCGGTACGCTATTTTTAATATTTTTTAAATTTCACAAATAACTGTCGATGCGAGGCGTCACTCCCGCCGCCGCCAGCCGGGTCGGCGCGCCCCCTCCGCTAATGAAAGGGATGACAGCACGCGCCTCTCTAAAGTTTATGGCCATCGTCCGCGAGTCGACCCTCATCCCGTCACGCACCCGGGCGCCGAAGAAGAGATTAGAGACGTGTGCTGATCCCGCCGTTCCGGGTATCATGCGCACTAAGTACCCAGGCCGTCCTTCACAGTTTTCTCCAGGGGTCCCAACGGACATTCCGCGTACCCTTTACTGACCTACTTCCGAAGTCAGACGGAGAGCGTTTTCCAGACAGAGATAGGGCTACGGAAAATTCCTAGAATCACCGGACCTGATTGGCCGAGGACAAAATTACGGCGTAGTAGCACTTAGCCAATCAGGGGCAAAATTCCGTGGGGTGGGAGCGATTCTGGGCACTTTTGAATTTTCGGGGTGGCGGAACGAGGGGACCTCCACGCTAGCGGCGTAGGGGAGAGGATCACTTCTTCTTGTTCGATTGAGCTGGGGGGGGGGCGAGCGCCGCGGAGCGAGTAACAGCTCCGGCGCCGCGTTCGAGGGAGAATTATTATTTTGGGACTTAGTTCGTGGACACTGAGCTCTGCCGTGGGCAGTGACCGGTGACTAGTTTTCTCCGAGATTCGTGATCGTGAAAACTCCAGAGAACTTTCCGTAAGAACTGCTGATTTGTGTGAACGGAATTCGCGATCATTCACGATCCGGGCCAGCTGACCGTCGCCGCCGCCGCCGTCACCGCCGCAGCCGCTGTCGCCGCCGCCGCTCCTTTGGTAGCTATTGTGGAAGGACGTTTCTCGGCCTGGCAGGGCCATCTCAGCCGCCGACCCAGACGGAGAGGAGCCGCGACCCCCGCCGCCGCCGCCGAGGGCCGCCTACACGCCGCCCCCATTCAGGCATAAACTTCGGTCAACGACCGCCAAAGAACTATTGTGCATTGCTGTGCCGCGCTTAGGCACTTGTTTCCTCATTATTGTCAGCCAGAAGGCGAATGGCCTAGAGTTTGTTGGGGCCTGTAAAGGAATTTGATTGTAATTCTCGTTCTTTATTTTTTTTAGATTTAAGTTTTATCTCATTTTTTCTTTCGTTTCTAACTGAGCTCATCAGGTAGGGCCTTTCTTAACTCTTTGAATCACTGTAACTTCCCGGCCTATTATTAGGCGGGAATAAACCTTTTTATTTGCTTTACCAACCACTGAATTGTTTCTGTAGTTAGCAAACGCCTTACGACTCCTTCCATCCGAGTTAGATTCTAAGCAGGTGACAAAGTTGGCCGACTGAGCTAGGCCCGGGCCGCCCTCGTTGACTTCGGCGCACACCCACGCCGCCGGAGCTCGACGCTGTGGTTGACGATCGACGCCACCGTGTGGCTCGATAACGAACCTTGGGTGTGACAATTGGCTTTCCCAAGTGGGGCTCGATAGTACCACAGATACCCCAGTAAAACGCCCTAGAATCAATTCATGTCTCAGTGCCATTTTGATAATAGTCGCAGAACCTAATTTTCTATTACTGTTGTTTTTTTAAATGGATGGAAGGACGCTGCTACGAAAAGAACAATTTGTGGTCTGGTAATGATATTATTTATTATTGTATTTTGTGTATAAGTGTTATTGTTTTGTGCTTTGTGTGTTGTGAATACCGTGTGCGCGTTTCACGCAAAACAGCCAAAATGCTGGACGAATCAGGCGTCGATGTGGCGGGAGAGAGCAGTTCGGGGGAACAGCCTGCGCCCGAGATCACCCTAAGTGAACTTATGCGAGTTCTCACGAAGCAAATCTCGGAAAGTAGTAAAAGACATGAGGAAAGATTTGACCGGCTAGACAGTTGTTTGGTTGACCAGGCCGCGAAACTAGAAAATTTGGAGGCGAAATTTGATCACAAAATAGGAATTTTGCAGAATCAGTTAGAGGGTAGATGTGGGAAAATTGAAACTAGCGTGGAGAACTTAGGCCAGGAGTTAGAAAGTTTCTAGGGCCGAGGCAAGGGAAAATATTATCAAAATCGAATCAGAAATTAGTCAGAAACTTCAGGCATGTGACAGGAAAGTGGAAGCTTATTGCGAATCAATTACTGAGAATATTGCCGAGGTTAAAACAGAAATGAACGGCAAATTCACGAAAATTGAAACCAAACTCAGCACGGAAGTGAGTGAAATCCATGACAAATTCGAGAAATTAGGAGTTATTGAAGGGGAGAATATCAGGGACAGGGAAACAAACTTAAAGAAAAATTTCAGACTTTTTAATATTTTAAATTATTTACTTATACAAGTGAATTAACCACATTTACAAATCTATTATGCTTTGGATATCATTAGAACGAATATACAAAACAATGTAGGGGAAAATAGTTCATACTTCTCAAGAAAAAATATTTTTTTGTTTATTCAAAAAATTGATTTTTTCAAAATTTCCTTAATTATGTGTTAATTTAGTATTGTATAAATTTTCATTAGCATTAATTTGGTACATGTATAATGAATGTGTGTACACTATGTAAAATTTCACAGGCACCTCTAATATTTTGCCAGAAAATGTACCTTCAATTAGCCACATTTTAACATTGTCAGTATGGGGAATTCACACTTCCCTTAAATTCTGTGCATTACAAACTTAAGGCCAGGCGAGAGTTCATCTAGCGTATTAGAATATCCAGTAGTCATTGTACCAGGAGCGCAACCTCCGACAAGCAATTTTTAGCGCCAGAACGTCAAGTGGCCTCCGCGAAGGACGGCGTTCAGCCGCGTAATTGCAAGCAGGCGCAGCGGCGAGCGGGACTCCCTCCAGCGCAGTCTGGCCGTCGGTTTTGTTATAAACCCAAACGGGCGGCGCTATTTCGGGGGCTGGAAGCCGGCAATTAAAAGCATCCGTTGTCCAGCTATTTTTGTCCGAGTTGCTGTCGGGCGTCTTTCTATCTGCTTAACGAGAAGTTACTTTACTGTCTCTTATGATAATTAGTGAAGTTTAGTTATTGTCGTTTCTTTAAGATTTATTTTATTGCGACAGAATAAAAGAGAATAAGTCTCGTACGTAATAATTTGGCAATATTTGGAAATTTGGAAGACTGATATTCGTATTTTGATTTTAGTACAAGGAATAATTCTCGATTGTAAAGGATTAGAATGTTATTTCAATTTATCTTTTCGGTTGAATTAATTTATGTGGTCGCAGAAGACGATATAGAGACGTTTCAGGGTCATCAGCCGACTACTTTTTCAATGCATGAGAATTACTTCACATACACTTTCATTGCTTATCGAATGTGACAATTACACAAGGTACTATAGTATCTCACGAACTAAAAAGGCAAATAAACTAATTAAGAATACATTTATTGACATTGTTTTAAGTATCTAATCGTACTTTTATTGTAATTTTATTTTATCATTTGACGAGCTTCATTGGGCGCTGTTAAATACCTGAAACCAAAACAGAAAATATTAGTGAAAACCTCGCGAAGACATTCTAGGCATTTTTTGTGGTTTGTTGTTTCTAGTGATAAAAATGTGTGTAATTCTTCGAACATTTAATAAACATATGGAAACTGAAAGGTGAAAAGAAATAATTAACATACAGCACCTGATTTTGTTTCATCTAGTTCCTTAAATATTATTTAGTTGTCGATAAGGGAGAGTGATAAAAAAGGAAAGAAGGTTCATAGTTGCCAAAAAGCATTATGAGCAAATATGGGCAAAAAGTCGATTTTTGCTTTTAATCCCATATTATTCCTCAAAGCTTTTACTGTTTTCTCCCGAAGTTTTGCACCAATCATGCTAAGGGAAGACGTATAATTTAAATAATATCGTCGCATAGCATTAAGACATAAATGTGATAATTTATATGAATACTGAAAACGAGAGTTGGCAGTGATTTCAAAATAATACATATTTAAATCCCTTCTGAAGTTATTAGTAAATATGAAATTAATGATAAAGAAACTTTATCATTAATTAACTTTTAGAGAATAATGGCAAAGTAAAAAAAATAAAAGTTTTAATGAAGGTAATGTTCCAGAAGCAAATCTTCAACTTTCATTTTATGTGATAAATGTACCGCTTGCTCAAAAAATATTCAACGTTGTAGCGGTACGCTATTTTTAATATTTTTTAAATTTCACAAATAACTGTCGATGCGAGGCGTCACTCCCGCCGCCGCCAGCCGGGTCGGCGCGCCCCCTCCGCTAATGAAAGGGATGACAGCACGCGCCTCTCTAAAGTTTATGGCCATCGTCCGCGAGTCGACCCTCATCCCGTCACGCACCCGGGCGCCGAAGAAGAGATTAGAGACGTGTGCTGATCCCGCCGTTCCGGGTATCATGCGCACTAAGTACCCAGGCCGTCCTTCACAGTTTTCTCCAGGGGTCCCAACGGACATTCCGCGTACCCTTTACTGACCTACTTCCGAAGTCAGACGGAGAGCGTTTTCCAGACAGAGATAGGGCTACGGAAAATTCCTAGAATCACCGGACCTGATTGGCCGAGGACAAAATTACGGCGTAGTAGCACTTAGCCAATCAGGGGCAAAATTCCGTGGGGTGGGAGCGATTCTGGGGCACTTTTGAATTTTCGGGGTGGCGGAACGAGGGGACCTCCACGCTAGCGGCGTAGGGGAGAGGATCACTTCTTCTTGTTCGATTGAGCTGGGGGGGGGGCGAGCGCCGCGGAGCGAGTAACAGCTCCGGCGCCGCGTTCGAGGGAGAATTATTATTTTGGGACTTAGTTCGTGGACACTGAGCTCTGCCGTGGGCAGTGACCGGTGACTAGTTTTCTCCGAGATTCGTGATCGTGAAAACTCCAGAGAACTTTCCGTAAGAACTGCTGATTTGTGTGAACGGAATTCGCGATCATTCACGATCCGGGCCAGCTGACCGTCGCCGCCGCCGCCGTCACCGCCGCAGCCGCTGTCGCCGCCGCCGCTCCTTTGGTAGCTATTGTGGAAGGACGTTTCTCGGCCTGGCAGGGCCATCTCAGCCGCCGACCCAGACGGAGAGGAGCCGCGACCCCCGCCGCCGCCGCCGAGGGCCGCCTACACGCCGCCCCCATTCAGGCATAAACTTCGGTCAACGACCGCCAAAGAACTATTGTGCATTGCTGTGCCGCGCTTAGGCACTTGTTTCCTCATTATTGTCAGCCAGAAGGCGAATGGCCTAGAGTTTGTTGGGGCCTGTAAAGGAATTTGATTGTAATTCTCGTTCTTTATTTTTTTTAGATTTAAGTTTTATCTCATTTTTTCTTTCGTTTCTAACTGAGCTCATCAGGTAGGGCCTTTCTTAACTCTTTGAATCACTGTAACTTCCCCGGCCTATTATTAGGCGGGAATAAACCTTTTTATTTGCTTTACCAACCACTGAATTGTTTCTGTAGTTAGCAAACGCCTTACGACTCCTTCCATCCGAGTTAGATTCTAAGCAGGTGACAAAGTTGGCCGACTGAGCTAGGCCCGGGCCGCCCTCGTTGACTTCGGCGCACACCCACGCCGCCGGAGCTCGACGCTGTGGTTGACGATCGACGCCACCGTGTGGCTCGATAACGAACCTTGGGTGTGACAACGTATAATTTTAAAATTTCGTACATAGTTTCTGTGTATAAATAAAATAATTTGTGTGTAAGAATTATTTCAAAAATTGCTTAGTATCTTTATGGCGATTTTTTAAACTCATTTTTTATTTAATAATGAATGAACATGTATTAATTAATATGTAAATATAACTAATACGCCGCAATTTCCCTTCACTAATTTTTTGTATTTAAGGAGCAGTTTTGCAAAGTTTCACATTTCAAATGTGATCGATTTTGATGGAAAAATGTACCTTCATAAAATTAAACAGTACAAAATTCAGAATTTTTTATTATAAACATGTTCAACGAAAATATATTTATTTTATAGGTGTATATGTATAATCCTTCATTTTTTTTTTAAAATAATGCGTCAGTATACATCATACTGTTTAGTTCGCCAGCAGCAGTTTTGCTGTTGTTTATTGCAGTGATAATTGATAGCTTCTTTATTACAGGGCTGTAATAATGAGAATATATAACTAGAATTAGCTGTGTACTCATTCCTCAATGGCCTAGTTTTTTTCGGCATATTTAAAAAATTGCGCAGCGCAACGTCGATATCTATAAGCCGCCATACTTGCGTTTCTCTGGATAACACTGGATAAACTTCTGAAAAAAGTTTTGCTTTGAGCGTATCATACGTCGATTTTCTTGCTGGCTTCCGGTCTAACAGCACAAGCTTACAGCATTATTTCTCATTTATTTGTTATGATGCCTTGGCTTGAGGTGGACTTGAACGGGATGGGTCCTCGTTCTGTAACGACTCCTAGTAGTAGTTTTGGAGTTTTTCTATTCATACCTATGGGAGGTTATAACCAGTTTGTATCTTTGGTAAGTCAGCTTGGAACAGTTCTTTGATCATTGTTCATTATGTTTTTTCAACTGATTATTAAGTTTAAGTGCCTCATGTAAATTTTTAGTGTTGTTACTTATTTTTATCACCTTTCTTGATGATGGAGTAAAAATATTTCGAAACGTCGGTAAACATTGTGTTTTTAATATTTTAACTTACTCCGACCAAATCCCGTAATCTCATTTCCAATTTCTTCAGCTTGGTCGTGTATCTAGAATGATTTGAGACGTGTATCTAGAATGAGTTTTAAATAAAAGTAATGATCAAGCAGAACTACGTCTGAAATAGGAACCGCCACTGAATCCCAAACTATGACAATCAATATGAAGGCTTGCTGTTAAGAAGAGCTGTCGTTCTCTAATTTTTATGAACCGTCTCATGAGAGTATGCATATTGCGTAATTTTTTATATGCTTGTTCAACCATACCACTCAATAACGTTCATTACCCATCACATATGACAATGGAGCAAAAGGTAATAACTTATATCACAAATTATAGAGCAAAAAAAGTTAATATATTATTTCTTTAGTATTGACATTGTTTTAAATGTTTTACCGTAGTTTTATTGAAATTTTATTTTCTCATTTGAAGAACTACAATGGGCGCGGTTGAGTACCTGAAACCAAAATAGAAGGTTTCATTCCAGAAACAAATCATAGTTTGCAAGCTATTGCCCGGAACTTCATTTTTATAAATGTACCATTTGCTTAAAAACTATTCAACGTATAATTTTAAAATTTCGTTCATAGTTGCAGTATACATAGAAAAGAATTTGTATGTAAGGATTTTTTCAAATATTACTTAGAATCATTACGGCGAATTTTTTAATTCATTTTTTGTTTCATTTCATAATGAATGAATGTTCATTAGTTAATATTTAACTAGATATAACTAATGCCGTAATTTCCTTGCATTCATTTGTTTATTTGTATTCCATGAGCTGTTTTGCAAAGTTTCACATTTAAAATGGGATCGATGTTGATCGGAAAGTTTACCTTTACAAAATTAAGCAATAAAAATTCAAAAATTAATTCTATTAACACTTTCAACAACAATATATGTATGGGTGTGATTAGTAGTGCTTCATGTACAAAACCTGTACTCCTCAGCATGTGTGTTATAAAAACATGGTGAAGAAATCTATCTTTACTATCTCTCCATCCCCCAGATGAACCAAAAATATATTTATTTGATAAGTATAAGTGTGTATGTGTAACCGCTAAAGCCGTTTACAGCAAGAAAATATCAGTTTTTTTTTGTAAACGCGTCCTGTTATTTTAAGATCTAGTAGTTACAACACTAACCGAGAGAGAACGCCAGGCGACGTACATAGTTTTAAAATAAGCTAACAGGAGCGCTTATCACTAGTACTAGAAGCGTGATAACGAAATCGGCCAGCGGAACGATGCCATCGACCAATGGGAATAAAGCAAACGAATATTGGAGAATTTAGAACAAGAAGAGACCAACTCGGCCATTTTACCGAAAGTCAGCGGAACGAGAAGGTGCTCTGAACTATTTTGGACAAACTTTTGGATCGACGGACCACGCCAGTTCAAGATTTCGACAGTACACAAGCTTTTAGAAAAGGTAACTCATCTTATTATTATGATTATTTATTCATGAGAGGGAATAAATAAAATACATGAAACGTGGATAATTTTTAAAAAAAGAAGAATACTTAACAAGAGTGATGCTATGAATTGAAACGAAAAGAAATGTAACGAGTAGCTAATTGAAATAGAAATGTTACAAGCAATGTGTGATTTATTGCAGCTTTTTTGTATAAGAATACTTGAACCAGCTCAAATAAAATTCGATCATTGGACGTTACTGCAACGCCGACGCCAACGACGCGAGTCCCGAGGAGAACGGTGCAGTCAACGGGATCTTCTCGTGTTCGAGTTCCTTTCCGGACGACCCTGAAAAACTTCAAGGCTTCGCACGTCGCGGGAGACATCGTGAGTTCGGCAAACCCTTTTCAAGTTAACGGCAGAGACGTGGGCCAGATGTAGAACGATTTTAGTATCATATTTCACTAGATTGTTAACTGTAATATTGCTTGACTTTATTCATGAGTTTTTCAATACATATCCGTGTGCCAAATCGAATTACAGTTTCGTTACTGGACGCAGATATTTAAAAAGTGTTACTGGAAAATAAATTCAGAAGTAAAGATAGACAATTATTCAATTGATTGACATATTGTGTCGGATGCAAAGTTCAACTGTGTAGCATTTAACTTAACATTTTGTTGTTTTTTTTAAGTCCAAGATCTCATAAGAGTAAATTAATTTAACTTTGCTTAGTGTTGGTAAGATTAGACATTGTAATAACGATAACAGTTATGCATTCTAATTGAATCAAGTGAATTTGTTAGAACAAGTAGAAGATTGATATTTTTTTGAATAGAACATGGTATTGATATTATCGATTTATGTTATACACGAATGGTAATTTCAGGTACAACATTTTGAGTGTGTATTATTCTATGGGTATTTCAGGAAATGTGTGTAGAGATAATCGTATATTAGTTATGTATTATTGGAATTCCGATTCTTGAATCCATTCTTTTGAATTTAATTGGAAGATTTCAAGGGTTTATTTGCAATTAGATTTTTCTTACATGTTGTAACAATTTTTGGTTTTTTTGCATATCAGATTCAAACAGGACATTAATAGTCAATTCATGTTATGTTGATGTACTAATTTTCAGTACAGAATATATTGTTTGTTGTTATTTTCGTAAAACATACGACAAAAGTGTTCTTAATCTATCCCAGTGTACTAAATCTTGAACCCTTTCCCTTGGAAAGAAAGTCTGCTAGGACCTTCTTATATGAGTGCGTTGTGGCTTAACTTTATTAAAGCCACAACAACGAGTAACAAGGGAGAATTACTCGAGTCACCCATCTCCTCCCATACGCGAGGTAATTTTACCCCAATTGTTGGACCAGGCGCTAGGTGGTTGGTTACTGCCTCACCCATCGTGCCATCGCCCGACATTGGGAGGGAGACAAAAAGGAAAGGTGGTGACATATGTATAATCCTTCTTTACCATAAAGTAATGATTTTATGAGCATCATTTCGTTCAGTTTGCCAGCAGCAGTTTTGCTGTTATATATCGTGACAATTGATAAATACCTTATAAGAGGGCTGTAATAAAGGGCCATTTTACCGCCTCCGGACGCATACGTGTACAAAGGCTATCGGATAAAATAAAATACTATTATTTAATAATAAACATTGTTTAAATATAATCTCCTTCAGACTACAAAAATTCATTGTTCTACATGAAAACCCCGCAGCTTACAAAATGTACTGCTACAATGCGAAAGTCCACTACATTCCACCTTAAGAACGAAAAGTGGTGGGATTAAGGAGCTCCATCGCACGAGGAAGGTCCAACCTCGTGAAGCAACTACGGAAAGGACCCTACCCTACATACTGAGAAGAGAAGCTGTCAAAGAGGGATTCAGAAAGTGAAAGTGGCGCGGTAGAGCGTTAACCCAACAGATGGCGTCTTCCTTTAACGTACTTACTCGGTATTTATTTTATGCATGACTAGGATAAACCTGCAGACGTTGTTCTGCCCTTCATCTCCGTCTTTCCCTTGCCATCTCCCTTTGTCACTGTATGTCCCTCTTTCCCTCACTCTGATCCTGTATGTCTGTCTCTCTGTCTCTCTCATTCACATTTACTTGAAGATTCTGCACGCCTCTGAACAGGTGAGGTAATATCGGGAAGCGCCGGACCAGCAAACTTGTAATAGAATGTTCGAGAAGAGCTCATTCTGTAGATTACGGTGTGAGACGGCCTCAAAATTTTAGTTTTTAAGCACCTAAAACGCCTCGTTTAGGAGTTATTTAACGATAAAGATTCAAAATGCTGCCGACTGTGTTGCGGGTTGCATTTGGCGCGAATATTTAGTTTTGTTCTACAGCGTCATGTAGAAGAGTTACAACAGAATTAACAGCACATAAACTTTATGGATGAACAAACACCCAGAATATAAGTGCCATCTTTCTTGGAGATCAGTCCAACGGTGTCGTAGTTTCGCCCTTATATACATACAACACCCAGTTTTATATACATAGATATTCACATGATATTCTATCCCTAGTATGTTATTTTGCGCTTTTTCATTTCATATCATAACATTTTACACATGTGAAAAGTGTTGAAAGTGTGTTTGAAGGGAAAAACTGTGTGCTGTGTGCCGCTGAATGATTAACAATCCCTGAACGAAAAAAAATGTCCGCTGCTGTGCTTAACATAAAATTTCAGTGGCATTCCTCAAAGTAATTAGTAGTTTTCTTTTATTTGACTTTCCTGCGAAATGTTTTTGTTTCTTAAATACAAAAAACGGTATTATAAAATGAGAGTTAAAGGCTGAAATATTTTTTATTAAAATTGAATGTTGGATATAATTGTTGCAGTCCATTAAAGTGTTAAGCCCCTAAAGTCTCGTCGAAAATTCAACACGACTCTTGATGGAAAGCAACCCAATTAAAATTCAGAATCATGCTTCACAGGATCGTTTCTGTAGTGTGAATTCCCGCCTCCTGGACCCAATTCCAGAAGTACAAAAACCACGATGAGGATTTATAGCATCTCTTCCTGAGCGTGAAGCTTACGATGGTTTTGTATTTCATTTGATCCTCGTTAACGATGATCGTTCACCTGACGCCTTCTGACTGAGGGGATGGAAGAGGAGCATTCTGAGTAGTTGTTTTGTATTTTTAAGAAGGTAAGAATAGTAATTAGAAAAGTAATTATGGGATGTGATTGCCCGAGTAATGTTAAAATTACAGTTAAGCGTCGAGTGTAATTTATTAGTATTTTTTGTTGTGAGTTATTTTGTTTGCCATTGCTTTGTGCTATTGACCATCAATGACCGGATGCACATGATTGGCTGACTACGATACGAGGTCTCGATCGCACAACTGCATTGCAGAAGTATTTATCATGCATTTGTTATGATGCCTTAGCCTGAGGTGGGCTTGAACGTGATGGACCTCGTCCTGTAACGTCTCCTTGTGTAGTTTTTTTAACTATATTTATGAGAGATTATAACCATTTTGTATCTTTTGAGGAGTGAGGTTGCTACTGTTTCTTTATTACTATTTACATTTTGTTTGTTCAATGGATTATTATGTGTAAGTGGCGTATGTGTATTTATAGTGTTGTTCTTTATTTTTATCACCTTTTCTGACGATGGAGTAAAAATATTCCGAAACGTTGGCAAACTTAATGTTTTAATATTTTAACTTATTCCGATCAAATCTGGTGATCTCGCTTCCAATTTGCACTGCACGATCGCGAATCTGCAATGGTTTAAGGAAGGTCAATCTTAATGAAAGTAGTGGTTCCGCAGAACTACGATTGAGCAAGGACCCGCCACTCCTCTGAATCCTGAAATGTGAGATACATTATACGATAGACTTGCTGTGAAGAAGGACCATTAAACTCTTCTTTTTATGAATCAAATCCATTTAAATGAGGATATGCATATCCTTGTATGTCTTTTTATATGATTGCCCAGCCATCACAGCCAATAACTTGCATTGCACATGGAATATGTCATTAATGAAACGCGATATTAACTTATGTCACTAACTATAGAGCAAACTACTGGTGCTAGAGAAGGGCACAGACTTTCCCGTATAAGTTTTCTATTTCCTTTGGTCTCGGCTAGCTTTTCTGACTTGCCACCTAGTCTTGTCTGCTGCCATCTATCGCCGCCCAAAGTCCGTTTTTTTACATTTTCTTAATTTGCCGGTTTCGTAATAGTAGAACGGAAATATTGTTTTAAGAATATTAAAGAACAGCAAAACCTTGTTCTAAATGGCAATTTACTTTGAAAAATATGCAGCCGTTTTTAAGAAAATGGCGTTTAAGCGATATTTTAAATGCGAAAATGAAAGCTCTTTTGTACGGGAATCTTTTGATTTCGAAAAACTTCAAGAGAAGTCATTTAAAGCACTTGAACTCACAAATACAATAGTTTCACAAATTGCTGAAAATGTGAATATTAACGGTGTGAGGGATCTTTCAAAAAATTACATTTGTGTAATTTGTGCG
Organism: Acheta domesticus; assembly: GCA_031308135.1. NCBI lineage: Eukaryota > Metazoa > Arthropoda > Insecta > Orthoptera > Gryllidae > Acheta > Acheta domesticus. The sequence continues at coordinate 89,228,898 of JAHLJT010000631.1, read as the reverse complement.
TTGACAAGTACCTAAAACAAAACAGGAAACATTAATGAAAAATTCGAAATATTTATTGTTTCTGTTGTTAAAATGTATTTAATTCTTTGGCCATTTACTGAACATTAGGGAATTGAAAAGCGAGAACAATGCATTCACTTATGAAACCTATTTTTGTTACGCCTAGTTCCATAAATATAATTTAACTAGCGTACCCGTGCGAGAACTCTCGCATGGTAAACCCCACCCTTTCCCTATCCATTTGTCTATCCTTTCCATAAAAAGGAGAGGGAAGGAGAGGAACTACTAATTTACACAGAATATCAAAGAAAATAACAATGCAATTGATGTTGGAAACAAATTTTCAATAAAAGTTTATTCAGCATTATAGAGAGATGTTCTTGGAACAATTCATATTTCTTTAAAAACAACATTTGAAGAAATTATTCAATCTTCCTTCAGAGTTAGCTTTTCGCTTTCCTTCATAGTCACAACAATAATAGAAAAGTTTTTACTCTTGAGAAAGCCAAGTAAAGTAGTGCGAAAACACCGAATCGGGCAAGTACGGACCTACTCTTTGCAATATTATTTAACTTTCCTTGATTTGTAATGAGGAACCGAGGGGGTTTTGGAGAGTCAGGGTGCCAGCTTGCTGGGGTGCGAAAATTAAAAAATTATTTGTACACTGAAAAGTAGTGGATTATTTTCTGCGTTCTTACGTACCTCAAGAAAAGCAATTCCGAGCCAAAAAGTAATCAAATTAATATTTTCACCAGGGGTGGCTCGTCCTAAGGGGCTACAGGGGCCGGGCCTCACCAAGATTTAATAAAGCAAAAAAATGTTTATTTATCTTTATCGTAATCTCTTTGTGATAATTGTAGTTCTTTATTAGAATTCTTTATTCGTGAAGATCGATAATTCGTCTCCAGAAGACATTCCAAGTCCGAATAACCAGGAATTGAGGGTCATAGTTACTTGTCGCACTCAAAGATAGCGTCAGTAGCATTCAAGGGGCCGGCCTGCGTGGGCCCCACAGCCGGTAACTCCGCTCCGTTTACAAGGTCAACGCCCTTCCACACTGGACCCGAGTACTGCTTGATAATTTTAGCAGCCCTTGGGGCCCGCACTATCGGGCCCTTCTCGGAGGAACGGCAGGCTGAGCGCGCGGTTTTCAAAGTGCACGTGAAAGTTCTGCGCGCTATAAGATGAACACAGTTCGTTTCACCGTTTTCAGTTTTTTTCACTGAGACTTGAAGAAAAAATGATATTAAACTGTTAGTAGCACATCAACCGAGTGTACTTTTCATTTACACAAGTTGATGGGAAGCAAAAATGAACATTCTGTAATTCGTAATTTCAGCAAACAACTATGGTTCACTGTGAGTGAAGAAAAACAAAGCTTATTTTGCTTTTTTGTTGATTATTTGGTGGTGAGGGGTTGTGGACGACAGTGGGCTGTATGGATCTGAGACATTTGAAGGAAATGATAAAGAAACACGAAGAAACCCACGAAGCAACACGAAGAAGTTGCATTTAGAAAACGCTTGTAAATTTAAAACTTTTCGAACCTTGAACATTGTTGTACAGATTGATTCTGCGGTCAAAATTTCAATCTAGAAACATAATTTTTTTATTCCAAATGTTTTGGTCGCAAGTGTCATATTACAGATTATGTAAAATGACGCAGGCTTAACTCAGCTCATGATGCGATACATTGTTATTTGTTTTAATGTTTATACGAAAATATTTTTGCTTGGAAGTTTCGTGACATATTAAAATTAATAGTTACTGAAACATTTTGTGAGGGGAAATTTCCCTCATTTCCCTCCCCGTGGATCCGCGCCTGTATTTACTATATGAGTTTGCAGCTGGGCGTTGATGTACATACTTCCAGATACCGCCAACATTTAAATCGTGCGTTTGGACTGCGATCGTTGGAGTTGTCGAGTGACTTGCGCTATTCTTTCTATAATTTTAAATTTAGGTGTTTTTTTAATTAATTCACACACTATTGTAGGCTGGCGCGTTTTGATTTTTGTTCTCCATTTATTTCAAGCTATTTTACATTAGCTACTTTAAAAAGTTTGTTCCTTGTATTGTGCCATAGCACAAGTTTTCCCCCACTAACTCCGCGTACCTCCCACTACCCCACTACCTGCGTGCAAGAACTCTCGCATATTAGACCCCACACTCATCCCTATCCTTCTATTTTCATTCTAAGAGTTAACGAAACATGTTTATTTGTTTAAAAAGCTATGAAGGTAACTTGCAATGTACTAACACAATAACAAATAAAAATAAAAAACAATGCAATTAATGTGTAAAAGAAATTTTCAATAAATATTAATTCAATATCATGGAGAATTTTCTTGGAACAATTCCCAACACTCACTTAAAGATATTTGAAGTAATTATTCAATATTCTTTGTCAGTTAGGTTTTAGTTTTTCTTGATAGTCACAAAAATATTAGCTTTTTACTTTTGAGAAAGCTACGCGTCTGAACCCGTTGATTTGAATATTTCATCGAATCATAACGAAAATATTGGTACAGGTAAAACACAAACACAAGTCTTCACTCTTCATTGTTCACCCACAACCCTCCACAATTAAGTACACAGCACTTACAGACCATGGCAAAACATTAATTGAATAGTTTCACTGCACGCATAAGAAACAATCTTCATAGGTATCAAGCAACTATAATAGTTCTAGTTGTTGCTGGAGAGCAAATCTTGAATTAATGATTATGCAAATAAACCTAATCAGACAGCACAAACCACGGTGTATACAGAAAGCGTAAATATAAGATTTGAGGAATCTAAGCCTTGTAAGCGTGTTGCCACAGAAATGGATACCAGCAAGAAGGGCTGAAATATTTAGGTGGCATTGGTGGTATTGAAGCGCCGAAACGAAAATTTTATTGAAGAATGTCCAGAAGTATCTCATCTTATAGATTAAAGTGTGATAAACGTTTCTTTGAGGCCTTTGGCCTCAAAATTTTAGTTTTTAAGGCCCTAAAATGTCCTGTTTAGGAGTTATTGATTAAAAACCGCTTACGTGTGTGGCGGGTTGCATTAGAAATGAATATTTAGATGTATTTTTTTAAACAAATCCTTCATATTTTCAAAGTCAAAATGAAATTCATCAAGTCTCCGTGAAATTCTCGTTCTTTAGAGACCTCATTTATAAAGATTGGTTGCGTGTGAGAGCCGGAACGCAAAGGTATACTACTGAAATAATACAGGAGACGATTAATGATGGTATGAAGAGTGATAAAAGGAGAGAGGAGATGTAACATAACATAAATGCTTGCTGTTAGGAAGGTATGTTACGTTCTTATTTTTATGAACCGTCTCCAGTAAAAGGAGTGTATACAAAACGTGTTTGTTTTACGTTTGTCCATCCACAGAGTCCAATATAAATGATTTGTTTTTTCCTTGAAGAGTACATCTATCTCTACTTATGGTATAATGGAAATTTAATGATATTTTGATTACGTCGTAAGTTATAGCAAATAATTAAGCAAATGGTGCAAAGCTTTAACCGTACAATTAACTTTGGGCGTAAACCATTCAAAGAGATGTTCTTAAAGTCAATAGTCAATTAATATATTTTAATCTGGGGTTCGAATTTTAAAGGAATCTTTATTTTTATGGAGAACTACGTTATATGAAGCCCCTACGACATATTCAAAATTTTCTCAATAGCCGCTACAGGGTGTTTCTGTAATTACTTGCTCAGAGATTATATAATTTGTTTTTCAGCAGTGCACAGAGAGCAAAGAGTCCTTACGAATACATTCGATTATAATTAAAAGATTTGAAATTTCGAACACTGCAAAACTACAAATTTTGTTCGAACTTCTCGTACAACCTCATTATTGAGGCTAAAGATTTCTTTCTTTGTGCAATCTATTTGTGAATTTTAAAACTTCAAATAATTTTGTGAATAGTTTTTTTTTCAAATATTACTTTTCGAGTAATTTTAAATGAAATGTCATCTTCCCCTCCCAAAAACCAAAAATTCTAAAACGACCTCAGGTTTTTTTCTTTAAACTTTTCTGCGGACAGAGAACATTGCAATGAATCATATTATTATTAAAGTTACAATTATAAGAATTATAATAATAATAATAATTATTATTATTATTATTATTATTATTATTATATTGGCACAGTAAGGATGAAGGAAAGAATATTGCGCGTCCTATCCAAAATATTGTCAACATACCTCCAGCTCAGAAACCTCTCTTAATAAGAGAATTGTTTAAACTGTCACCCCTCAAAATATGTACCTTTTCTCCTGGAAAATCAGAATGTTATAATATATATTACACATATAATACATTATAATTCTCTGAGAGAAGTTCAAAATCTCGTTCCATAAAAAAACAGACTTTGATGTACTTCACTATTCATCAAAATTCCGAAAAATTGTATTTCTAATGACACCTGGTTTATACCAGCTGTAGTATTTTTTTTCTTTAATTTTTTGTCGGTGTTTCGATTTCTAATTTGCTTTTGTATTTTGATTTTGAGAGATTGTTCTTCTTGTATACATTTTTCTCAAGAAAAGTTCTATATTGCACATGTGATTATTTTCAAAGCGCACATGTGATTTATTATTTTTATATTGTGCAATGTTAAATTATAAAATATTTTCTATGTAACAAAAGAAAGTATTATTATTTCTTCTAATGTAATGTGAATTCTCAAAGCCAAAATCAGAGATGTGATACTAAATCTATTATATCGTTCTGTAAATTTTTAATGACTGAAAATTAATTTAAAAAAACAAAAAACAAGTGGATGCTGCACTCCATTAGTGTAGTAACAACTCATGTACTGAAATAGACCAGTATTTCAGTGATCCAACGCTTCTTCAAAACGGTGAATGATCGAAAAAATGAATTTCAGTTATGTGTCGAAGAGTTGAATGTACGCGAGTGGAGAAAAGAGGAAAGAGGGTGGTGAGGTCGCAATGTAGATATTTTACCAGTATTTTCAATATCTTATACGTCCCTGGCTTCCATTTCATCTGCGTCGTTCTGTTACATTTCACAGAAGACAAATGATAAGCCATATCCGGTTCATGCGGAGGCGGCAAGATTAAACGACATTGGATTTTATTGAATGGAAGATCTATTTTCTCAACAGTTTGTGTGGGATGAAAGACCTGTGTCATGACCGAGACAACAAAGAATCAGCTCGCAGGCGAATGCCGAAACGTAAGCGAATAGGGCAACGAAGAAGCAATCAGGCGAATGCCGGAGCAGGTTAGGATACTCCTCGGGCATTTACCTGGTGATAATGGAGAAAATATGGAAACCTACCGATTATAGCAAACAGCGGCTAGAATTCTCCAGACAGTAGCTGAATTTGACACTGCTATCTAGCTGGTGTCGAAATTCCTACACCGTCGGCACTTGAAGCCTAGGCGTCTCTGCGCAACTAGCGTTGGGAAAGGGAACTTTTATTAACCCCGCCGTTTTACAATAGGGATGGCGTTGTCTCTGGTGGCGGGGTAATGAACTGCGTGTCGGGGTGATTTCGTCATGGCACTCGTGACACGGACTCCCGCTCGTGGCATCGACCTTGACAACATTGCTCTACGCCACCGGTGTGGCAGAGGAGGCTTTGGCGGAGAGGGCAGTCGCCCGAATGCATCCCGAGGTCAGTTTTCCCTCACGTCCGTGTTTTGGCTACGTGAGAAGGCAAGAACCCAATTGCATCACTGTCGGTTTTTCGGGAGGGGGAAGGAGTAAACGGTGTAATTAGTTTCCATTCATGATTAACGCAAATAGACTCTCTCGTAGTATTCGAGAGAATATCTCGACCATATATTCATACTATTTTAAATTTATGCTGGCTAAGCAAAGAGTCGGAAGCGAAAAAAACTTTGCCTTACGACAGAATGTAATGTCCACATCAACAGGATGAAATTTCATTACGACGCATAATGCTCGCACAAGGTACAGGATAGAAACCTAGCGCAAAATGTGAACTGAATTATGAAAGAGTACATGCCACGCAGGAACAGGGCTAAACGCGCCACTTTCGCCGTTTCCACAAGGTCTCGGCACTGGCATGAGGAAGGCATCCCCTTCACATGTGCACACGACCTCTGGCAATGTGTATCAAATGTTTTGTCATCAATAGGGGGCGGATGATCTAAAACATTGCCAAAAATAATCGATAAATTGGTCTTAAAATGTTTTTAAAATGTCCTAAAAGCAAAGAAAAAGGACGTAGAAATCTTATCAGTTCGGATGAACAACTGAAGCTGTTGGATGGCTGTTGTCTTACTGATGTAATAGAGACTTCTTCCTTTCGTTCAAGTGAACACAGCTGGCAAACTTTTGGTTTGGACTATTCTTTATCACGATATCTCTGTCTTCAGTTATCCCGAAACTGCCGAATCGGCGACGACCTTCATAGCCGTTCCAGGAACCGTAGATTTCATACAATGTTACATGCTGACATTAAAATTACTGAGCAAAGAAATCGAAGAGGCAACTCAGGAATTCTGTGGAGAACATTTGTTGCATCTCGTAAATATTATTTGAAGCAAGTACCATTAAAATGATATTAAAATCGATGAAATCACAAAATATCGTTTACAAATGACGGAAAAGGGCAAAAAATGACTTTCCAGTCGAAATCAACGAACAATGCAAAACAACGTCTTATAAAAATGGTTATTTCCCATTTATTATAATATAAGATTATTGTATGTTCTAAGTGCACTGTTCTAAAGTGACAAGGGAAAAAATGCATTTCATTAAAATCCACCCCCTAGTCATCACGGGTGCGTCATTTTCCTTACTGGCGGGAAAACGCTTACGATTCTGCGAAAAGAGGATATCACACACAACTTTTCGTATCGTGACGCATCTGATTCTCATTGTGAGGTCCGAAGGCAATTTTGAATCACGCATTATTGTATATTTTAGCAATTGCCGAAAATGTGAAATGTTACCAAACCCTGAAATAATTAATAATTGTATCGGTACAGGATACTTCTGAATGTTTTAATCTGCCATAAAATTCGACATCGTTCGCAAAATGCGAAATCACGTACAAAGTGCGAAATGGTTCGTGAATCTGCGAAATAAATGCTAAATTGCATTTTATGGTTTCCTTCGTGTTCGCCCTCTAAGGAAGGGACATCAAAAATGACATATTGATGTTTGAAAAAATTTAATTTGTTTGAGACCGTGTTTATTAATTTATAATTAAAATTCAACTGACTAAACAAAGTAAAAACGCCTACGGCGCACGCATTATTTCTTACGTCTTTTTACTCTTATTACGCTTTTATATTTGTTGAAGCTCTCAAGTGGCGAAATATTAAATTAGTTTTCCTTTTTTATGATGTTTATGGGAAAATCTAAAATGCATCAAAATAATTATTTTATCTCAGAGTCCTCCTTTAATAATAATTTTCTCAACAAACTCTACAAAATGCTAAATCTTCATTTTTCTAATGCTATATGCGAAATGTTTTCGAAATGCTTTTTTTTTTATTTTAAGTGCTGAATTCTACCATCACTACCCATAATGTCGCGTAGTGAGGCTACCGGGTCGGGGGTCTGGGTCTGGCAGTGGGCATTGTGTGCAGCGGGTGCGCCGCCAGTGAAAGGGAACGCATTGCGACGCGTAGAGTTTCTAGATTCAGAGAGAAGCGCATTCCATTGTTCCACCGATCCCGCCATTTTATATCCAGTTGTCAGGAGAATTGGAACTGTGTGGCACTCTGTGTGTCGAGAACCATGAATCTATCTCAAATCAATATTGATAATTTTTAAAATGTACCTAATGTCACCAATTGTTATAATTTTCCTTCAGCTTCTGAGTGTTGCCTGGCGGAGCTATCGGGTGAGAGGATATTAAATGGCGGCGGTTGCGCTACTCTCTGTGTCGAGGGAGTCTAGCGACGCGGTGCGAGCCCCGGAGTCTAGCCGTGGGCGTTTGGCTCCCGGCCCACGGTCCCGGGCTCGCGGTCGCTGACCGGAGCAACGCGCGCGCGCCCTGGAGGAAACCCCGGCCTCTCATTCACAAGCCTCTCGGGAGCGGCTTAGAGCCTCGGTTAATAACTCTAACTTCGCTCTCTGTGCACGTCTCCTAGAGTTCTCTGGGTAATGTAGTTATTCAAATTATCGTTCTCCATATTCTGACGGCAGATTCCTTCACGAAGGCCTCGTAGAATGATGAAAGCAAAATTCTATAGCTGATTTGCCATTGAAAATAGTTTTTATTACTTACATTTTTAGTTTTAATATACATTACTAGATCGAATTTTTCTTATCAATTCTTGTCAAAAAAAAAGCTTATTTCCATCTGTATTCAGAATTCAACTTGTATATGGATTAGGGTAGGAATCCCAGAATCAAGGTAACGTGCACAGAATATAATTCTCCCCGCAACACGTTACACAGAGTTCTTTACTGTTTTTGACGTTTAATAATTACATAAATAAATAAGCAAATAAAATAAAGAGTTGGTTTGTCACTGATGAGGGATGGAAAACGATCACACGGCTTCCTGAGATTTTCGTTAATATCTACGTCGTTAGTACGAACGTGCGTGCGTAGTATAGATGCGCGGGAATCCTCAGCCACTAGGATTCCCACTAGAGATCGGATTCGCCGTAATAGTGATTCTTGAAATAGGGTAAATTGAGAAGGGCTCTAGCTGAGGGACTCCACCTACCCAGGTTTCAAAACCTGCGGGTGATAGGGTTAGGATGGGCCAAGAGCGATCCCGTTCTGTCAGAAATGAAGATGCTAGTTTTCACTCTTGATGCGTCCTAAGAAGGATGGGTTTAACTGTAGGCAAAAAGCCCAGCTGGGGCCTCAAATATTCCTGTTATGCGGTGAATCTGGAGTATTTGCATATTAGTTACCATCATATTGGGTCACAACATCAATGACTTTGAATATATTTAGCATTTTGGATCGACTCTTCGTCTTTGCCGGCTAGCTAACGGGGTGTTCCACGCCTTGCCTAGTTTAATTCCCACGCTTGGAGATAAAAGGGACATTTGGCGAACATGACCTATTCCCTTCATTGTAACTCGCAAACTCCTCTTTTCTTCGTAATACAGCTGTAGAAACTGAAACGATTTGAAAGGAGAGCTATTTTTACCTCGATCGGGAATGGAACCAGTGATCTCACCAAAGGAAGCTAGTACGCTACCCATAAGCGATCCTAAAAGCTTAATGACTATATGCACAACAACTACATGACTGGCTGCAGTGCAATTAGATAGCTGACTGGCTATGTAAACTCTAATTCGGGACCTATGCCCATACGCGAAATCTAATATTATTTACCACAAACTGGTGAGTATGACTCGCGAGCCTGTTTCGGCTCGGGCTTTAGTGACCCGAAGGTCAATGGAGCTATTAGTGGCTACCACACTTCGTTCTTTTTCACTTTTTGCTTGTTGAAAACACTTCTGCAGGTTCATGTAGTAGTTTTGCGGAGCCGTTACACATATTGTTAGAAATTGGACAAGGTGCTTTTGTAGCATTCTAGTGATTGTAAAATATAACAAGGAAATTGTTTCGATAATAATGATTATAAATCTAAAAAGATGGATCAGGGTATCAAATGATGTCACTGCAGTGCTTCTTACTGGGAGGTGCTAAGGTTCGAGTCCCAACGGTGACAGGATATTCGACAATAACAGGAGGCCAGGTCGAGTTCAGTCGCTGTCCAGAGGAGAATTCTAGCGGCCGGCTGCTCTGGCCGGTAGTTTTCCCTGATTTCTCCGATTAACGTCAAGTGAATGCCGGAGCAGTGCCCTAATAAAAGGGCCACGGACTACACGCAATATTTCCTTCCTCTTCCTTGTATCCTCACCCCTCACTTATACATATGCAGGGTGTCAGGGGAGGAAACGTCGAAACTTCGAAAATAAGCTCTTAAGACAATTCTAACCATATTTTGTCTGATAAACTACGTGGATATTCCGAATGGTTGAACCGCTATAAACAATCAAACTTTGGTTTGAAATATTGATTTCTAGGCAAAAATTTCATTGTAGAAGCATAGAAACACTCCAGAAACTTACAAGTTGTTTATTATTTACAAAAGAAATGACTACATTTGTCCAGAAAGAAAAATTAAGCGAGAAATAAAAAGCATCCAATTTACAACATTCGACTGCTTTTTTATTTCTCGCTTAATTTTTCTGTCTGATCAGATATATTCATTTCTTTTGTAAATAATAAACAATTAACATGTTTCTGGAGTGTTTCTATGCTTCCATAATGCAAATTTTTGCCTAGAAATCATTTTTTCAAACCAAATTTTGAGTGCTCATTGCGGCCCAACCATTCGCAATATCCACGTAGTTTATTAGACAAAATATGCTTAGAATTATCTTAAGAGCTTATTTTCGAAGTTTCGACGTTTCCTCCCCGGACACTCTGTATACACTTACATGCACTTTACCAAACATTGAATTGAATTGAGACATGTCGGAACAGCAGTCCGGAGCTTAGTGTGTCCCGGCTGGGGAAGTGCCCAACTGGTGTGAGATACCTGGTTGGGGAAACCCCCGCAAGCCGACGTAGGTCGGCGCCGGATCTTGCCAGCTGCCACCTCCCGCGATAAAAACAGAAGTTCACCGCCACCTCCCGCGACGAAAATATGGACTACATTTACGGGACTGCTGAATTTAGCAGTTGACACGCTCGAAATCATTAATCAATAATGATTATAAACCGACGTCGAAAGCGGCGAGCGTAAAAGTGACGCCTTCTGGCTCGCGGGCAGTGATTGGGCTGCGCCGGTTCGAGAACGCCGGCATCGGTGCCAGACATTTTGGAGTTTTAGCACCACGCATCAGGTAGAGCCGTTATGCACTAACGGTCACTTGACGGACCTTGAAGTCGTAACGTCTTACCTTAGTCCTAAGGTTCGACCTTATTCGTTCATAAATAGTGCACGCCTGTAGGAGTCTCTACATCACCTTACAAACCGAAAAATGGCCGCTTAAAGGCAGGAAACGTTGCATTTATTCCAACTCTTACAAATCAATTCTCGTATGTGAGACAATTATTGCTTATCAACTTCACAATGTTGGCAAGTTTAAACGGGTAATGTTGGAGAGGTGACAGGAAATAAAGTCGCGAAAAAGAAGTTGAAATAATATCTTCGCGTTAAGTTATGTCTCATACTCATAACGAACGCTGTTTTCCTACATTCTCCAGAGAAGCCGATGTATTTATTTATTTTTCAGGAAAATGGAGATGACTTTTTTATGGATTTTTTTGTATTTTTATGGGATTCTATTCTTAAACGTTATGCTGGCATTTTGTCGTTGTCTATGTCCAAATGTCAGTACAGTCACGGTAATTGAAATTCTCTCGAAATCGATTTTCCGCAGTATTACATAACTTTCCCTATACTACGTTTATTGCTCCGTATATACGTACGTATACGAGAAAGTGAAAAGCATAGATATACCAACGGACAATTTATAAATGATAGAATAATTTATATTAAATGTTATTATCACCCTGAAATAGTAAATGAAGTACTTTTTTGAAATTTAAGTGAATATATTACATGAAAAATAAGAAGTATAGAAAAGTTATATCTTCGGAGAGAAATAAAAGTGCTAGAAAATAGATAAAATAATAAGGAAGAAACAAATACTGTTGCAAATCAGAACAATATATTCCATTTCATTTATTTTGCTTTATGTATAACTTCGAAGGGTGTTTCAGGTAAGAAATTTCAAAAATAAAGCATCAATGGGCGAGGTAAATTTTTTTTTAAAACTTTGTACCATTCTCAATTTTCTGAGATTTAGAGTGGATACTTAAATGCATAGTGAATTTTAATAATTAAAGCCAGAATTCTAAAAATATTAAAAATAGGGCAAACATTATCCTTTAATTAGAGAAACAAATTCCAACAAGGTGTGTTGCGTCTCATTATGAAATAATTCTAAGCAGGTGTTAAAAAAGCTGACCTTACCTTACATAAAGTGGTAAAAATAGATTGTAGTTACTGTTTGAACTTGCCACACCGAAAATTTGAAAATAATTAAAAATGAATTTTAGAAATAAGGTGGAAAAAAGCAAGAGCTCGAATTATGTTGTTACTACTCAAATGGCAATTCCATAAAGTTCATCATATTTTTAGTCAGCCACTTGAAAAAAACGGTTGCTTTCAGGACATGCATAGTGTGTTGAAAGCTCGGTTTTTAGCGCTAGTGTTAAAAATGAGAATATGCTAAAATGTTTACATGAGACTCTGAATGCAGAAAAGAAAACAAAATACATTCTTTTGATCAGCTACGATTTCTTCTGTAATGTAACATTGAGATCCAATTAATTAAGTTTTTACTTGAATTAAAATATTACAAAAGCCAATAAACTGTGTCTAGTGTACTATAACACACGTGACAAAAGTGATTTTATCCCCCGTATCATAAATATTTTCGTTTAAATATTTTCTTATTTTATTTGATTTTCATTAATTTATGAAAGTACTGTTCGATGTTTAATTTATTAAATTAAGCGGGTATAGACATCATATCTACATTATTAGATAAATTTTGTTGCAGAAAAATGTTTTTAAAATACGTTATTAAAGCAAATGTCATGTAAGGTTTCTTACATATATTTTAATTTCAGCTTTCAGTCAGTAATACACAATGTTGGTCAATTACTTTAATCGTTATTATGCATTATTTCTCTTCGAAATTTGAACTGTTTGATAGCAATTAAAAGTAAAACTATATCAGTATGTATGTATACTTAGTGTGAGGTAAAAACTAGAGTTATTGAATTATTGATAGTATTGGAACCACTCAGAATGCTCCTCTTCCTTCCCCTCAGTCAGAAGACTTCAAGTCAACGATCATCGTTAACGCGGATAGAGTGAATTACAAGACCATTGTCAGACTCACGCTCAAGAAGAGGTGCTTCAAATCATCATCGTGTTTTTGTCCATCTGGAATTGACCCCACGAGGTGAGAAATCACACTACAGAAATGATCCTGTGAAGTATGATTCTGAAGTTTTATTGGGTTGCTTTCCGCCGAGAGTCGTATAATATTTTTGACGAGATATGACAATTTGTATTTATTTTATAACATCTATGAAATGAAATTAATACTTAGGAGATAAAATTAAGGGCCATGTAGGTTCTTAACTTATAAATGATACAGTGCTGCAGAGGCACAATTCCATTGTGTTTCCGGCTTTATTTACTAATAGCGGCATTAACATAAAGCATTTTCCGCAGTGGTGAGCATTGGTGCGATGAGACTTGTAATAAATTAAAATATCTCCTTCCTTCCCCCATATAAAATGGTGATCGGAGAGAAGGGGAGGGGAAAGAATGTGATGGGGAGAGGAGAGGTTCTCTTGTGAGGGGTGGGTTGTGGGTGGGTGTAGTGGGTGTGGGGTGGTAATAAAAATGTTGATGAAATTTAGTTGTTTTTTATTTATGTATATATTTACTTTTCAAGAAAATGGAGATGAGGACTTTTTAATAGATTTTGGTCTATTTTTATGGGATTCTAGTCGTAACGTAATGCTGGCATTTTGTCGTTGCCTATGTCCAAATGTCAGTACAGTCAGGGTAATTGATTGATTGATTCATGATTCCGGGCGCGTCAACTACAGAGGTCATCATTCTCATAAGTGTAGTGCGTGTTTTCTCCTCGGGAGGTGGCGGTGATGTTTTCCCCGCTGGATGGCGAGATCCGGCGCCGACCTACCGTTGACTAGCGGGCTTTCCCCTCAACCAGGTATCTCCCACCAGCGGGGCACAACCTCAGTTGGGACAAGCTCTAAGCTCCCGACTGGTCTCCCGGCATGTGTGGTAGTGTAGTGCATGGTTAGTGTGTGTGTGCGTGTGTGTGTGTAATGGGTGAGGATAGGACAAACAATAGGAAGGAAAGAGCGCGAGCGGTTCGTGGCCCGTTTGTTAGGGAACTGCTCCGGCATTCCCTTAGTGTTGACACGGTAATTGAAATTTATAATTTCGGGTTTGGTGCGTTAGTGGGTAAACGAAGGTAGTACGTCCGAGGAGGGGATATTTGAAGGACGCCAAGCGGGTGGTGCCTTTTACTATTTTGGGGGAGGTTGTTAAAAATATGGATTTGTGGAGTCAGGAAAGGTGTGAATTTAGAATTATTAAGGGCTTTCGTAATTCTTGTTCGGGCGTTGTCCTGTATGTCTCAGTGTATGGGCGTCAGTCGGTTTTGCGCTTTTATTGTGTCGTAACTCGTAACGAGGGGGGTTGAAATGCAAGTCGGATGAATCTGTTTCTCTACAGGATGGGTAATAGCTGTCGCAGTTGTTGCCCAAGACTCGCATCTGTAGAGTATTGTCGATTTAAAGTAAGGATTGTACATTGTTTAAGTCTTTGTTTTATAAAATGTACAATGTAGAGTCTACTTTTTAGTATTGGCAATGATTGGTGTCAATGAGCTGATGATGCAATGTGATTTTTTGGTGTTTGTAGTCATATGGTCAGTTCAGGAATCTCGTCGGTTAAATGTCAGTTCGAGATTTTAAAAAGATTTTGTCCATGGGATGGGGATGCTGTTAATGGTAATGGGAGGATTTCAGTGAAGTTGAATAAATTATATCGCTCCATTTTGTCGGATTTATGGTTAGTCCGTTGTTCGTGGCCAATTTCAGTAAGTCGGCGTTACGTTTTAGTTGGTCAATAGCTGTCGGAAGTCGATTTTTGGTCGTGGTATGTGAATAGTCCTCTGTGTATAAGTATTCGTTAACGTTACCTAAAGTGGGAATGTCGTTTATATAAAGGGAGAAGAGTGTGGGAGATAGCACGGCGCACTGAGGGACGGCATGCTAAATGGTGGAATAGGGGGTGGAGGGAGATATCATGGATGGGACGGCTGGAGAACATAGAGGAGAGGTGTCGGTCTTGAAATGATCGGTTGGTTGGAAAAGTAACTGCGTACAAGGTGTTGGAGAAAGATCGGGATATGGGAGGTTTTTTAGTGAGGAGGTTGTCATGATTGATGGTATCGAATTCAGTTGTGAAATCGATAAATAATGCCGGTACGGGATCTTTTTCGTAAAGTCGGGTGCGAATGTCGCTAACAAGTGGAAGAGTTTGAAGAGACGATGATCTGTCTTCCCGGAAGCCGTATTGCGTCGGTCGTAAATGATGGATGTCAATCTGTGAAGAACGATTTTTTCAAATATTGTGCTTACTATTGAGATGATGCTAATAGGTCGGTAGTTCGTCAGGTCTCAACTGCTTTTGTTAGGTTTTAGTATCATTTGAACTATTGCAGAATTCCAGATGTTCGGATAGTAATGAAGTCGGATGCATTCGTTGAAGATGAAATCGTTTTCGACGTCTTCTTACACCACAATTGTGAAAATACATTTTTTCTCGGTGAAATGTATTTATAAAAACTACATCTTCAAATAAAGTCCTGCTTAATTTTTTGAAAGTTCGAGTAGTTTTCTATAATTCCGTGGCAAACGTAATAGCCCGCTGCAATAATGTTGTTAACATTATCTTGATGTTAATAACTGTTCAACAGTTATTAACACCAAGATAAGAGAGAAGGCATACTTACTGTATTTCTTTCTTTCCCTGTCTTTGCTTTCATTTCTGTACCATATCTTTCTTTTCTTATATACTTTCTGAATTTATGTTTTCCTTTTTTCTTGTCTTCTTTTTTTGTTTTCTTTTTTCTTGTTTTATTTTTCTCTTGCTTTATTTTCTTCTTTGTCTTGTTTTCTTCTTTTTTCTTTCTTCTTAATTTTTTTTATTGATATCACTACTTGTACGAAAAGATGATAGGTGATCAAGCCGCCACCTCGTGGGCCGTGTTCCATGGGTGAGGCGGTGGCGCCGGCGACAGCGACCTTCCGTGAGGTCTCCCGGTGCAATACGCGGATTCTTGGCGCCAGCGCCGCGCCGCTCCACGCCAGCCGCAGGGCTTTGTGGGGTGCTGACGTACGGGCGCAGGGTCGCGGGCCATTGTGGCAGCGGCGATTGCGCCACGCAGCTTCCGCCGCGCGCTGAGTGATGGGGCCGCTGCCCCCTGGCCGCCAGCCGTCCGCGCCCCCGCGCCACATGGCGCCAACTGCCCCCGGCGGCGGCCAACGGGGCCCACACACGCTCAGCGGACACCCTGCACCGCCCCGCCGTTGCCAAGCTCTGCTGACACCTGTCGACTCCTCTGACGCACGAGACACGTCTCTGCTAATGTCACCGACGCGTTGTCGACACCTCCCTGTGGCCGCTCCGTGATAGGCTGCCGCCACGGTCTGGAGTACCTGCCGCTCCGCTGCAGGCCACGCCTAATATTTGTTTCGGAAATCTGTAGAGGCCTCCAGTGAGAGAGGGGGCAATCTCACAAAATTCAAAATATCGATTTATGAACATATTCGATTATGAACACATTGAATATGTCAATAAATCGATGTTTTGAATTTTGTGAGTTAACTCCCTCTCTCACTAGATACGTCTGTAATTTTTCAAAGTTACAAGTATATTCTAGTTTTTGACAGTCATGAACGTAATGGTATTGAAACAAACAAGAGTTCCGTCTGGAAGGTCTCGGATATTATCCCTGGCAGATGCGGTTAATTTGTTTTGTATGTTAAACTTCGGTAAGTTTGTGGCACATGACGGAAATGACTTAAACGGTTCTCAGATCTAATTTATGGTTTCTGTGATTTCCCTGTTCATTTCCAGACGGAACAGCATCTGTTACAACGGTCTAAGAAGCACAAGCACTCTTTAAATAAATTAACTCTAAAGCAGTGTTGTCAAAGTCTATGCCAAGAGCGGGAGTCCGTGGCACAAGTGCCACGACGAAATCGCCCCTCCACGAAGTTCATAACCCCGCCACCAGAGACAACGCCATCCCAATTGTAAAACGGCAGGGTTACTACTACTCGCAATAGTTCCCTTTCCCGACGCTAGTAGCGCAGAGAAGCTCATGGTATGCTACGGTGCCACGAGGCGTGCCACAGTCACCAGTAGAAGAACTTGATACCACTACTCTAGAGGATCACGGTAACCTCAAAATAATGCAGTTGATATTTTACTTCTCGTTAAAAATTTAAATGTAAAATATCTTAATTATTTTCATTTTTATTGAGACGAATAATGTCAATTTAGACCGCAGATGTTAATTCTTAAGAGGGCATGTCGTGTGTCAAGTGTATCATGTAGTTTAGTACGGAATTAATAATAAAAAAATGAGTAATATTTTGAAATTAAATAAAATTGAAAAAAATACATAATGTAAATTAAAATAATATTAACTTCATGTTTATCTGATGACATAATGAGACCAAATAAAATATTCATATCAATTGAATTGAATTTTGTTTGTTTTTGAATTATTCTGTTAAAGACTACAGAAAAAGAATACATTAAAAAATGCGAAAATTTTCCATTTTTAAATTGCTTTTTTTGTATTTTTTAGTCTTATTCGTTCTTTCATGAAAATAAAATACATCTTACTTCTAACCATGAATATAATTTGTCTGAATCGTTTGCAACATAGTACAATTTTTTGGTCCATGCAACAAGTGTTTACTTTCTTCTTCTTTTACTCCACTTCAAGGATACGCCAATAACTGTTCTGGTTTCTAAGTGAGAATTTCAGTTTTTAAATGGTCTGCCTGGATGTGAACCACCTTGGTGTATACACATAAACGCCTGCTTTGGAATACGTGTCTCTCCCTTTTTTTTCTTCTTTTTTTTCTTTTTTTTCTTTTTCAATATGTCAATTCTTACTGAGAACATTTAATTGTTTTCGTATTATCTCATTTCTGATTTATCTAGTCTGATACATTTATTTACAAATCTCAGAAATTTCATATCGTCGTATTATAACGTCCGTTTACGAGTATATTTCTATCTTAGAATATCCTCATTAAAGCATATATCTTTGCGTGTTTTGTCATTGAGATTTAGTCGAATTCATCTGCGTATTTTCTGGTACTTTGGGATATTTTCATAAGTACTGACCTTTACAAAGAAAGTTATCATATCACGTATATTTAAAATGATAAACTTGTTCCAGTACCTTATTATCTAAGATTATTTCCATACGTGTGTTTTGTTTCTATAACAACAAATGTATGAGCATGTTCTGCAAAACATCTCAGAAATCTTTTTGAGATGTGTCACTTTTCTTTTGCATGAGTGATATCCAACAGAGCCGTCCTCTGACATCGCCGCTCGTTCCTTCCTCCCCCGTTCCCGCCCCCGGCGCCTGCAGCGTCGCTGCGACCTCGACCGTCGCGCCGTCCAAAGCGCTGCGATTTTGTTTAACGCCTCGAATCCTTCCGTCAAGGCGGGGGCCATGTTTAGTCTCCAGCGACCAATAACCTCGGCGCGCTGCGGCGTTGCTGTTGGCCCAGGCTACGAAGTCTCGGGACAAGGTAACCCTGACGGAGAGCTGCACGAATTACAGACTATCGCAGTGTTCTCAAGGTCGATGCCACGAGTGGGAGTCCGTGGCACGAGTGCCACGACGAAATCGCCCCTCCACGCAGTTCATCACCCCGCCACCAGAGACAACGGCGGGGTTACTACTTCTTGTAATAGTTCCCTTTCCCGACGCTAGTTGCGCAGAGAAGCTCGTGGCATACTAAGGTGCTATGGCGCGTGCCACTGCCACCAGTACAAGACCTTGCCACCACTGGTCTATCGTCTTGAGCTCATAAAACACACTACATAATACCTTATTTTGCTTCGACGAAAAATGACAAAATATATTCTTCTAATGCAGGTATGTCAAGACCGAAGGCAAGGTAACAAACTTACTAGACCTCGCGGACACTGTATCCAGAGAAATTGACGCGAGATTTAACAGAAAGGGTTGTAAACATTCCTCCGGAGTGGCGGTGCGTCACTGGAGAATGGGCCCATGACAGCCTTTGGCAGATGTTACTTGACAGTTTTTGTCGCATATTTAGCTATATTAATTCCCATTTTCTCTTTAGAGCAAATAAATTATCCATTAAAATGAAATAATCTATCAGTCCGATTTCAAATTCTCAACTCAGTAAAATTTAAAAAATTGAATCAAAAGAACCTTGATTTTGTTATCTGTTTACTTAAGAGTGATATACAAGCATCATCTATCCAGATTAGAAAATTTAACGGACAAATCCTTTTCTATTAAAAGCGCTGTCCATCCGTAAGCGAGATTTGCTAACTTATAGTGACTTATTAATTTATTTTACATTATTGCTAAATACAACAAATAATTGAATGATTTACTACCACAGCGCAGAAAGAAACCAAGGAAAGAATTCGCCATTCAAAAATATTGCTGTCACTTAGCGAATATGTTTACATAAGGAAGAATTTAGTAAGGAAATAATGAGAAAATAGCAATAAGTATTGAATAAATAAACATAATACAATTCTTGGTTATTTGATGGAAAAAATCTGGCAATCATTTTTTTCGTAAGAAGCCACTATTCGCCGCCTCGCGCCTCTTCAGCTTGCGCATGTACACTTCTTTCTCGATTTTAGGGGGAAATGCATGCGGAGTCAGGGGATGTTGCCCGTGCCTGTAGAAGCACCGGATTTCCCGGGTTAAGGTTAAGGAATTGACGCTATTAAATACGATGTGTACACCAAAACAATCGTGGGTACTTGTCAAGTGATTATGATTTATGTACCATTTTTTAAATGTAAAAATTGTCAATGCCATTTATTAAAATTGATTTGACAATTACCAACTCTTTCTACTCTTAAACGATTATTAATTAGGTGATAATTAATTAATTGCATACACTGTAGTGATTACACTACAATCCTTGTGGACTCATATCACAGAGGAAAAAATTCAACCTAATATTCTCTCAAATAAGTCACTACAAATCGCAGACAATTTGAAAATATTCATTAAATAAAACTAGAATAAAACTACAATTCTTGTTAAGGTTGCCCAACCCAGGTACCAACTGTGGGTGTTAATAAGTTGTTTTTTTTCGGAACAATGTAACATGGATTTATTTCCCTTTTCAAATTACCGATTAAATTCAAATACCTTCTAAATTACACATCCGCTTGTGAGCAATTTTTACAAAATTATTTGGATAGAACTATTTAATTCATAGATGTTATAAAATAAATACAAATTTCATTATTAGTAACCACGGATATTGTATATCTAGTGCAATTCCTTTGATACATTAATAATATTTTATACCCCTAAACTCTCGTCAAATATAATAAACGACTCTCTGCGAAAAGTAACAAAACGAACTTCAGAATCATACTTCACAGGATCATTTTTGTGCGAGTACCATTTTTTCTAAGTTATTGTGATTGTGCTATCGACCTGGACTTTCTCTTTGGATTTTGGACTACTCGGCGCCCAGCTTCGTCTCTGGCTTCTCTTCACGGACATCGGACATCGGACGTCGGACACCCGGCTTCGCCCCTGGCATCTCTTCACGCACTTCAGACACCCGTCTTCGCTTCTGGCATCTCTTCACGGACTTTGAACACCCGGCTTCGCTTTTGGCTTCCCCTTCACGGACTTCGGACACCCCAGGCTTCGCCTCTGACTTCTTTCCACGGCACCCGGCTTCGCTTCTGGCCTCTCTTCACGTCGTCTCTGGCCTTGCTCAGGCAACACTACCTGACACCTCTGGTTACGGGTGAGGGTCACGAACCCGACTGGCCTAAGAGGACACACCTCTGCTGACGGACAACACCGCAGCAGCAGCCAGCAAAAATGGATGCACCGGACAAAAGCCACCTGCCGATAAGGACCCCCATCACCAGGAAACACGACGACCGGCGAAAGAACGACCTCACCAACATGAGGGAACAAAAGAGAACCAAACTGCTCCACGAAGCCCGCGGAATGTCAGACAGTGACATGGAAGTAGTGGACGAGCACCCCGCGGAGACGCGCGGCGGCATCTCATGTCCAACGCATCACTCATCCATTCACGCTTCCCGTACGCCATTCTCTCCCATCACCAGTTCATCTGGGGGATGGAGAGATAGTAAAGATTGAATTCTCCACCATGTTTATACAATACACACGCTGAGGAGTACAGTTTTTGTACATGCAGCACTACTAATCACACATATACGCAGGATCGTTTGTGTAGTGTGAATTCTCGCCCACTGGACTCAAATCCAGAAGGACAAAAACCACGACGATGATTTGAAGCACCTTTCCCTGAGCGTGAGGCATACGATGATCGTTCACCTGGAGTCTTATGACTGAAGGAATAGAAGAGGAGTATTCTGAGTGGTTATAATGTAACTAAGAATATTTACAACCCAAATATACTACCACATGAAAAATCATACTGAGTGTGATAAGTAGAGAGCGGATTTCTCTGATTTTGCATGTTTTTGTCCGTCCCATTAGTGCGTAGAGAAGTGAAATTTCTTGACATGTGGTTAGAACTATGTAGGTTAATGTTAGTGATGAATATATTTTGCATGTTTTGGAAATAAACACATCTATAAAACGTTTTATGTTTTCATAGAATTTATTTATTTTTTTGTGTTCATTGATTCGAAAGAGCTTGTCACAGATTTTGCGTTTTTTTGTTAACCAGCCAGAAGAAATACAAGAAATACAGACAAGTTGAATATTTACTTCAACGATATTTCACGATATCGAAATGCTTTTTTCGCTCAACTACGCGGACTTTTAGGTCAAGTTATATTCCCTAGATATATTGTTAAAAATATTTTTGATTTTTGAGAAATTTAATCATCTTCGATTTTTTTCTTATTCGCCCTTAAGAAGGTACTTCTTAAGAATAGAAAGTTATGCAATGCTGCCGGAAAAAACGGCGAATATTCGTCAGAAAAACTCTTATTGCCGGGCCCTAGGAATGAAAAAGTAGATAAATCCAGTTGGTACAAAATCCTCTAACACGTGGTGTAACCAAAATCCGTTTTGTGGGTCCTTGATACTGAATTATCGAATGACGTCAAAACGTCTGTCTGATCGTCCATCCGTCTGTGAACGGTTAAACCGTTCACTCGATTTTCTCCAAAATTGACATTTCCCAATTGATGTGTTTATTGTTGTTGATTTTCAAATCTGTATTTTAAATTTGAGGGTACTTTACATGAAGCCTCTGGGGCATTTTTAAATTTTTCAAACAATAGCTCCATCGTTTTTTATTAACATTTGTTGTTGCATTTTATGAAGGAATGGTCAAGGTCTCATTTTCTTTAAACCCCTGATTTTTCAAAAATCGCAAAAATTCAATTTTTTTCACCATTTTCCTACAACTACAATTTTAATAATAAATTTTTGTTGTTTTATCGCAAATTAAAAACTCGGTAAAATCTTCAATCTTTATCCTCCAAAAAACAATCTCATTTCCTTACTTAATATAAAAATATATATCTTACATGCGACAAGTTTTGTAAACGCAAGAAACACCGAAGAAAAAAAACCTTTGAGAGTTGATCGTATGTTCAATAGATGGCAGGTCTGTACCCACAATTTACCGAATTATTTGTAACTTTTTAGACGTATTTGGAGTCATTCGTAGGAACCAATAATTTTAATAGGTAGTATAAAATTATTGTTAGTGTGTGGTTTTCTTTGATGAACAGTGAACACTCATCATAAAATAAAAGACTTAAAATAGATTGAAGTTTTATGATAATTATTTGGTTTAGCTGTACTATATTTCATCTCACATTTCTCTAAAGCAACAGTCTTTCCAGAATCATCGCGCGCCTAGAGTTCTGATATCAAGTACTACATATTGAAAGAGATTGTTTCCAATCGTTTTTCAGGACTTTCGCTTAACTGATCTATGTGGTGATTGCCTCTTTAAGTTTCGCATCATGGAGGGACATCGTGAACTTCGGCATCCCGCTTCCACGACTTTCCAGGTAAATGTAAGTTTCGTTCGCAGAAGTTAACATTCTTCAGAGACATAATATTTTGAAGCTGCAGTCACTGATGTATAATCAGTTTTGTTCACCCAGATTCAATTTGTCCCATCGGCATGGCTGGAAATTAACAGGACTAGCTTACAACAACGCAGAATTTAAAAATTCTACAGAAGTATGTTTTCAAGACCTCCCGAATTAGTGTAGTTTTGAAGAAAACTGTGAAAAAGAGACTTGCATAGAGTGTGCTTGGTATTTTCATAGTTTATGTTTTACTCATTTTTTTGTTATATATCATTATTGTGAAAATTTTGTGTGTGATCCATAAGTGAAGTTTATTATTTTATGTAAATTTTTCTTATTTCACCTGCTTCTTTTTTATTTATTTACTATTTACGATTTTTTGTGCATTTATAAATGTGTTTATATAAATAATTTGTGAATATAAATAATAATGTCAATAAGCATTCAATAGCTGCATTTGAATTACTCATGCTTGTGTTCTCGCCCTCCTCGTCCTTCTGAATCTGTAAAGCAGACCTGTACAGCATTTTGCACTTTCACTGACCTCAGGAGCTGCGTGCGGGCAACTCGGGTGCAAATGAGAAAATCGATGAAAGGTGGGGATGAGACCCAATCTAGGAGTGAGGACCACCAATCAGAATGAGCAATTCGAAAGATAGCGCGTAAATTTAAAGAGCAATTGGCAAGAACAAGACGGTCATATACAGTTCAAGTAATATTGTCTTTTGTATTGTATTGCAAATGTTTGTTCTCGGTACATGACAGGGCGAAATATGAAACTACAACGAATTATACATATTAGATTTCGACACCAAGTATTATAACTGCTTGTAGGGTTTATAATGCAATTCGCTTTGCTACGATGTAATCACAAATTTAGTGTTGTGCTAAGCACAAATATTTGATACTGAATTGTTTTTGTTTGATGATGACAGCAATAAACTATTTTTTATTAACTATGTTTAATTAAATAAGACGGTTCTCTCAAAGCACAAACATTTTGTTCTTAAAAAAATCATGTTTATTTTCTGTTCTAATTTCTGACAAGAGTGTAGAGTCGTTTACGAAATCTTATAAAAATATAAAGGCCTTTGCATTCTATTTAACCAATACCCATGATTATCTTATGATTATCCGTAACATATAGTCACAGAAGTTTATTCGTTGATCTCTTTTATTCACTCTTATACATGATTTTGTTCATTTTTCTATGATTTGGAGATTATAACATTCCTGGTGAACAATCAATTATTAAATTGCAATTTTGTTAGATAGAATTAAATAATATTTTTTCTTATATATAAGCATATATTTTAAAGCTTTTGCTTTAAAATAATGCTGAAGAGTCACAATGAGCATGTTATTTTCTTTAAAAAAATTAGAAAATGAAAATACATACAGGGGTGGATACAAAGGTGGATATACAGTAGTGCACAGAACGCAAACAGTGAATAATGACCCTGGTAACTTGAAATACTAGACATAATCCATTTAAACAAATGGGCATTTAATTTTGAAGCATGGATCATTATTAGACGTCCAGGCATTCAATCTACGCGCCGCCTCGTGCTACGTCAGACTTCTCCCCTCCCGGCAAAGCTTCGTACTTCCCACTACTTGCACTTTCGGCGCTGCCACGGGCAGACGATCGGCTCGCAAGTGCAGAATGCCCGCGGGAGCAGGTGTTGTGCAGGTCTGCTGTAAAGTGATCAACCGTCCTGGTCAGTAAACATGCCCTCCGAGGCACGACCCTGGCGACAGATGAGCTAATAGCGGCCCGCGGGGTGTGAGCAACGGCCGTAGGGCCAGCGGCGGGCAGCGATTTCCGCACTTTCACAGGCGGTAAGGTCATGAAACGTATGAATACTAATTGTCGCAAAAACACTACTTGCAATACTTCACAGCACTTAAAAATTTGCATATGTAGGTTTTGAAAGGTGCTGAACATGCTAGTAAAATTTCATGTCGATCTGAGAATCCAGCACGATGAGTGTTGCGTGTCAGTGCACATCAATCGGAGTCCAAGCTCGCACCTACCACGAAATCGTTGCCGGTCTTGCGCAGAGGCGTCAAGCCATGGTATGTATTGGCTTGGTCGGCTTATAATAGTGGTCAGTTTTGTACTGTCGGATTCCGGGAACTCAAACATAAGTGCAGTGGACCGGATTTCAATGCAAATGCATTGTTTGTTTTTTTTCTACGAAGTCTGAAAGATTGTTCTCTTCGTGCGTGTATTAAACATTAAATTTCCAGTCATTTAAATACGATTTTTTGGTGCATTTAAAGCACATTTTCCTGTTTTAATAGTGGAAATAATATGTCTGCAAATTGGTTTTTATTCTGGATTTTTTTTTAAAATGTATCGTTACACCTGTATTTCTGTTTATTTCCATCCGTTAATTTATTTTCTATTTTTAATGCATATTTGGTTTGAGTTCATTGCAGTTAATATCAATTTTCTGAATCTGAGCTTAAAAGAAACCATTGTCCTATCGAGTAACAGGCTCGTGGAATAAATCGTGAAGGTTAATTTTCCCTACCCCATTATTTTTTTATTTCTTTAATATATAATTCCAATCTGATTTCTTCGGTCTTCTAATTTGTTTAAATAGAGTTAGATATGTTAATTAATTAAATAGAATTAGATTTGTTAATTATTTAAAAGAAGACGTTCCGCATCAGATTGGAATTATATATTAAAGAAATAAAAAATAATGGGGTAGGGAAAATTAGTTTACATAATCAAGAGCAAGTCTTTAAAAGTAATGATGTTCTGTTTCTCCTTATACTTAGATGTCGCCTTGTTTATTTTATAGAATTATTTTTTTAATTTTTTATTCGTTTAAATCTTTATGTAATGCCTTCTCTTTAATCAATCGGGTAAGAACAATCAAACTTAAACGAATTAGATTAAACCATTAAAACAAACATCTTTTTTAAATCAATCGGGTAAAAAAATAGCTTAGATATTAAACCATTAAATTTAATCCTTAGAAACTAATTCCTTAATCGACTAAGAAGAATCAATCTAAAACGAATTCAATTATTAAAGAAAGATTTTAAAATAAAAAAGAATTAGAACTAGAAATAGAAAGTTAAAAAAAATAATAGATAATTAAATAGAGAAATATATAAACAAAAGAAAATCATTAGTTGGATCCTCCAAATATGGATATACCAAGACAATATTAAACCATTAAATTTAATCCTTAGAAACTAATTCCTTAATCGACTTAGAAGAATCAATCTAAAACGAATTCAATTATTAAAGAAAGATTTTAAAATAAAAAAGAATTAGAACTAGAAATATAAAGTTAAAAAAAATAGATAATTAAATAGAGAAATATATGTTTACGATACGTTTATGTTATGTTTACGTTCCGTTTACGTTTATGTTATGTTAAATTTATGTTTATCTATCTATCAATTATAAGAACAATCATGTTTAAAATATATTAAAACGTATTTATTCAAGTCTAGACAAAACAATCTTAATAAAAAAATATCTTAACTCAATCAAACATAACAATCAATCTTAATCAAATAACTATTTATGGTTGCTTAATATATAAAAAACCTTCTTAGAGTTCTGATAGTTCTAGAGAATTCGAATCAGAGGACGAAGAAGAAGATTTAGAAAAGAAAACTACAAAGAAGAAATAATTACATTCGCAAATAGATCATATTAAGTTTCTTTACGGATTTTGTCTATAAAGGAAATGTATGTTAGTTTTGTTTAGTTGCAATTTATTAAAATTATTAATCTTTCTTATACTACACCATTTATTTAAATCGAATGCAAGAACTAATAAACTAAAAGAATATAACACTCGAATATTAATCATTCTTTAATCAGTCTATTAGAACAATCGAACCTAAATGTGTTTATGTTAGTTATTAAAAATGAATGCGTTAGAAAAGAATAAAAAACTTAAATAAATAAATATGGAATTAGAAGCTATAAGTATTCCTTGGTATTATTGTGGTACGTATTATAAAAACAAAGACTTAAAACATTATATTATTAAAGGTAAATTAACTTACGAAGACGAAGAAGAACGCGGATTAATATTTGTATTCGATTTTTTAGGTTATAGTGTTTATCAAAAAGCTCGCATAAAAACAATTATATATACTCAAAAAGTATTAAAAGAATATCAAATAACACAATGTAAATTACCAGAAGAGGGCACTAGAAGAAAAAATTATAAGTTCGAAGGTAAATTTACTCCAGATTTTTATTTTTATAAGTTAGACAAGCCAGTATTTAAACAACGTTCTTATTATTTATTACCTGTCGGTTGGGAGTATATCGAAAAACAAATAGCAATAAAAGAAGGTGTAGAAGCTAATCGACCATCGTTAAGTATATTTTCAGAAGACAATCCTTTTTAATTATTTCTTTATTTGATTATTATTTAGTCTTTATGCTTTTATGGTTTTAACCATCAAAGCTTTTTAATAACTAAGTCTAAACCTAATAATTAAACACTTAAGTACATAACTCTTTCTTTGACTTGGTCCATACCTAATAGGACCTGTTTTCATCTAAAACTTTAAATGTAAATCTGGTTTGCGTTCGTTTATCTCTTTTTCAACCCAAGAATTAGAAACATATAAATCATTTAGGTTTGCGAATTTAAATATATATCTATCTTTGTTTCTAAATGTTACCATCTTTAAAGCTTCTACTGTTAGCTCTTGGTTGTCTTCTAAAGTTTCTAATTTTTTACATTTGCGTATCTTTATATCTATTTCTATTTTGTTCATTATTAAGTCGTCAAATTCATTTAAATCGTTTTGTGTTAATAAGAAAATATCTTTAGATTTAAGGTCCTTATTTTTTGGTTTCATGGATATAATATTTATATAAGGAAAACCGTTAAAGAATGTTACACCACCTGTTTTTAATTTTGCAAAAGCTTTATACTTAGGAATATATGCAATCTTTAAGCCTTTATGTTTTAAAAGAATAAAACCCGCTTTGTTTAATAAGTCTTCGTTAGAATGTAAATCAATAAGATTTTGTTTATATTTACCTTTAATTGTTCTGTTCTAACACCTTTATTTTTTACTAATGCACCTACAATGTTAAAATTTTTAATTTTTTTAATTGTAAAAGCACACATATAATAAGTCGAATCAGTTTCTAAATCTCCCCAAAACCCAGTAAATAATTGTTTTAAATCTTCTATTCGTTCTTCGTTTTCTTTAATTGATTGTAACATGCTTATATACTTATCTTTAGAATGTTTATTGTGTTCTCTATGTTGTTCTCTATATTGTAATCCTTCTTCTCTTATTCTAAGTTCTTCTAACTCTTTTTTCTTTTCTCGAGTGATTTTAAATAAACTTTTCTTTGTGGATCTATTTTTCTTATTGGATATGGTAATAAACGATGTGTAATATTAATTCTCTTTCTAAACACTTCTGGTAAAATATTTTCTGTATCTATTAAACCTAATTCACTCAAACAAAACTTTTTTGGTAAAGTAGAGAATAGCGTTTTAGATTTAGTAAAATATGTTTTACCTTCTTTTAAATAGCATTCTTGTGTAATAGAAACTGTTTGTTTTTATTTGATTGATTATCTATAATCCTAATAATGTTTACTGGTAATATATTTAAACTAAAAGCAGACAATACAAATAGAATTTGTTTTTCTTGTAGTTGTTTATCTTATTTTAATTTAATTTGAAAACCTGTTAGCTTATTTGTATGTAGATTACCCCAGTAAGCATAAGAAAGAAGTTTATGTGATTGATTAACTATTAAACTACTGTTTTGCAATGTATTAGATAATTTTTCCCACATGGTAGCTAAGGGAACGCGATAGAATGGTGCTTTCTTAAAATATTTAGTGCTTTCTTCTAATAATTCTAAACAACCTTCTATTGGATCGCATTTCGTATTAAGATTAGTACCTATATGATCTTGATTAGTATTATAATTATATATTATTGCTTCTAAACGCGTTATACCTTTTCTGCGTGCGTCTTTCGAATTAAATGTTTCTTTTAGTCTTTTGTCTGGACAGTTTATAAAATCTATAATATGATTACCAATTGTTTTTGTTACACCTGGACTAGTTAATTGACAAATAAATTTATTATAAACTTTAACCGAAGAATTATCAGAAAGCCATCTAAGGCAATCAATACCTACTGTTTTATCATTATTACAAATTGTTTTTGTTTTGTTATCTCCTTTTTTATTCGAGTGTTCCATTCTAAAATTAAATTTTTCTAATGAATAATTTTTTAATTCCTCTTTAATAAATATTCCTGCTAAATCTTGTGTTATGTCTACGTCTAACAGATAATAATGTTCTATTTCTAGTTGTTTTAATATATGGGGTAGACGTCTTAATAATAATTCAATTTGTACATCTGCTAATTCTACTTTATAGGGAATCGCTACTGGTTCTTTATATCTATTGTTAATTTCTTCTAAATGTTTAAAAACTATTTGCCTTGCCCCATAATCTGTTTTGGTGTTACTATTTAATAAAAACGGCAATTTAGCTTTTACGCCGTGTAATCCTAAAGAAAATTCAGAGAATTGTCCTCTTATATAAGTATTAAAAGAGCTACAAACTTCTTTTTTGATTAAGAACTTATTATTTATTTTTTTGCCCTCACAACATATATCCCAACTAGTAATTTTAATAAGCATAATGTTATCGCAAAATGGTTTCGTTATAGGTTTAAATGATTTAAGTCTTGGTTGTCCTTCTGCATAAATAATATCACCAATGTTCGTTAATAAATGATTATCGTGCATATTTTCGTTAAGTAACCAATGGTTTAAACGCTCAGCTGTTGTTTTATCTTTAGCCATTAATTCTCTTATATTATAAGTTTAATTAAAAGTATTTAAATCGCCCTCCATTTATTATAAGAAAAATAAATAAATTTAATCAATTTTTATTCGCCGTATGTAATGTTTCAGTGATCTTAATTAATCAATTTTAAATATTATTGTTAATTGTTTATTTAATTTTTATAAGTTATCTCATCTAATCAAATACCAACTTTATATGTTTAATTATTTATTTGGGGTTTATTTAAGTAAGTATAAGTATCGCAATGGAATAAAACTAATTTAATTATTCAATCTAGAAACAAGCGATAACTAAGTTAATAACAAAAAATATCTTACACCTAAAACTATCTCGGTTACACATGATTAGATCTTCTATTTAAACTAATCTCTTATTTACATGTCTAGACTTATAGATTGTAACAAGTGTATTAGTTTTACCAAGTGATTAAGTCATCGCAAATTTTTATTTCGCAATAAGAATTTTGAGACTATTTTTAACTAGATTGTTTTGTTTATAGATGCAAGAGATTTATTTATTATAAAATTATACTATCGAACTCAATTGTTAAAGGTTTATTTTTTGATTAATTTTCTTGTCTATATTGTTTTTTATTTTCCGTTATTTATTTTTATTTGTCTTATTTAACTTATTTGTCCTTATTTAACTTATTTGTTTTTATTTGTCTTTTTTTATTTGTCTTATTTAGCTAATTTGTTTTTAACTAGGGGAAAAAGTAGTTAAAATCGCTTTCTATATGGTTTAATTTTCGCCGAAACTCACTTCTCTGAAACGAATTTCGTACGTATCTGAGTGGCCATATATGTTAACACTAAGAATTGATTGAGGCGGAAAAGTGACCTATTCTCAAAATACTCTCTCTCTCTTTCGCATCTAGTTGGAGCAGAAATGGATGTTGCTACTCGCAAGTTGTGTGACGTGTAAAAACGTGGCATGGCAAAAAGGATAAGTAGAGTAGCAGCAGATAGGAGCTCCTTAGATGTGGATGGTAGAAACAAAAATCAGGGGGTATTTTGCTCTTGTTATTAAATACAGTGGGCCAAATGATTAAAAGTATATGGTCAAAAATTATACAGTGGGTCAAATGATTAAAAGTATATGGTCAAAATTAGATTTTAATTTGTTTAATTATTTAAGAGGCGGCGTTTTACCTGGTCTGATCATTTAAACATTTTGTCCTGTGGATTAACAATTGGTCACTTCATTTAGTCACGGTTCTTTAATAATTTTGTCTTATGGGCTGACTGATGGACAACTTGTTTTTGTTCACTTCATTTTGTCTAAATTTTGTGACTGTCTAAAATTGTCCTGTACAGACGCATATACTACTATGATGTAGAACTCCTTGAATTGAAACTTCTTAAATGTTATTCTTGTTCTACAAAGAAATGACCTCTTTTTTTTCATGTAAGTAGGGTAACGAAAAATGTTGATTGATTAAATGCGGACAACCCATGTGCGAATGGTTTTGAATTTACTCCTGTTTTCTCTGCCAATTTCACACCTACGCAAATGTGTCTGAAGCAAAAGCCGATCCGCGCATGCATTGATTGGTTTGGTGAGTGGCAGCTGTCGCACTGCGGTTTTACGACACTCCGCAGCGACATTTATACTCGGATTTAAATGTGGTCTCTCTTCAGGGTCACGAGCTGGAAGAGAAAGGAGGACCCTTTCATCTAATCAGGAGCTTCGTTAAGACTTGAATTTTTTGTATCGAAGCGCCTTACTGAACGAGTGTCCCCCGCTTCATCCAGCTCGAAGGGGCACTGCATTTAAATCGGAGTCTATTTGGTATATTCAGGTGTGGGTAGTGAGTGCGTTAATCCAGTGTTGCGAGCCCGCCGCTGGGCTCTAGGAGTGATACCGTTCCCGGCTTACCATGGAAGGCGGAAGAGAACCACCGCAGCCACCCTGCAACCCGGCGGGCGTCTACAACTCTACAAAAATGTCTGCCCTCTTCACACACGTATCAAGTTGTGGTCTGTACTGCAACTCGGGAGGGGGACGGGCAGCTCGCTCAGTCTTGCACGTCTGTCCCTCCCAACCTCGGAGCCAGAGTACGAGGTACCACCAGTAGCAGGTCACGGGAGTATGCGGCTCTTTCTTATTAAGGTGAGAGCAGCGCCTTGCAACTCTCCATCAAAATGGAGACAAAGCTGCAGGGTGCTACTGTAGGAGGCGCTAGTGTTGCCAGATACAGCTGCAGGCTAGCCTCGCCAACAACCATGGCACATAAAAATTGGCTGATTTCTGAGAAATACGAAAAGTGTCTTCTAAGTGTTCAATTATTCATAATATATACATATAAGAAATAGCTGACGAAAGCGCCTCTAGTTTTTGTAACATTACGCGCCTACTTGCGTCCGGCGAACCTACGCAGCAGCCACGCACTTTTGAAGTATTGTTGGCAGCAGTTCGTATTTTAGTTCCTGCAAGAAGGTGCTGCAGGAGAGGGCGCCACTGTAATGGTCTCCACCCCGTTATGTGGGTGTTGAAAGGCCCTGGGTGAGAGCTTCATCTTAAACATTCTAGCTAAAACTTAATTATCTCTTAAATATGATTTCATTTAAAACGATATCTAACTAATTTAAAGAAATTTTCTTCATTAAAACTAAATAGTCGAAAATGTTCATTTTTATCAATTTTATTTTTTATTATCTCAACATTAATACTCAATTTCTAGATGTCAACATAAATGCAGACTGTTACGAACTGAACGTCGTAGTCCATATTCTCAAGCCTCGACCCTTCTGAGATGAAGGGATCGCCCGGGGGCAGCGCTACGCGCCAGGTGGCATCAGGTGACAGGGGCTGCCGCCGTCCTGGACGTTATCAGCGCCCAGGCCGACGCCGGCCTCCTATCGGCGAAGGCAGGACATGCAGCCGCCTCCCCTAATCCTGCCGGAGGCCGCGACTGAATCTATCTCCCTTCACAAGCAGCAGCAGAGGAGCAGCCGCCACCACCTCCGCCACTCCCTTCGACGCAGCTTGCGGCACCAGCTAAGAAAGTACCGCCTGCGTGTCGGGCCCGGTACCATCCCCGGCACCATTTTGTCACCGTCATTCTGTGATGTGTATTGCCACGCGCGCCCTCGCAATTTTGTGACTTGCAGGCATAGGTGCGCAAAAGTCAGCGTTCCTAATTAATGTATTAGTGTCAATCGAGTACAAATGTAAATTTAATTATAGATATTCATTTGTTAAAATTAAATTTCAATTTATTTAATTATTGTGAACATATCAAAATAATTCGTGTTTTAATGGAGGATAAAACTTTCTTCTGATTCTTAATTGTTGAATAGATTCGTATATATTCTTACAATAATTGTATTGTAATTATTGTAAGGTTTCAAAACAAATAGAACGAAAATTATATTTAAAAGCATCACTGAAGTTGTTCTATGAACATTTAATCGATTTGTATCGTTCTTTGTTCCAGAAGTGAGCCAGAACCTATCTTCTCGAATGAAGTTGCGTCCAGCTATAAAAAGGCTACGAAATTCCTGTCGTAAATTTTCTTCATAAAGTGGCACTTTTAAGATAAGATATTTTATGTCCATCAAAAAATTACGTTACGTATTTTTGCGACAGTAAAAAATGTAATGATGCGGACCATGAAAAATTTTAAAGAAGTTTTAATCTTTCGTGTGTATTTGATTGAAATGAATGATTTAGATTTTCGAACGAAATAACTGCTTATCGTTATGTAAAACAAAAATTTTAAAAATTCATCAAAAAATTTTTAGCCATTTCTAATTGTAGAAGTAATATACGCATTTACGCAAATTGACTCACGTTGAACATCTTGAGCATCACGATAAGGGGGAAATAGCGAGTTTTTGTTTGTTTGTTTGTTTGTTTTTAAGATTGATATCATATTTGCTTCACTTCCATTAATCACCTCTCAAAGTTTGTAAGCAGATCCACACTACATTTGTATTTTGTATTCAGATTCCTGTGTAATGTTAGTGATACGGTGGAAACTGTCAAACTAATATTCTTTTTAAAGAAAACTCCCTATAATGTAGTAATTTCTCGACGTCTTTTGGAGGTCGTCAAGGACACAAATCTCGCAATGAGTTATTAAGGCCAACAGTAGCTGATGCGGTCAGATGAAAGTATTTTGTTTTCTTGAGCATCGTCTGAGTTTCAGTACTAGTGCTAAAAATTGAACTTTTAGCACGCTCCGCATGCTCTCAAAGAACCGCCTTTACTCGTGGCTGACTAAAAAATTTGATATTTATGAATCTAGGACATTAAGTAGATGTTTTGATCCCAAGGGCGATTTCCAACCCCTTGGCCCAGAGGCTCTCGGGTTTGGAAATCACCCTCGGGGCGAAAACATCAAGTGACGCCCGTGGAGCCTACGAAACTTTATGGTTTTAATTTTTTCTGAGAACCGAAATGCAAAACATTTTAAAATTTATCCTGCATCAAAACTGAAAAGACGCAATGTAATTCCCATCTGTCAATATGGTGTCAGAGAAGGGTGCGTATCTAAATACTTTTGCATACTCGTGGGTTTAATAGCATAACTGGTGTGTCCGTACGAAATGGAAGAATATTGTCAAGTTCCTGCGGAAATTCTCGAAAAATCTAACAAAGCTATGGACTGTTTCCAGTAAAATCTCCAGCAATATATGAAGATGTGTTTTCTGTATTTGTGAGTTGGTTGGCAGTGAATGAATTGCGTAAATGAAAAGGTGCTTTTAAGTTATTTTCGTCTATAATTAATGTTATTGAGAAGATTCCAGTTCATCAAAAAATAACATTTCAAACATGTTAGTCAGGATGTTTCTGCGTCTATTAACAGAATTTATTATCAGTAGTACTACAAGTCAAGAAATACCTATGTCTAAAATATGTAACAGAGAAATGAGACTGAAGGGAATTTTAAATTTTTAGGAACTCTCCAAAATGACAATTTTGTTTTAATTCAACAAATTATAGAGTTATTATCCTTATTTAAACATTAGACTATTTCTTTATTTTATTTTCCTGTTTTTAAGTTTAATAAATCGAATTCGTGCAGTTCGGTTTTGCTGGTAGCGAAGTGGGCATAAACTGTTCAAAAGATCCGCGCAGGTATAAAGAAACCGAAAAGCCCGCAAGAGTGGCATCACGTGTTTTTTTTTCAGGTCCATAAACCCCTAATGAACCCCTAATGAACTAGTAAAGCACAAAAACAATTATTGTAAAAATGACACACAAGTTTATAGCAGTAACTAGGCGGCCATTGCGCTGAGCAAAGCCATCAGCGACTCTAAAAATAGTGGGACTTCCCCAAATTCGGTAATCGGATTTGTTGGACAAATACTGTTGGTCGTTTGTCATCGTCACTCTTATTTTTAGTTGTCTCTCTTGGAGAGTAGTCAATATTTATATTGTGTTCAATTATAATGTTTATTCATTTATATTGTTTTCCGTAATTTTACATTTGAACCTTTTGAAGTTAACTCCGGATAATCCTAGATTATTCGTATTCCCGGAAGGGAGTCTCGAACCCAATTACCTCCTTTAATTGTGAGTCTAACGTATGAATATGAACGCGTCCACTTTCTCGCAAAACGACTCTAGTTGTCCGAAATGCTCCCTATGGTCGGGTATCTGGGGAAGTGGTTGCAGGTGAACGATCAAGCGATGCGAAAGATAGCTTCTATTAGCAAAATTAAATACTCACCAAGTAGATATCATTGCCAAGTCTACCACAGGAAGCACACCAGTAATGTTTAAATCAGTAATGTCAAGGCCCATGCCACAGCGGGAATCCATGGCACGAGTAGCACAACGAAAACACCCCTCTATTCGATTGATCACCTCGCCACAAGAGAGCTTTAGGTAGTCAGAGCCGCCCTGAACGCTTTTATGCTTTACACATGAAATACGATTAGGCGGAATTTATATAAATACTTTTAAGGACGTTTGTTGTTATTTTTATTTTTATGTGAATATCCTCTTTTTTACATGCGAGTCCACCAAATTAGAAAACGGCTGGGTCACTGCTGATAGTTTCCTTTCCCGACGCTAGTTGCGCTGAGAAGCTCGTGGTATGCCATGGTGCCACGAAGCGAGCCACTGCTACCAGGAGGAGATCTTGACTTCACTGTTTTCAATATTTTTAATTATTATATATTATAAATAATTTTCCTGCTTGTACGTTTATTTCCATCGAAGTTAATCGTGAATGGTATTCATGTGAACCCTGGGCTGTAACTAACATATTATGTGTGCTATTTGCGTATGGTTCATGAATAGTATTTTATTTTAATATTGGGATTTACGTCATTACTGATAAAATGTTCACTACATTATTCCATTGCCTGTTAATGTAACGAATCGTGTTAATCTTTATATCATGTATTTCAGTTGTCATTGTGGTTACTTAAAAATAATTTTTTGTTGTTAAATGAAATGTTTCTTTTATGATTACAATCAGAGAAAAAATTGAAGCCCTTTTATTACAGGTTTTTTGAGTAAAAAAGTTTACAAATCTTATAAATCACCTTGCATGGAAGAAGGAATAATGTCCTTTTGTATATTGTTACAACGAATATTGTTAATATATTGTAATATATTGTTATATATTGTTTATTGAATTTATTGTTAATTGTTATAACGAATCGTGTTAATCTTTATATAATGTGTTTGTTTTCATTTTGGTTACTTAAAAATATTTTTTTGTTGTTAAATGAAATGTTTCTTTTATGATTACAATTAGAGAAAAAACTGAAGCACTTTTATTGAACGTTTTTTGAATGAAAAAGTTTACAAATCTTATAAATCACGTTGCATGGAAGAAGGAACAATATACTTCTGCCCTTAAAATAGACATCCTTGATCTCGTTACACTTAATGGCACTACGTAATGCGACCGACTGCAAGAAACGATACACTTCCTCAATTTCGTCCTGAATATTGCCCATCCTCTGCGGCAAAGTAATAAGGAAGACCATCTCTTGACATCATCGGTGGAAACGAGATTGCTCGTATATCAAAGCTTGTCTTCGCAAAGAGAAAATCCGCTTTAACTCGCTTTGTTTCAGTTACGACTCATAGAGGCTCAACAGTTGGTTTATGAGCTTTTCTTGCCAACCACGAGACAGAAATAAGCCTTCGAATATAAAGATAGATTTCACAATTGCCTTCAAGAATAGGCCTTGCCTGGTTCTTCAAACTACGTGATATTTTGTGCTAAGAAATCTTCCAACAGTCTAACAAAAAAGAAACTAGTTATTAGTTCGTTTTTCAACCGAATACGATTTGTTTGCTCATATCTCACCAAAGTTTAACTGTCGCATTACAAACAATATAACAATATCACCCAAAATAGTAGTGCGTTCAGTTACTTGTGAAAGTCCATTGAAGGCGAAAATTACTAGCAACAGTAGCTCCATTTGGTTTGCATATTAAATCGCTTATAATAGGCCAATGCTACATTATATTTTTGTAGGTTACCGTAAAGTCAACTGTCATTTAACTTAATATTATTGTAATTAACTCAACATAATGCATGGCACATCATTAACTTTAAATTTTAACTTTGTTTCAATTTTAACTACATGGAAGATCTTGGCTTTGATGTTCGCTTTATGTTCGAGACTAATATTAACACGCACTTCGAATCAAATAGGAATGTGCCCACGCTGACTACGGACGCCCAGTTCAGCAAAACAACAGACTGTACTGAGTTTTCACGAACGCAGGCACGGGAGAGGGGGAGTGCGAGGAGGAGAGGAGGAGGGAGGGAGACGGAGAGAGAGAATCGGACCCATTCCTCCTCTTTGGTGAAATGAAAGCGATTTCGCTCTGTGCCACAAGTGCCAACTTTTTATTGTAAGATATAATAATAATAATAATAATAATAATAATAATAATAATAATAATAATAATAATATCTGTGAGTTGGTGCAAGTCGGGCCAATGTCAATGTGTAAAGTTTTACAGAATAAGTGATTTTCTTACACCATCGAAATGATAAAACAATCGTATGCCAATGTAAATCAATGTGAAATTAAGAGATAGGATTGACTTTTTTCTTTGGCCTTTCTTGTACTGAAGCAAAGGGCTTTAAAGCACACATTGGCCATATAAGCCGAAACACAGTAAAAATGTACATTGGCCCACAGTCGTGTATAGAAATATTTTGGTGTGTAATAATGACGAATTATTTATTCATGAATTGATAACTTAAATTACGAAATAACACTTGCTAATCACTACTGATGACCATTTTGTATGATAAGGTGAAACTGTTATCAGACAAAATGGTTGCTGCAAAAGCTTATAGTTCTGATTTTCCCCAGCAGGTAGTAGTATTATCAATTTCAACAAATACAGGGGCATTGTTATTTCGCATAACACTTTGGAACTATCAGGCGTGGATCCCGACTTATCGTTTGGGAGGGGTCAGGTTAAGACTCAAGTGCATTTATTTCGGAAAGGGGGGAGGGTACAGAATATAATAACATATTTTACGAATGTTATACGTACATCAGATTGACTTTATTATAAGACTAGCTGAAGTACCCCGAGTTGCTGGGGTATTTATCACAATACTTTATTAAACAGGAAGAGGCATTCCATCCTTTCCCGCCTTGCCGCGGAGCCTACCTTGTATTTATTCTATTGTATCCCCGCTCCGTCTTGCCCAACCTCTCTCTGTCTTGCTCTCACCAGGAAATATTGTCTTCCTCGCTTTCACACTAAAAATGTTTATATTTTTTAAATTGGGGTTACCGCCCCCCAAACTTCACTCACTTGATAACTGAAAGTAATCAAATCCAATCAAAAAATTAAATACATTCACTCACGTATTATTTTTGTGGAATATTAGGTATGATTGCCATACTTTCAATCACTTGCCACATCGCAAAACATATTATTTTTCATCTCTTTTCTTATTTCGATATAAACAGCGTTCATAAAGAAAACTTTGAAATTGATCGTTGACCCCACGCCGAGGAAATTGAAATACAAATAATGTGCTTTTAATTGAACTTGAGTGTGCGTTTTAGGGTCCTTGTGGCTCACGTAAATGAGCCATGAACCACTTAGACAATTATAATATCTACAAAAATTCGATAACACACAGTGGATCCCGGATTGGCCCACGTTTTTCTGCTACCTAAAATAAAGCCTCTTTTGTTCCATTTTCAACCACTTTGAAAAAGTGTTTGACACACATTCAATTCCTTCCATTTCTTACAACTCTTTTACTTCAATTCTTTTTCTTTCCGAACTTATTCTTATCAATTTAAATAATCATTCCTTCACCAGCCAAGGGTTTGCTTTCTGCACTGCAATAAAATACTTCCCTACAAAAATTCATCCTTCTGTCACAGTTTCTGCCTAAAACGTAAATCATTCACAGTAACATTCATTTCACTCGTTCAACTGGCAAATACGTAATGTACTACAACTAAATAACGTAATGTACTACAACTAAACCAATAATTATTTCATATAGAACACATGTGTGCATACATACCTTTGTACAATATCAAAATACATCAGCAAAATGTCGTTTTCCAAACATTTTATATATGACAGTATACTTCAATTGTTCACTAACACATTTACGCCTAGGCGCAATTAAAATCAATATCCAAGTTACTTTTATACAGTGAAGACCATTCTTAAATATAAACATTTCGCATAAAATAATTACCGGTAAAATCAATAGTCTTCAGATATACGCAATTCTGTGTATTGATGAACTCAATCCTATACCTCAGTTGTCATCCTCAGGTGGCGCGCAGCTTAACTATGAACTATGAATCTATGATAACTATGCACTCTTGAATCTATGATGTAATGCCAGGCGAAAAATGTCCAGAAAAGTAATTATATTGTAAATATATTAAGGTTTATGATTGTAAATCGTAGCCTATACACTCCAGACATTTAAGGGAAGCTGTCACAAAAGTTTCATCGGTATTGGTTTAGTAGATGTAGAGATTATCGCGCTGAAAGTCAACGTCTGTCTTTGTATATTATTATAGGTATAGTTAACTATATCAGAAATTCAATATACCAAAAATCTCATATCAGGTATCAATCAGGTTACTATTGTTACGATCCTCACCCTATCCCCTGGGGGTGAGGCAGGGGTTATTTTGGAATTTTAAATGGTAACCCACAATTTTTGTTGCAGATTCGAATTCTGCATATAAAATATGTCAATTTTATTTGGTATTTTTTTAAAATACAAATTTGTAAAGTTATCAACAATAACTTTCAAATTATCAAAAATAACTTTAATTTGATGCAATATGAAACAATTTGTGAAGAAACAATCTTATGCGAGAGAAGCATGTAAGTGTGTGTAATGAAAACAAAAATTAATAAATAATAAATAAATATATAATTAATAAATAAACTAAATTATACTTTTATTTTTTCTGACAGTTATTTTTCTCATTTTCACTTTTCCTTTTTTTAACATTTTTTTCTTTTATAGTGCTCTTTCGTATATTAATATATTTGCACCACATTTGCACCTTCAATGGCGATTCTTCTGTAACAATGTTGTGAACTTTATTATAATGTTGGGGACAACCACACCAAGATATGGAAACATTTAATAAATTTAATTCAATGCAAGATTTAATAAATTGCAAGTAATTGATCTGATTCCTTTTGCATTGCCAAGGTGCTTTGCGTAATTAAAATCCAAATAAAGTGACATTATTGCAATACTGTTCATCAACAATGAGAGCTGTCAAAAGATAATTTCGATACCGGATCCAGACTCAGCGACAGCAAAGTATTGAAATAAGATATTTTAGGCGTCCTCACTCATCAGCCGAACAAAAATTCTCTAACAGGATTCGGACTCAGCGACAGCAAAATATTCAAATAATGTCTTTTAGCAGTGGCGAAGCAGAAGGATAATTTGGAAGCCTTAAATACCCAAATTATTTTTCAATAAAAATCTGACGTTGTGTGCCATTTTTCAAAATTTTTATTACTGAATCGTTGAATAAAATTAAATGAGTTCGACTCCTTTTCCCCGCTTACGCACGAGGGAATTAGCAGGGCCGCAGAGATTGCGTTTATAGAAGTTTCTAGAATTGTCTGAAAATATCTGAAAATGTCTCGGTCAGTCCCGATTCTGAT
The DNA here is from genome assembly GCA_031308135.1 of Acheta domesticus. Classification (NCBI taxonomy): domain Eukaryota; kingdom Metazoa; phylum Arthropoda; class Insecta; order Orthoptera; family Gryllidae; genus Acheta; species Acheta domesticus. Next base: position 89,188,049 of record JAHLJT010000631.1, on the reverse strand, counting down.
GGGACACCGGAATGGTTATCAGTTTCTCAGATTTTTTTTTTCTTTTTAGATATGTTAGAGTTTCTCACAAAATTTTCGTACACAAAATTGTGATAGTTAATCATTCTGGGGGGGGGGTCATGACACCCGTGACCCCCTTGGATCCGCGCCTGGGAACTATTAACTTCTAGGAAATAATATTTTAGCTGTTAAAAGCACATCTTTACTGATTACGCAGAGAAAGTGTTATGTTCATAAATTAAACACTGCACGCACAATTAACAACTGTTTATTCATACATATGTTACAATCATGTGTGGCCTTAACGCCATTCACGGGCAATCACCAATGCCGTCTCTCATACCCCGGGCAATCACCAATGCCCTCCGGGTGCTGCGTCTGCCTCTGGACGCTCCATGCTGCTGCTGCTTGCCGTTACTCCATGACGGCTTCCGTTTGGCGGCTGACTCTCCGAACTCGGCTCGTTCACTCCATCGTGCCTTCAGGGCTCACTCCCAACTGGAGACTGCCTATCCGCTGAGCAGACACTTGTGCAGTTTCGTGAATCGCGCGTAAAGTGCAATGCACGTTCACTCCACCGCGGTGCAGCCATCCCTACCCTTACGGGCATCTATGGCCAATCCTGCAAAATGAAAAAGAAAAACAGGTCAGAAGACATTAGCTAACTGGCGCGCGCATTGCGTGTGCAATAATTAGAAAACAATGTAATTACTGACTGCCTATCAGGTGTCGGCTGGCTCCTTTTAAAGGGCCGGCATCCGGCGGCGAGACTCGCTCCCTGGCTCGAATCCGCCGAATCGTGGCTGCAGCTAGTTGCTGCCGCCGCCGGCTCCCGCCAGGGCGCGCTGCCTTGGCGCTAGCGCGCCACATCCAAAGTTATGTGCGCCGCGACCAGGCGCGACATAACAGAAAGTATTCTATTGCGGCGGGAAAAAATGGCGATTTTTCGACTGAAAACCTCGTATTCTTACAATTTATATTAGTAAAGTATTAATAAATTGTTTCCTCTAACTCGTTGTACAGTGAGAATCTACGTTTGTGGGTCCTTGATATCCAAAAATCAATGGCCGGAAAAACATGTCTATGAACAATGCTAACCGGTAAACTGTAAGCAAGATTTTCAATAATAATGATATTTCGCAATCGATCTGACTGATGTCGTGGCTCCTGGAATTGCAAATGGATATTTTGAGTTTGGATGGTATTTTACGTAAAGCCTCAACATTTTCAAAATTTTCACAAAAATGGCTCCAAATTTTCCCTTGAGATGTTTTCCTTTCATAGAGTAAAATGTGCTTAAAGAAATGTAGGTTGCATTTTCGTTGCACTCTATGAATTTTCGAAAATTGCAAAACCATTTTTTTCGGCGTCTTCCTATATCTACAATAACTAAGATAGAAAGTGTTTGCTTAATAAAAGCTGCTCATCGAAAACAGATCTTTGGATATGGTCATGTTCAATTTTTTGAAATTGTATGTAGATTCTTGCGTAATTTTTCGTGAAACATAGGCATATTTTAAATAATTTTAAAAATTATTTTGAGAAAAACTGCTCCAATATTTTCCTTGATTTCTTCCCCTCATATGTAGCTAAGAACGAAAAAGAAATTGGTACTGGTCCCATATTCGGCGAACTTTTTACTTTCGAAAATCGCAAACAACAACAAAAAATAACTTTGCAAAAATTCGATAATAATGATAAAGATTTTTTGTTAAATGAAGTCTGTTCTAAAAAATAAGTTCTTCAAACAAATTAAAGTATGAGTATTTTAGCATATTTTCCAATTTTCAAATTTGCTAATTCGAATTAACCGCACCTCTTTTGATAGAATATTTCATGAGTAATCATGTTATCTTGCAACAAAGGAACGCTACGCCACACCACGCCACACCACGCCACGCCGCGCCAAGACAAGGTAGTTTGAAATTCTGGGAATTCCTTCTCACTGTTGGAGATATTACGACTGTATGAAACACAGTTTTAATTGTCCAATTTGTGTTGATATATCATCTTTAAAAAATTAGTTTTCGCACCTAATATTCTACAATTTGTAGTGAGTTATACAAGTGATGACTGAGATGTGTTAATACGGACACAAATTGTAATATAATAATATTACGTTAACTTTTTCTAAATGCGAGAAAGTACGTGCTGCTGTAGCACCACTAGTTATGTGTGCTTTGCAAATGTGTTATAAAAATACATTTTAAACACAATTTAGTTACCTGGCTCGTCTGTTTTCGGGCACCGAGAGTTACATGAAAAAGTACCGACGTAAGAGCAGTATTTTTAAATTTGTACTGATTGAAAACAATGCATTCATTACAAAGTTAGGGTTGACAGTCATCAATCTTATGAGGCATGACCTAAAGAGTCGCGTTTTGCCGGAAGGGTCGATCCCCAATTCTATTAGATTTCTCTTGCTTTCCTCACGAACTGTCTTTACAATTCGTGCGACACACTGTGTCTAGTTATGTCATTAATGTCCTTAACCCATCTACTTTGCTGATGTCAAATATTTGCCACTGTCGGCACTTTCCTAAGACATGTCGCTCTTCGATTCTTGTGTTAGAATTCTTAAAAAATGAATATATCCTTGTTCAATTTTAATAATGCATATGCTCAAATTTGAGAAACTGTTATCCTCTAACCTACTATACATGTATTTATTCCGTCTCCAAAAAACTATAACATCCACATGGTCTTCTTCATGCTTTTTCTGTTATATATCTTACAAAGACATGTTTTTGATCACATACATCATCGGTTCTTAAGAAAAGTATCCCATCTCCAGAATTGTCATTTTGTAGAACTCGAGCGGAGCCATTTCTATTGTGGTCAAAGTCAAAGGAGTTTTACTCTTTCTACCAGCTGTCTTTTGAAATACCTTAGCTGTATGTTTCTTATTTCTTAAGATCTTTTGGCATAAGTCAAAATTGAAGAAAACTAATTAGACATCCTAGAGTGAATAATTACTGTATATTGTGCAAACGTGTCTTCATTCAAACTACTAAGGGAGTAAATCTCGTTTGACTAACCACTCTGAATACGTTTAGTGAATCATGTTCTGAACAAGATAACACAATGAGAAAGAGGAGCTCTTTAACATCTTGAGGCTTCGAGCTACTTTGAAGCAACTTGGAAACATTCCGAGAACTGAGAACGCACAATGCTCACAGAATACTCCCTTATCTGTTCTAAGTAGGTGTACTAGATCTTTACCCCTTAACTTGACAAACAAAGATCTTCTCGAGGTAACAATTATTTAGTGATAAATAATTGTTACCTCGCTAAAGAAAGAGAAAATAATAATATAGTTCTCGTTTTGCATTCCCACTTTCCAAAAGGTTATGTGTCTCACAAGATACGTTGCCAAATTCCCCTAATAATGGCTGTTGGGTTCAGGTTTATATGATCTAAAAACTGACAAAAGATGTATACACTTATGATCTAAAAATTTCTGAAATATGTCACACTTTCCTAAAAGATGACAAATATTAAAATATGACAAAAATATTGTGGACGTGACTTACTTATTATATTTTACAGAAATATCTTGTCCTCCTCAGTAATCATTTAACACAATTACACATAATTCTCTAATACAAGTGCCAAAACATGTTTAAATGAATTCATTGCTTTTACTAATTACTTCAGGAAAAAGTTATTTCTATGCCACATGATGTAGCAGGTGCATAATTATAAACATACATCATCAGGCGAAACTTGGGATTTGATCCAATCTAATTGCAGAATCTCACTAATATTACAAAGCTTTGAAAAGCAAGGATTACGTGCCAGTACATTTTGCAATTTCAATTTCACTTTTGACTGCTTTTTCACTGTGTTCTGTGGATAATTTATTTTTCGTTTCTTTCACAATATTGAGTGTGACTCCCATACATTAAAGGCGAGCAATGGAGTTTGTTAGAAAATGTGAAAAATATGCTTTCATTCTGTATGATAAAACATTAATTAACTGATTTAAGGAAACAAGAAAATTATGATTTGTCATATAAATCTCAGCCCTAATAATAATTATGAGTACGTATTTGTGAAAAAGTACTGATACATGTGTTAAATATAAAATGGGCAAGAGCTCTTATTTTTAACGTATTTTCTATTTTGTTGACAGAAAAATTCTTACATTTCACATCACTGCTTCGTATAAGTAAACTTTATTTTGGATACTTTTAAATATCATGTAATTTTTATTATAATCATGTTACTTCTTAATGTATTTCTATTAAAATACTTATTTGATTGATTATTAATTGTATTTTAATTATCTTAGATTACTAAATATATTATATTATTGAATGGTCTATTATATGTGATAACATCATTCTTATATTATAGTAATAATTAGTATTATTAGGTATATTATTATAAATTTACAAGATCTCTGGACAGTAGACATTTTCGAAATACGTTCTAATTTAACACTGGTAGCTCGCCCAAGCAGATATTATCTGAAGAAATGAAACAAAAAACAACATACAACAATTATTTATTTATTTATTTATTTGTCAAAAAAAACAGTAAAAACTGTATATGACGTGTGGGGAAAGAAATTTATCTGCGCACATTTTCTTGAGAGCCAGAATAAAAAAAAATTAAAAAAAAAAAGCAAAAATGAATTTAGAAAATAATTATTTTAGAAAATAAAGATATTTGAAAAATGTTTGTTCCCGAGTTATAGAAAATCAATTTTTAACTGTAAATGAACTACAAGCAAAAGGAGTGCTCAACAAAACGTGCGCACAGTGAAGCTACATTTACGTCCAGAAGCAAAACAAGGGGCCATCTCAGCATTTGCTCAATGGATCAGGGAAACTGGACAAAAACCTGATCGAGATGGGGGTCATTGACCCGGAAGCTGAAGTACATTACTTGTTACAGGCGTATTAAATATTTTTTTAAATGTATACAATGCAAACATAAACTAATTCATTATATATCTTTGTTTTGTTAAAGAAGAGATAGTTTTAATGATGAGGGCTAAATGGAACGCCCTTTTAGCGCTCTTGGTTTTAAATAACCTCCAGCTCTTCCTTATGTCATGGGAGGTTAGGAAACCAATTTAAAAACCGATCCGTTCATCAAATGTTCAAATAGTCTTCAATCACCACTATGGTCCGATTAAAATAAGTTGGTGATTGACAGTTGCAAATGGAAGGGAGCGACGTTGACAGTTTGCGTACCACTGATCACGTGCTCCCGGGACACGAAAATAAACATTTGAAATAAATACTTATTAAAGTAACCAAATCATTCACTCATATTGTACGAAGCTACAGCTTCAGAAGCACAGTTGTCAATCACCAACTTATTTTAATCGGAGCATAAATGTTTGTGTGCTTCACTAAAGCCGTGCGCTTAGCTAGATCCGTATGAAATGTTTCGAAGTGCAGTTTTTTTATGCTGATTGTGAAGCATTGAAATAAAACGGTTGCTCGTTGCCGAACACGTTTCCACGAGGCACATTCACCCAAACAAAAGCAGAGCGGGGAGCAGGAGCGGAAGTCGTTTGGCAAGGAAGAGAACAACAATACGACAGGAACAATGTGGGAGCAGTGTGCTGATCCGATATGTAAGTGGACCAATTGTATAGTTTGTTTATTTATTTAACAAAAAGTCAAAAAAAGTTAAAAACTGTAGGTGACGTACTATAGAGTGAAGTGTATTCTGTGAACTTTTTACTTTCTCGCGACGAACTAGAGAGAAAGTTATGTAACACTGCGCGAAGAAACGACTAATATTCGGCAGAAAAAACTATTTCAGGGTCCTCGTAACGAAAAAGTGGATAAATACAGTTGCTAAATTTAGAAAAAAGTCCTGTGTATCCAGAATCCATGTTGTGTGGGTCCTTCTTGCCTAAAAATCGAATAACGACAAAACGTCTGTCCGTCAGTTCGTCCGTCTGTAAACAACGCTCGCGGCTAATTCGTTCAGCCGATTTTCTCCAAAATTGATGTATCTCAATCGATCTGGCTGATGTCGCGGCCCAGTTTTAATTTTCGGGGGTACTTTACATGAAACCCCTGGGATATTTTCAAAATTTTCAAAAAATTGCTCTATCGTTTTTGATTAAAAGTTGTTGGATAGTGTGAAGAACGTTTAAAAAAATGGTGCAGATCTCATGTTCGTTAAAAAACCTAATTTTTCGAAAATTGCAAAAGTTCAAATTGTTTTCGGAGTCTTCCTACAACTAAAATATTAAAGATAAATATTTTTTCTTCAATAAAATCTGTTCCATAACGATAATTTTGAAATGAAGTCATCACTGCCTCGAATATTTTGAGTACTTTTCGCGGAATTTTGCATGGAAGTACGTATGAAAAAGTAAGTGCTGTTTTAGCACCACTAATTATTTTGGCATCTCTACGCTAACCTACACACAAGTTTATTTATAAATACGGGTGAATAGGAATGTTTCCTGACAAAAATTTCCAAGAAAATATTAGCTCCAGTGTAATGAAAACTATTTGCAAAGGAAAAGAGCTACAGATTTTTGGCTTTTATCCCTCACTGTGCCATTCGTGTAGGAAATGACGTACGAGACCATGGAGAACGTTAATTTGAATAACTTCATTACTCGCTGAACTTCAGAAAACGTGAACAAATAGGGAAGTTACATTTATGCCCAGAAGGAAAACAAGAGGCCATCTCAGCATTTGTTCAAAGGATTAGGGAATTGGGACGAAAAACCTGATAGAGACGGGGATCTTTAACCCTGAATTTGAGTTTCTTTTGTAAGTGTAAGTGTTCTATTCAACTTGATATGCTTCGGCTCAAAAACAGTCGCTTCGATTGATGTTTCAGGGAGTCGATTTTGCTGCAATTTTTAAATAACACAGAACCCCAATCATAATATTACTTTCTTTAAATTACATGGTGATTTCAAAGATTCATTATTGCTTAACGAAATAATAAAATAATGAAAACGAAATAATTAAATATTTTTTCATTAAATAATGAAATATTACGGAATAGTGTATGCAAAAATGATTTCTTCAGTATGCTAGTTAATAATGTTAAAAGTATTTCGTGGCCTACAAATAACGTTAACTTTTGTTGAATTTTGCAAATACTGCTTTGTAGTCGTAAGTGAAACAGTTTCTAGGCTGATACCGAACGGATATGAAAATACATTTCTTTCCTAGAAATACTATAATCAGGTGCACTTGATTTTGTGACAGTATGAAGCGTACTATAGATTTTTATAGAATAGTATTATTTTTAATTCGCATGCGTGTTCTCTTGTAACACATGTTTTATAAAATGCTCTTTTAAAATAAAAGTAATTTTTCATAGGAAGGTATTGTCTCTAGTCTTCTGCCACATTTTCAACAATTCTAAGACATCACTACTAACAAACTCGCCATATCAATTATTACATAATGTGCGAGTATTATGGTGCTAATATAATAAATGACGCTGAATTGGAAAAGTATTACTTTTTTAATCTCTGTCGATAAGGAAAGACGGGTTGAAACGTTTATCCTTTTAATTCTCATATTGATTTCTCGCTCGCCAAGGACCATCTAGAAACAAACCCTTCAATTAAACAATTTAATAACGAGAAAGACACTTTCAGACACATTCATGTAGATAAATATGATGTCTACTTTGTCGCTTATCTCGTCGTCAGACACTTGGACGCTAGGTACGCCTGTTCGTGGCTTTTTCCGCATCGAACTGTGATGACGCCCACTGCCTTGAGTGGTCCGCCGCTGCAGAGCAGCTGCTTGCCCCAGTCCTCCCCTCTTTCTGGCAGCCACGACCCCTCTCCATTGCCATCCCCACTCCACGCAGCACGCGCGTGCCGCCGCAGCGGTGAGCAAAACCCGCATTCAAAGAGCGCACGACGCGATGCCCCGTCGGCCACGCCACGCCGTACACCATGCCGCCCCACCCCGCCCCGCCCCGCCCCGCCCCACCCCGCTCCACACGCCCCCCGCCCCCCGCTCCACCCCGCCCCACCCCGCCCCACCCCGCCCCACCCCGCCCCACCCCGCCCCACCCCGCCCCACCCCCGCCCCACCCCGCCCCACCCCGCCCCACCCCGCCCCACCCCGCCCCACCCCGCCCCACCCCGCCCCACCCCGCCCCACCCCGCCCCACCCCGCTCCACCCCGCTCCACCCCGCCCCACCCGGCTCCACCCGGCTCCACCCCGCCCCACCCCGTTTCACCCCGCTCCACCCCGCTCCACCCCGCCCCACCCCGCCCCACCCCGCCCCACCCCGCCCCACCCCGCCCCACCCCGCTCCACCCCGCCCCACCCCGCTCCGCTCCACCCCGCCCCACCCCGCTCCCACCAATCTCCCTCTTCTTTTGATGAGAAAGGTCACTTTTCTTACCTATGACTCCTAATCACATTTACCTTTAAAACCACCGATTTATTGCCCTCTAAAACGACGAATCTGAGCTACAACAGCACTTCTCACTATTACGAACTGATAAAGATAAGATCAGATAAAGATGTAAGTGATATTTGTTGAATAAATTGAAATAAATTACAAACAAATTGTATTGAGGTGGGGTATAGCCCCTATTCCTTTTTTTCCGGAATCCGCCGGTAATCGGTTTTGCCTACCCTGAACAATTTGTTCATGAGCCGCCATTGTTATCCAGCCAGAGCAGTCAATAACCTCCATGCCATATTGACTCTGACAACAAAACAACGATATATTAATGAATTTTACTAACTAAGAAGCACAGAATATTTTACTGTATACGTTATTGTAATTTTATTGTTTCATTCGATGTGCTACATTGTGCGCAGTTCAGTTCCTGAAACCAAAACAGAAATATTACTTAAAAAATAGAGAAGATTTTCTAAGCATTTTTGTGATTGTTTCTATTGTTTAAAATCTGTGTAATTTATTGGACTCTATTAAACATAAGAGAATTGAAAAGGGAGAACAATTAATTAACTTATATAATTTAACCAAGGTCGGCGATACCTTTACGCAAACTAGACGAACACCTAGGTCGCAAATCTGAGGGGGCGCAATTCTAGTACCTTTTTATATATTAATTTCGGCTTCTTGATACTGATCGTATTGTTATTAAAATAGTTTTTCATTTTGTAAGCAGGAAGCTTTGAAATGCAAAATTTATTATTGTTTCAATAATAATCGAATTTATTTTGGTTCATCGTTATTGTCTTTGTGTTCATATTCTGGGCAATAATGTGTGTTCATTATTTCTATAAATCAAGTTTTTTTATCTGATTACATTATCTTTACAAAATATTTTGATAAAATATATGACGAACATATTGTCATGATAAATGAATGTTAGAAAGAGATAGACGCCCGGATGAGAGATAAGAATTCCTATTTTCACATATTTCTGAACATTATTATATTTAGATCATTTTGTATGGGGTGAAAAATAACATTGAGCCATGAAATGGTGTAAAATAACCCTGAATAGAACCTATTTTCGTCACGCGTAGTTCATTGTTGAGTTTGGAGATTGATAGAAGGGGGAAGAGCGTTGTTGTTGCACATGAGCATTGGCTCCAATACCTGTACCACTGATGGTTGTGTTAAGAACGAGGGGGGGGGGTATTACAGAGCTCCATCGGGAGAGAAGGATTTTACTTTGTGAAGCAACTATAATCCGAACTATATCTACCTGGCGAAGCAGCCACGGAAGGACCCAGACCTCAACTACCGAAGGGAGGGGGTGTCCCAGAGAGTTACAGAAAAAGAATGTGGCGGGGAAGCCCGTTAGCTCAACGGATGGCGTCTTCCTTAAGATACTTATTCGGAATTTACTGTAATTTATACATTGTATATTATTTTGCCACTTTTCCTGTGTTATCTATTTTACAAATGTTAAAAGTATTCAAAGCGTGTTTGATGAAAAATGTGCCATTGAATGATTTATAATCCCGGCGTGAACGTAAAAAAAAACTTTTAAATTCCGTGGTATGCTTAACAGAAAACATTTCATATCCTCAACCGTAATTAGTAGTTTTGTTTTATTTGACTTTTCCTGAGAAATGTTTGTGTCATAAATATAAATTAACGGTATTATAAAATGTGAGTTAATTGATGAAATAACAATAATTAAAATCGAATATTGAATAAAATAGATGCAGTGCATGAATGTTTTATGCCCCTAAAGTCTCGTCGGAAATAATACACGACTCTCGGCGGTAAGCAACCCAATGAAGCTTCAGAATCATGCTTCCCAGGGTCATTTCTGTAGTGTGAATTCTCGTCTCCTGGATCCATTCCAGAAGAACGAAAGCCCCGATGAGGATTTGTAGTACTCTTTCCTGAGCGTGAGGCTTACGATGGTCTTGTAATTAACTTGATCTTCGTTAACGATGATCGTTTACCTGAAGTCTTCTGACTGAGGGGATGGAAGCATTTTGAGTGGTTGTCTTATTTTATATGTTAATTTATTGTATTTTTTTAGGAGGAACTTAAACTGTATTTTAATTACACTGTTTTATAGAATTCAGACAATATAGGTTACCGGTTTTGTCAATTGATTTTTTTTTTCTATTATTAATACTCCGAATTTTGCGTGAAATTCTCAGTCAATGGCGGATCTTGTAAATGGCTTCTGTTTTAAAATACACGCAAGTGTGATAAAACGGATTGAACCGCAATGTAATTGGAAATAGTGAATTTGGGTACAGTCTATTGAGTTGAAGCAAACACTGGACTTACAACAATAATGATTACGACGACGACAGCAGCGACAACAATTACGTTATTTCTCTATTTAATGAATATTAAATTCAATTACTTTCGTAATGACGTGATGAATTCCAACATTTCATTTTATTACTCCCTTTTTAAACCATTGACGTTTCTAACAGCAACCTAGTAACTAACAATTTTCGAAGAGTAGAAGACAACTACATATAAATATCTAGCCCGTGAATGATATTTGTTCGATCTTTTTAAAAATGTGTATTTCGCCTAAAGGTTTTGCCATTAATCGTCTTTACTTAATGTGAACTAGGAGCTTCTAAAATATATGACACAATCCCAGGTTCTCAATATTTTGTTTTATAATTGTCAATGTATATTTTTACTCCCTGATTCAGCTTATTTTCTGTTTTACATTTTTCGTAGCTATACATCAATATATTCAGTAACATTAGGTATGTAATTATATCTACAAAATAACTACTAACACATTTATGAAATAGTTCTGGTAGATTCGCTAGGTCAAATGGACCTCAGTAGACAAATTGCAAAATTGAGGATCTAGTTTGATTTGATATAAAGAGAAAAATTATCATAGTTAATACCACGAGTACTTTCCTAATTGTTGATAAACCCCCCAATCGCGAAGCGGGGTTGTGATTTATCTGAGAATTTCTAAAGCACGAGTAGTATTTAATAGGACTATTCCACGAATGAAATTATGTCCAAAAGAGTTCAAAAATGCAGCAAATATTGAAAATAACTGAAAACTTTATTAAAATCAAAGAGATTATATTATAGTATCATATATACGCTGTTTATAAGGCATTGAAATAGCGATCGATGTATACCGCCATCTAAGATGAGTACAGTTTATGATTGGCCAGTAGGGAGGAGAGGTAACTAAAATCGGAAAGAAAAACGATAAACGTGTTGATAAAACAACCCCCTTATTAGGGCATTTTGTAAGTATCACTAGAGGAATAGTCTTCGTAATTGTAGTTGTAGGAAGTTGCCGAAAAATATGGTTTTGCAACTTTCGAAAATGCATGTAATGCAACGAAAATGCGATCTGCGCTATATCATTTTGCGTCTTTTCCTCACCCAGAGTAAAAATTTTAAAGAAAAATTCGGAGCTATTTTTGAGGAAATTTTGATTTTATAATTATTGTTGAGTCTTCATGTAAAGTACCCCCCAAAATTAAAGTATCCTCTTCAAATACAAGGAGGCAGCCACGTCATAAAAAGGCTTATTAGTGTTGGTAAAAATCCTATCCACTAGGGTTGTTCACAGACAGATGAACAGAGAGACAAATGTTTTACCTTCAATCGATTTTCCGGTGTCAAGGACCTACCAAGCGTGGATTCTTACTACACAATGTGTTAGAGGAAGTAATTTACTAAATACAGGAGCAAGATTTATTCACTTTTTTTCCAGGGCCTGTCAAATGAGATTTCCTATTGAAAATTCACTGTTTTTTCTGCGACGTTATAAAACATTCTCACTACTGAGAATGCAGTAGACGAGAAAGTTAAAAGTGTATTGAAGAAATAGTAATGAACAATCTATTCAGATAAAATAAACCATTAAACCGTGACAAAAACCGATGGAAGAAGTAAAAGTTGGGTTACACAAAACAGTGTTTAAGTGTGAATTCTCGCCTCCTGAACGTAAACCCAGAACACCTGAAACACGATGAAGCACCTCTTCCATTAGCCTGAGGCGTACAATGATCTGGTGATTCACTTGATCCTCGTTAAAGATAATCGTTCACCTGACGTTTTCTGACAGAGAGGATGGAAGAAAGAGTTTTCTGAGTGTTTTTAATAACAGTGAATATTAATGTGCGACACAATGCACAAGTGCGTGGCCTATCAAGAGTCGACATGAGACGTTTGGATTGAAGAGTCTTTTTGCGATATTCGCCTCACGCTCGCGCCGCCGTCGTAGCGTTGCGACATCAAATCCAGCTTATCAGCGGAAGGGGAGGGGTGCAGGAGGAGGTATTTCACCCCTACCTGGCATGGTCACGTTCGCGGAGGGGAGGGAAAGGCGAACGGACACAGACAGACAAGGTTGGAACACAGGACTGAGAAGTTGTGCGCGGTAGCGAGGGAGCGAGTGGTGTATTTTTTTCTCTCTTTTTGGGAGAGGCGCTGTGGCTGTGGTAGCTAGAGGAGGCACGATCGACAGAGTGGCTGCGTCTGTGTTTTTTGAGTATTCGAGTTTGACGTGGTTACAAGGAATTTGTGTGGTGTTTGTTTGGGACCACCTCAACAGATGGTGTGGTGGTTACAATCAATGGAGTAAATAGAAAGTTATATTCAGCAGGTATCTTGAAGATGATGTCCTTTCTCTCCTCATTCCCCAAAACGAAAATCGACAAGTTACTCGAGAATTGGGGAAAATGGACATTATATTGTTGTAATATATGCCAAGCGCATACGTTATTATATCATTAGAACTTTTTAATTATACAATGTTGTTATATCCAATTGTTTTGATGGGCATTTTGTATGTGTTGAGTGATGACTAGGGCCCGGATAATTATGTAATTACATATTTTCGTATGTTAACTCTATCAAGTCAAAACCACAATATATTTACGTTTCATGTCGAGTAGGGCCTAAAACCGATTACGTTTTAGTACATATATTTACATATTTTACCCGAAAGTACATATATTTACATATTTTTCACAAAAGTACATATTTTTAAATATTTCTTCATATTTTCGTTTTTCTGCATTCTTTTTGTATAATTCTTCATTTATCCTACATGTTTTTGATAAGGAATAACCAAGACAAACAATTCAGCATTGTCAAACAATTTTTCAGCAGCCTCCTCTCCAATTTGGCGCTATTGTATTGCGTAAAAATGTTGATATTGCAGCAAGCAGAATCCTACAAAAAGGCAAGGTGTTGCACTCCAAAGCTTCCAGTGTGTAGATTTCAGCGCGAGTAAAGCAGAGAACAAAATACTACTCAGAAATACATTTTGTGTATGAAAATGGTACGTCTAGCAAGCGATAACTCGCACCCACAACGTATTTTTCAGAGGTCTCTCTTGACCTTAATGCCCTTCGCCAAAAATTACACGCACCAACGGAGCTCAGAAAGCGCCATTGACAGTTTTCTTTCCCCGTTTGTTGCACTGGAGCCTAAACCCTTGTTTGTAAAGTATCTCTGTGAGGTGAAAATCTAAAGTAAAATCATGATGTGGCACTACAGCTTTTGGATAAGAAAAGGACAGAAAATAATTCACGGCGATTGGCTTAAACCTTGTGGTAACGCAGACTGGGAATTTAACATAGGCAAAGTTTGGTTTACCTTTTCAGAGAAGTCAAGCAATAGCGTCTTGGGTAAGAACATTATTAAAGAAAGCTGAATTTGTGCTAAGAGTCAGTTGATTAAATATCAACCAGCATTGTTTTTATTCCCTAATCCGTGAATAGCATTGAACAGTGACATGTTGGGACAAAGTTTGAATATACACCAGTACCTTCATTCGATGTGAAACACTTGGTCGGTACAAGGCCTTCGAACAGATAATAGGAAAAATTTCATCCCTATAGAGTATTTGAGTTAACTCCTCGTGTGCATGCTTGCGGATGAGCCGTTTCGTCTCTCACAAGTAGAGTACTTCCCGTACACTATTTGAGACAAACGAGGTGTCATTCGACGCGTCTCGGCGTCCTAATAGGGAACTGATAATTTGTTTCCAGAAATGGCTATAAAATTCTAAGAAATTTCCAAAAACGTGTTTTTTCGTTTTGCGCTGTGATCTTGGTAAGTATGCCGGGAACTAAATCAACACCACCTAACTAAATGTAGGTGGTGTTGATTAAACTCCAGTACAATACCGACGAAGAGAAAAACAGAGAAACGAGGACAACGAAGAAGAAGAAGACGACGAAGACGAAGAAAACGACGACGAAAAAGGAGACGACGTAGAAAAAGGAGACGATGAAGAAGGAGGAGACGACGAAGACGAAGAAGAAGGAGGAGACGACGACGAAGAAGAAGAAGGAGGAGACGACGAAAAAGGAGGAGACGAGGAAGACGAAAAAAGACGAAGAAAAAAAAAACGACCGAAAGTAATTTAAAGCGTCGGTGACGTCACGTTCAGCTATTTTCTAAGTATTTGAAACAAATATTTGTTTCTCATTTTTTAGAGACCGTTGTAAACAACAGAATTGTGAGCAGAATCATGTTTTAATTTTGTTCTTTACGAGTATATTAAGTCTACACAGATCAACATTTAAGCAAAAGTATTTTATTAAAACGAATTGATATAATAATTAAAGTGTTACATATTTCTTAATTTTTAGTACATATTTCTATACATTTTAATACATATATATGTACATATTTTCCTAATTTTTAGTACATAATTATCCGGGCCCTAGTGATGACTTACACATCACGCGGATGTGTCATCTGTTCACATATGCGCGCGGGCCTCGTAAACTTCTCGGAATTCCATCGGCGTCTCGCAGAGGTGCCACGCACGTGGCAGCGTGGCTGCGGCAGGTACGGAGGTTACCTCACCTCAGCAACCGGCTGAGGCATGTTCTGAGAATTCCCCCTCCCCTCCATCTTCCTACGCCCTCTCCTGTTTTCTTCCGCTGTCCCCCTCGCCCCCGCCACCGCACCCCGCTGCAGCCCCCGCCGCCGCCCCCGCCCGCGCCGCCGCCCCCGCCCGCGCCGCCGCCCCCCGCCCCCGCCGCCGCCCCCACCCCCACCGCCGCGCCCACCCCCGCCGCCGCCCCCACCCCTGCCGCCGCCCCCACCCCCGCCGCCGCCCCCCGCCCCGCCCCCCGCCCCGCCCCGCCCCGCCCCGCCCTAGATAACTAGATGGTATTCAACCGCTGTCTGGAGGAGAATTCTAGTAGCCTGTTGCACAGATCGACAGTTTTCCGTGGATTCTACGATCAACACCAGGCGAATGCCGGAACAGTATCCTAATAAACGGGCCATAAACATGCGCGATCCTTCCCTCTGCCGTCTGCCGCCTGTTGTCATCGTTACCTCCATCGCTTCCACCGTCGCCACTGCTGCGGTGAGTCACCCATGAATGCCTCCGGCGTCGCCGACGCGTCGTGGAGTTGGCAAGCTGTAAGAACGGTGAGGCGGGATAGACGGCAACAAAACATTCTTCCTACAAAAGAAATACACATACTTTGACAACATTAACAGTTGTTTTGTTTGTTCATTCATTCATTCACTCGTTCATTCGTTTGTTTTCTGTTTTCTCCGGTCAGTAACCCTGGGTAAACTCCCATATATTCACATAAATTCGGACACTATACAAACATCTTTCGACGTTTGTAGATGTGGGTGAGACATTTTTAAATAGTTGACTACATAACCTGCATAAATGCTTGCCATTTTGATGTAGTGCGTCTGCTGTTGTAAATGCCGAGATAGACCTCGGCGATATTCGAGGATCGCAAAGGTATTCTGCAATGGGAATGTCCTCAGACGAGAGATAGTAGAGTTTTTGCACTTCACAGCTGAAAGCACTATCGATCTTCTACGCATGCGCAGATGCACAAAGTGACGCGAAACATGAATTGCGCATGCGCAGCAGATCGATAGTACTCTCCACTATGAAGTCCAAAACTCTCTAATGACCGCAAGAGGACCTGGTAGGCGTTTTAGGTGCCGATAGATTGGACCTGGCAAGAGGGTCGGTAAACCATGAACCTAGCCCCGTTTCAAGAGGGCAGCAAACTAATCATACAAGAAAGTTTTTGCTCTTTTGTATCCCAACTAGTTATTCATTTAGGCAAAAACATGCGAAGAAAAAGTTTAATGGATATCAGGGGTGTTTTATTTATTTACACTCGTGCTAGAGGCTTTTTGGCACGTATTTAGGCATTCGAGCCTTAGAAAGACGTATGATTCGAGAATTAGAAAGAAGTATGATTCAAAACTTTTGATCCATACGTCTATATAATGTATAATACAATCAGACCATAAATGTAAATCTTGCTTATTCTGATTATTTAGTGGTAAATGCGAGCTCGAATTGAATTATTTATGGTCAGAAAGGGAATCAAAATATAATTAATATTACTATATTTGATATTTCGTACTCGGAATATAGGTAATATCAATGATGAATCTATTGATTATTTCATGTTTCCGAGCGTTTACATTACTATGGTCATTGATCTTGTAAATTTTTATTACGGAAAGTGGGGCATAGGATGGTGAGATCCGGTG
This sequence comes from Acheta domesticus, assembly GCA_031308135.1. Classification (NCBI taxonomy): domain Eukaryota; kingdom Metazoa; phylum Arthropoda; class Insecta; order Orthoptera; family Gryllidae; genus Acheta; species Acheta domesticus. The sequence continues at coordinate 89,171,134 of JAHLJT010000631.1, read as the reverse complement.
CCGGCCTACACGTCGACTTGCGGGCTTTTTCCCATCCAGGTATCTCCAACCAACGGATGTACTCTCTCCAAACAGCTCGCCCAGCCGCATTAATAAATATATGTCATCTCTTGCTCATGCCCAATGCTCATCAAATCGTTTATCTTCGCCGATGCTCCAAAATTACCTTGAAGATCATACCTTGAAGGTCATACCTTGAAGATCATTTCTTCCAAGTTATATATGCGTAAACAGTTGAGGGAAAGAGCGAGAATTACTTTCCTTTTTATGCCATTACTAAGCCCTCTGATTCACCGCTGTTTAGCAGAGGAGGCGTGGAAATTATCTTCTCGTACGGGCGTACAACACACAATCACATACTGGCAAATTCACTCTAATCACACTCTCAGTTACACACACGTAAACACACTCAGCCACACACATACACACTCAGGAGCACACATACATTCACTCTGGCACTCACACACACCCATGGATATGCTCTAACACTGACTGAGATGGCTCAGGGCAATAGTTATCCCTGCAGCATTTCCGACCGGGAGATCTTGGGATATGAGCACAGACGGTGGCGTATTCTTGACACTAGCTAGATAGCTAGGTCCAATTCAACCACTGGAGAAAAATCTAGTGGCCGGCTGCCCTGAACGGTGGTTTCGTCGATAAATACCAGTCGATAGCCAGAGCAGTGCCTAACCCTAAATAAACAGGTCACGTATCTTTCTTTCCTCATCCTTGTTGCATCCTCACTCCTCACACTCGCACACAGCTTAGAACTTGTTCTGGCTGTGGTTGTGGCCCGCAAGGAAAGATACCTAGAGGGAGAACTCTTCAAGCCAGCGTGTAGGTTGACGCCGAATCTCACATTCTACCGGGCAAGGAACACCCGCACTTCCAGAACAACTTTGAAACTAATGATCATAGATACGATGTGCTCTAAATAATCTACAGTAAACCCTCGTTGACTAGAATTAAACAAGGGTTCGAAAAAATCGCAGTTCGTGTTAAAAAAATTCGCGTTATCCGAGTATTATAAATGTCCCATTTACCGTAATCCCTTGCCGGAACCGAAGTTTTGTTCGTGCTACGGCGAAATTCGTGTTAAGTTCATGCTAACGAGGGTTTACTGTAGTATGTAACACACATTCACTTATGTACTCTTCCGTTCTATCTCTCTCGCTAACTCTCTCTCTGTATGTCTCTCTGACTCTCCCACTTTGTCTCTCTTCCCCTCCTCTCTCTCTCTCTCTCTCTCTCTCTCTCTCTCTGTCTCTCTCCCACACACACACACCCCACTCCTAGGCACAATGCGAATTAGATAAGATTGTGGTTCAAAAGTGCATTTTAGTATTCTGCGTGCATGCGCCATCAATCCTGAAGCGCAACCACATCCTATGCGCAGTGAGCCATGCAAGAGTTTCTCGGAACCTGCCTCCTCCGGCCACCGTGCCCTACCCTACTCGCGAGCGACAGCGACAGGCGACACTCGCGTATGGGTGACGCGGTTGGCGGGTGGGCGAGAGGGGGCCGGAGGGGGAGGAGAGCGGCGCTGCGATGAGTCGCGGTGGCTAGCGTCACGTCCGCTTCACTTCCTTGGCCGAAGTGGCGAGCTGTGTAAGCTGCAATCAGCACTACACCGGACTTGTTGGTATTCGCCCGCGTGCGAAGTGGTACTTTTTTTCCCCAAAGGGGACATTTAAACTCCAGGAGGGGCTCATCAAAGAATTGATGAGTGAATCATCTTGTCTTGCGCAACACAGGTTGAATCAGTCCTAACAATGCTTTCGAGAATGTATTCTTGGCCAATGTCCATCAGTTTGATTTGAACATTTCGGAATGTAAACATGACAAATTAGCAGACTATTGTTGATTAATTTTATCCGTATCAAGGGGTACTTCTAGCTTTACTGGCAGGCGGCGTCAAACTCTCTAGGCCCTAGGGTCTGTGGAAACGATCTATGATATCCCTCATCCGCCAGTTCACTTCCTCTTGCATGTATTGTTCGTTTTGGGTATCCGCGAGTGGAATTCTGATAGTGTCGGTACACATCAGATCTGCAATTAGATATTTTGCTGTTTTAGTTCTCCAAATATGTAGTACGACCTCAAATAACCTTCAAATTCAAGGAATAGCGTTTAGCAATATTCGTGTTCGTATTTTGTAACATTTTAAGCATACACCTTTAATTTAGATACATGTTCATTGAACTCCAATTTTGACATCAAAACTCGCCACTAGGGCAGACACGAACAGTTCTACTTTACCATTGTTAAGCGACCATTGCCACTCTTTTAATCTGAAAATGCGCCTGTAAATTGTGAACAAATAGTGTTTTTATTCGCAGCACCGTCAACTCAATGGGTAACTAGTGTCCACATCAAAGGCTTTTTGATTATATCTTCAACTGACTGGGATGAAGTTCAACGGCAAACAACGATTTTTTTTGTTTGTGATTTTCGATTGTTTTGTCGCACGTTCAAGTAATGTGAAATATAACTACAGCCAGAACGTGTACTAACAGATAAAGGAATCCGCACCAAGAAATCTTTTTGTGACTGACTCATACCGACAATACGTCAGTGCTCGTCCTTGTCGCAGAGATAAGTCGTTATTGTTCCTCAGCAATTGAGTAACAGCGCACATGCAGGAATGCGGAAGAACTAGGGAGTCTGGTCAGGAAATCTTACTCCGTAGGTAATCCCAATCCTTATTTAAAACTTATAGGTTCGTTAATAAAAGATTAAGCTGCACTTTTATAAGCAATTCGTTTTACTTTTTGTTCATTTTATTTGATTAAATATGACAAAGATAAACGTGTTGAAACATTTTTAGATACATCGGTAATCTGTTTAAAAGGCCCTGTTTACATCAGAACGAACATTTCTTTCTAAAAATCATTCAGTGTTTCTGATAAAATGTACTGTCTTATAAAGCGTGTTATGTTTAAAGAATTAATTTGTTATAAAGCGTCTTTTCCATTCAGGAATTCGTAATAAATTCGTTCGCAAGAATATAGAGCCATTTTGATTTTTTTCTGAGCAATGTAATTTTGCCATCCGCAGTAGATCACTACCATCAAAACTTGTGGTACAGAGATATATCCTAAAAATTAATACAAACAGTAAACAATAATTCCAATTGGTTTGCACGATTAATTGCTATGAAATCATCATGTACTTGGAAAAAATAAATTCATATACTAGAGGGAACTCACTATTTATTACGAAAATGTAATGTAAATTAACAAAATCATTGTTTGTTTGCAAGCGCCATTGCATAACACGTAATTCCAGGTCTTTCGCTTTCCTCGAGATACACCTTCTCCTTTAATGTAGTAAAGACAATGCACAGTCGTAGAGTCAAGTTATTTATTCTCTGACACAAAGTAGATCAGATTACACGTGGCCTCTTGAGCCGCCCAGGTGCGCGAAAGGAGATCGGCAAGTGCCAATTACCAACAGGTCTCCTCCGCCTTGTTTTTGTTGGCCCCTGATGTTGTCCTCCACTTGCAATTTTGCCGGTGGCATTGAGTCAATATTGACGACAGAGAAAGATGAAGCAAATATGCAGATGATTATTAATAATTCAAGGGTAAATCTGTAATATCTGTAATATACTCCCAGGACAAATAATTACACGGTGTTAACTGACGATCAATGCATCACGATTGAGATTAGATAAATACGCGGATATATCTAATTACCACGCTCCCATAAATTGCGAGATTTGGGAGATACGAAATTATACCTGCAATGAAAGGTAATGGTTATTTATTTAATTTGTTAATGCGCAGTTCTGTTACAGCAGAGTAGGCTAAGGTTAGTCGTTCGATTCAAAATATCCTTGAATGTTTGATTTATGTGAAAAATCAGGGAGTGAGATTCAGTGTTTATGCTTCACGAAAAAGGAACCTCTTTTTTTTTGACCGAGCAGATCCGTTTTAATCAGTGCCCTCTGGAATACAAAGCCAGGTGACGATTTTGTGACGTAAGCACGAGTAGGCCCACGAAGAGACTCTCCGGCCGGATACTCCGTGTGTTATTCGTGTTGCTATGTTGTGTTGGTTGTGATTTTTCAGCAATTTGATTATTTTTAATTACGGAAATTCGAACTTGGTAAGTACAAGTAATTTCTGATTAAGTTCACTTTACGTCTTAGATCTAAAATTAAGGCAAATATAAGCAAATGATATATTTGTGCTTCAATTTGTAGAAACGTGTTAAGAAGCTTCTAGGTTATTGTGCATATTGATCGTACAGTGTTTAGGACTTACGTGATTACACAGTTAACAGATGTTAACAAATTCGGAACTATTCAAACTCTCATTGTTTCAGTACAGCTCATCACAATAACTTTCAAGTGAAGTGTGCCCGGTTGTAAAGGCAACTACCGAAACGGCCCTGCTGTTAGTGTATTCGGCTTGCCCAAGAGAAAGAGCCAAGGAGTGCGTGGACAAGAGCTATTTGTAGAGAGAAAACTTTCATACCCAACAATAACTGAAGGGTAGGTATTTTAAAAATACTTTAAACTTGCAAACGGTGATAATGATTGTGATAGTTTTGGTGATAGTTATTGAATTGTTGAAAAATGGATTCAATCTTTGCCTCATCAACAAATAATAACGTATCATCCACATATCTAGCACAAAATATTACCTCATTTTGACTTAAGATTACTGTGTCTGCTGCATAACCGATTCAGAAAAGAGATAACTCATGGGTCCACCTATTGTAGTCCCCTGTTTTTGTTTGTAACAAGAATCATTGAACATGAAGAATTTGTTATTCAACATTAATCTAATTCCTCGCAGGATCTCCTCATTCGGTATTTTAAATGAATTTTCCTTATCAAGTTTTTCGTTCAGAGCTTCAAATATTACGTTATGTGGGATGTCTTATATGTTTTAATATACACATAATTGTTACGTGATATGTCAACTCAAAATCTAGCCTGCAGCATGATTCTGCTTCTGTACTTTTCTTTCCTAAAATATTTTAAATCGCCTATTTTGTAAAAATAATTTTTGTGTGTATTAATGTAGGAATATGTATGCATATGTATTGAGAAACTACTTAAATATTTTGTTGTGTTACACAAAATATGTATTGAATAATATATGTAAATTGTGATATGATTTTCTTCAAAATAAATGACTATTCCTAAAATTAATCAAAGTGTATTTTTATTAACTTCTGATTCTAATTTTGTTGATAGTTGTAGGAAAAGTTTTATTTTTTTCTTTCAAAGAAACATTTTCCTGAAATAAAAGCAACGTATTTCTAAAAAATAAATCCTTCGATTTTCGTTACCAAAATCTGTTGGTGTAAATTGAAGTACCAGGGAGAAATATATTGTGAAATGCTCTTGCTATTAACTTCAGCATAGATCGTAGGCCCGCGGCGGGGCTGGTGGGCCTACTGATCGTGACGTCATTGGCAAGATGGCTGCCTGTCGCCAGGCCTTGTATTCTAGAGGGCGCCGTTTTAACACGATGCGACTGTTTCGTATTTCTTCTGTCTTTAAACTTGTTTGTTACAATCACGGTCGACTGCGTTGTTTGATTTGCTTCGATTAAAAATTTTTACCTTTTAATTTCGTTTCAAGACGTAGGTTATTCCCTTGTTTTCGTTTCATCTAAGTCTTCGTTACGCAGTCACAACCAAACTCCTTGCTAAATTTTCATGGAATTTGAAATGAATGTCTTTAAAGTCATTAAAACTTGTGTACACTAAGGATATTTATTTTTTGTTCCGATTAAATATGGTGGTCGTTTTAATTGTTCTATTTCATGAAATGTAATGTAAATTACTTTATTGTGTCATGACTTTAGCCAAATGGAACAAGATATTTTGGCGTTTCTTCTGATAGTAGAGATGTTTGTTTGATAGTAACGAGAAACACGTTGCTCTATTTATTGACTAAACCTTTAAAACTGCGATGCAAAGCAGATTTTAGATTTTTTGGGATACGAGGTGTACTGTTCGTAAAACTACGAGTAAGGTCTTGCCTCATGGTTAAATGTAAAAATATCTCAGTAAATATCAAATAAAATAATTTTGCCAGTTATATTAATAATCGTAAAAAGAGAGATAATTAATATTTTAGGTACAATAAATGTAAGAAAATATTCCCTCCTTCACTAATTACGATTGATGAAAGTAAGGTAATCACAAAATTATCACAACTGATTAAAGAGTGTACGGGTTTCGCTTATACTCGTAAAACGAATATTGAATATTTTTCTAAAAGCGTTAAATGGAGGTTTTATGTATCATTCTCTTTCGTTCTCTATTTGTTTCATTTCCTAGTCGTATGCGCGGGACCGTTTTTTGGAGCCTCTGAGGCACCTGGCAGATTCGAAAATAAGGCAGCCAAATCTATTTATTTATTTATTTACGTCAAAAACAGTTGGGTCATTCCATGCAAAATTTCAGGTTTTCTGACAGTGAGTCTCAGATTTTTTCATATTTTATTACATTAATCTACTAATGATGAACAGTTAAAAGACAATTTATGGAATTAATATCTTCAGCAGTTTAGCAACAATTACGGGTTAAACATGGACGATGACACAATGTACTCAATAATGATAATAATTATGACGTTCATAAAATGAATAAAACTTTAAAAACGGGCACACTATTTTGAAGATAAATGATCATATTTTAAGCAGTTGATAATATATTAAGGATTGAGACATTTGTTTATAATAAAAAATGCTAATAAATTAAACAAATACATTTTTCTTCAAAAGTAATATTTTCTTTTCTTTCATATTTTACACACTGCAGGAAGAACCAATAAATAACCATTCTGCAAACTGTCGCGATGGAATCTTAAAAAATGCATAAGTTATTAAATAAAAAGTATACGCGCATTTTGCTCTTAAGGTTGAAAGTCTCGTGCCTTTGCCCAGCGAGGGGTGACGCAAGGTCGTAGACAGGCACCGCCAAGTTCATTCCCTAGGGATATCCATCGTTGCCTTCGAAGGGATCCTGACACCAGTTTACAGGCTTAGTTTTCGTGTGTTACTGTTCAGTGATACATCGTGATAGAAAATGCCAAAGATTGTGAATACGTTTAACAGGCGTTGGTGCTGCAATCCATTCGGACTCGAGAAGCACAAAAGTCGGGTGAGTAAGAGAAAGATTACAGAGGCGATGCGGAAGAAAATATCGAATTTAGTGGTAGGTGAAGCAATATGCGATGAGTCGTCACAAAATATCCAAAATGCCCAATGCAGATCTTCGTGACTCAACTGAAACAGTGAAGTGAAAACGTCAAGTGAAGAGGAGTACGTAGCCCCAGGAGTTGCAGAGGAAGCCATTATCAGTAATGTAAACATTTTGTATCCTCTGGGTCAATTACCATTGTCATTGCGAAAACAAACCCGAGAGATGTCGTACGCAAGGAGAAAGGTGAGTGCCGTAAATAAAGCAGTTTCTGAATTATTTCATGTGAGTACAGAAAGCAATGATGGAGAAGAAATGTTGACACAATTCAAAGAAAAATTTTCAAACGTGAAAACAGCTAATGAGAAATACATGATTTTAACGTGTTTACCAAAAAGTTGGAGTGAACAAAAAATAATGGTCGAATTTGGCATATCTCTTCATGTAGCTCCTACGGCAAAATTAACACCTAGAGAAGTAATTTTGCGAAATCCACCATCGCGCGGCGGAGGAAAACTGTAACGCCGAGCGCTGACGAGGAGCGCTGTGGCGCGGCGGCTCTAGCAGCTGAGACGAGTTCGTTAATGGAGCGCCAGTAAGATACTTTTATTCATAACTTTAAAACCATTCAAGATTCCATGATGAAATTTACAGAGTAGCTTGAAAGTAGTTTCAGCAATTTTTCTTCCAAAATTCAAGAATTTAAAAATATTATATTTCCATTTATTGCATTTTTTAGAATTTGTTTACTTCCTAATTGTTAAAGACTCACGGTAAAAAAGATCTTTAACATAAAATTATCCTTTACATTTCTTCTACAAATGGTGTCACTTTCATATTTTTTGCTTGTTTGCATATCATCGGAAAAAAATCATAACGGAATGTCTACAGACTGCTAACCTAATATTTCAAGTGCCCATTGTTGCTAAACAATGGATGAAGAGACAAAAATATTTTACCTGGTTCATGCAGGTATCATAATAAGTAAGGTGGCAAAATATTTTTAAATTCTGAGATGTAGTGTCAGATTTCCTACTTTTTTGCATGGAATGACCCAGTTTACAACTGTGTGTGAAGAGCTATGGGGGGAAGTGAAATTTGTGCACGTTTTCATAATTCTGTGATCTCTATCATAAAACATATTCTAGTCGAATTTTGAATACAGAAAAAGAGCTTTCTTTAAGTTTTGTTGACAAAATATTCGCTCCTATACAATAAAATATATTTTTAAAGGTGAATTAGCTATAAATTTGTGCCCTTAACCCTCATCATGTTCTTCATGAAAGAATAATACTTTTTGCCGCGACAATATGGAAAACGATAATTTGAATAACTATATTTCCCACTGAAATTCAGAAGACGTGCACAAATAATGAAGTCCAGAAGCAAAACAAGGGACCATCTCAGCATTTGCTCAAAGGATCAGGGAAACTGGACGAAAAACCTGATCGAGATGGGAGCCATCAATCCAGAAACTGTGGTAAAATACTTGTTACAGGTTCTTTAGAATTATACAGTCCAAATGATAAATAATTACATTAACTATCATTGTTAAAATTAATGTTACTTTCTTTTTAATGCTTGGTATAGTCTCAAACAGTTATGCAGCAGAAAAGATTTTACTTGGGACTTAAACTTTTCTATCGAATTTAATCGTTTAATGTCTTCTGGCAAAGTGTTGTAGAGTAATGTACATGAATTGTATGTGAATTTTTTGTAGTGAGCTGTTGATATTGCCACCTGATGAATATGACTACTGCGTCGTGTGTTATACTTATAGACATCGGCGTTTGCCGAAAATATATTTCTACCCTTAAGTAAGTCATTTTTGACAAAAACTACTGATTTGTAAATCAGGAGAGAAGGTAATGGTAAAATTCCTAGATTAATAATGAGAGACTTACAAGAATCACGTGGGTGGGAACCCCTATGAGAGTGAGTGAGAGAAATAGTTATTGCATTTGCATTTAATTGTAATTGTATGTAATTGTACAAATTCTGAAAATTAATATTTTTTGTTATCTCTAGCATATTGGAAACATTTTAACCGATACGTTAACTGGGAAAACAGTTAAGTTGGAAAACATAGGCTAATAGACTCTCACTGGTACGATCACTTTGAAATACCAATGAAGACTGTCGAATGTTGGGTAGCATAAACATAACATTGGTAAGCCAAACGCTTTGGAATCGTTTCCCACTCCCTTGTTGCTCGTTCGGCGTGCATTAAAGAACAACGAACAACACCTAAAATTCTTTTAACTATTGCGTTGGGAATTGAATCAATTTACGCTATTATTTTTGCATTCGAGTATGTGCCAATCAAGTGACGGTGGTGTGAAGAACAACAACAATTCAAATTAATATGTACGAATGTTGTTAGTACGGATGCTTACAGAAATAGGGTCTTGAGGCTTTAATATACAAGAGGCGAGCCGCAGGTTAACGCAATACAATAATACTTTGTTGGATTACTAGTAGCTTGACTTCATTACAATGAAGCAATGAAATCGGTATCTTTGGTAAAAAAATTAACACAATTTTTGAATGGTTGTGTTTTTCAATATTTTGAGGCCCCCTAAAGAACGAGGCCCCCAGCGGTCCCCGGCTTCGCGTTAAATCGCGTCTGAGAAAACTGCGTTAACACCTTAACACAATGGGGAAAAAATTGGAGAATTCAATCAATTCGCAAAAATGCCAGACTTAAATATTTACTCTTAGGAGACAGCAAAACCCTCCCTATCTAAAAATAGATGACAAGGAATACCTTGTAAAAGTGCGCTAATAAAGTAGCTCCGAGTATTGTTAGACAATAAACTTTCCTGGAAACCCTATGTCCTCGCAGCAATCAACAAATCTTAAGCCAATCTATCAAAACTTCACCTGTTCGTAAATCAACACTCAACGCTTAATATCAAATGCCAGATTCTACTACACAAATCTATTATCCTACCCACACTAACTTATGCTTGCCCAGTGTGGGGAAACGCAGCTCCTACCACCGTACAAAAATGCAAACAGTACAAAATAAAGTCCTTGCAAAGTCAATTGAAGGCTCCATTAGTTTATACCTAACCATCAAATTCACTGAGGACTCCTATTCGATGCCGTTCCAGAACATAAAAAAACTAGCAAATAATTTCCATTTATCCCTCCCCTCAACTCATCCCGTTCATAAATTCCATCTAGGCCAAACATTTTGAAAATAATCAACATAGAACTGCGTATAAACTTACATTATAATTTTTTGAATTAGAAAAACCCTTACAGTGAACGAGTCAAAATTTGTCGGAACATGTCAGAGGCCAATTCGATCAAGTCAGAGCCCAATTCGGATCATTCGTAACTATGTATCTGACGGTTACCTTAAGTCAGTCCTGGATCTCCAAATAATGTATTATCCACATGCTCATAAGATCCATCATGACAAATTATCACGCATAGTCAATTTTTGTTACTGCTCAGATATGCTGCTTCGTCTCGGTTTTTTTTCAGTTTTTAATTTAATTTTTTTTTCTTGTTTTCAGCTCCTCTGGGGTCGCCTTGGTTTGAATGAAATTTTTATATTCTACTTTAGTTATTAACAGCGTATTGATTTATATTTTTATAATTTTTCTGTTGTCTATAGTAGTGAGAAAGTATTAAGAAGGCTACATTTGCAATGCAATGTAATGTTAATAAAGGTTAACACGGAGGTTCGAAAAATGCCTAAATATTCATTTTGCAAATTCAGAAGTGTAAATAAATATAGTGCTTATGTCATGTGATTTAGTGCATTTTGATGTATCCGTACACAAATTTTAAAGAACAAATTTCAAGCCGTTTTGAAGAAAATCTTGTTGATATAAATTTTGAAATTGTCAAAATTTGACTTGACGTTTCGCGAAATCTACTAATATTTTTAAAGAACTGGACATGAAATTATTTAAGATTCAATATTGATTAATACACTGCTTTAATAATGAAACTTCTTGCTTCAGTGATGAAAGATTTCAAAGGAACTGAACTTTTAATTTTTTTAATTCAAGTTTTTAATGGAAATTGAAATTTTGCCTTTTCACAAGCGCACCGTCGACTGAAAAAGTTAACGAAAAAAATATATCCATTTTTGAGAAAATTTTGACAATTTTCAAAGGGCTTAATATAAAGCTCCCCCTCCCCCAGAAAATAAAAGATGAATTTCATATTCTTAGGGTAGCCAGTTCGGTCAGATCGAAAAATATACAAAGTGAAGCAAAGTGCAATATCTAAAGAATAGGAAATTTAAATATGCTGTTCACTCCGTGTTTGTGAAACTGACACAGTGAATGAATGATGTCAAGTTTTCAGAGTAGTTCAAGGGCATCGTGTATGCTGAATCGGTGTAAGGTCATGCATTTGATTGCTGGCAAGGATAACTGTTTCGTGGGCGAATATTAAGTAAGGCTTCTTTTCAAGGGAAAATTGTTGATATCCTTAGTCAAAGAGCGAGAGAATATTTGAACTGAGAAGGGAAATGGGTATCCATCAGCGATGTAGGCAATATATGAAAGAAACTTGAAAAACAATGTGGCTTGAAACAGTCTCCATTAATTTAGTTTTTTAAATTCCGTTTGATTGTTGATGCATTATCCTCGACAGGTAAAGGCAAAAACTATTTAATACATTGGAAGAAAATGTGGTAAATTATCTTAAAAATCCACGATTAACACTCAATATTTAGTACCATATCTATGAAATTGAAATGCTAAACCGAATTACAAAAGATTGAACGTTGAAAGACGAATAAATAAATAAATACACTAAAAATACATTAGAAATATTAAAGCATTCAGTTTCCAGAATTGCTTTCTTTATTATTATTCACTACAAATTGCTTTCTTTTTATTACAATTAAAAATAATCATAAAGTATTACACGAATATATCATATATATATATATATACTGCGCCATATTTAGGTTCGTTCTGAAGTATCCTTGTAAATGTTCATCTACGCGTGCGGTTTTAGTGCGTGAGATTTCCGTATCTCTTCAGTGAACATCAGGTTGGTGGTTTACATTTGGCTTCATAAATATAATGGGAAAGATTGCTCACCAAATTCTCGTCTCTTCAAATGCAATGGAATGGGAAAAGAGTTAGTGAATGAGGTCTTTTAGGTAATAAATTCTAAAGAGGATTATAAGATGTCTGTCATCTTAAAGAACATAATATGATAGGACCGATGGCTTGTGATATTCATTTCACTACACTCTCACTATAACAGCTCAAACATTTCCTTCGTTAATATTTGGTTTGTGATTAAATATTTATTCCAAAGATATTTTGCAGGTCCAAGTATTTCGGAAAGAACTTCGCTTAAAATAAACAATCTTCACTGATTTATTTGGACAAAAACATTGGTAGAGACTAGCTGTCGTTCCTGTGACGTCAAAGAGAATAAAAAATGCGTAGCCAGACAGAAGGAAGAAAGAGGGGATATAGTGGAAAAGAAATAGAATCAGAGACGGCAGAATTGACAACTGCCATAAGCACAGAGGAAAGATGTCTTTTCCGCCTCGACACAATTTGCACAGACTTTTCCTAGTGTCATTTATGTTGCTTCAACATTCAGTTTAACTCATAATATTCCGAAATAAAAAAAAATTACCTCCACAATATTTGTACTCGACAGTGAAACAACACCAACGATGACCTACTCATTTCATTCGCAACATACACACACACACACACTATTACGCGGCTATTACGCACGTGTTTTCTGTTTTCTTCATCTTCTTTTATGTAAGAAAGTTTACACAAAGTATTAATTAATTTAACGATCAGCTATTTGTAGAAAAAAAACAACAAACGAAAACTTTTGTAAAGAGATCTGACACCCTTTTCTTTCGTTACCACTTTTGGAAGAGTATCGACCGTCTGAACAAGTGGTGTTGATACTGGTGTCGATAATTCGTAGGTATAGCAGCATCCCAAGTCGTGCCACAGGCGGTGGCAGTGACCTCGAAGCCAAAGGCAGCTTCCACTCACAAATCTTCGGCGTTGGTAGCAACACAACTGAAGGCGGTGATGGCGATGGTGGCGACAAAGTTGCGGCGGTCATGGCGCCGGTAGCGGGAGTGGTGAGGACAGTGGTGGCGATGGTGTTAGTGACGGCGGCAGTGGTGCTCGTGGCTCTGTTGGCGATAATCTCGCGGCGGAGGCGGCACGATGGCAATGCTGGTGCGTAACGTTGTTGTTCGCGCAGGTGGTGACATTGGCCATGTCGGTGAAGGAAACGGCAGGAGACATGGCGGCGCGATGATGACGCACGTGGCTCTGGTGGCAGCGGTAGCGACGGTGAGGGTGGCGGAACTTTGGAGTCGGTGATGGAAAGGCGATGGTGCAGTGACGTTGGCGGCAGCAATGTTAGTGAAGGCAGTGGTTAGGGTGCTAGCGGATCGGGGGGGGAGGGGCATACCCCCCAAAAAGGCCTATAGTTTTCGTTTACCTTTCTTTATTTGGCAAAATTGATATAAATATTTATGTTCGAATTATGTTATCATCTTTACAATAAAATATAATAGTACCATATCTACAGTACATAAATAACATACAATATAATAACAAATATGTTTATTATTTAACAAAACTCTACAATGCCACCCACCCAAAAAAAATGATCGGCTGGATCCGCCCCTGGGTTAAGGTGGTGGCAGTATTGGTGGCGCTGGTGCGGGTGATGGCCAAGGTGTATGCATGGGTCAGCGGACGGTTACCACAGTGGTACCTGTTGCTCTGATGGTGGCGACGGCGCGATGGTTGCAGCGGCAATGCTTATAGCTCTGATGACGGTGGCTAGAGATGTGTCATCGAGGACGATGGTTTCAAAACATCCATATTTTTATAAAAGTTTCGATGCATTTAACATCGATTGAGCAGTGATTTTTTGAAGTTGATTTTTTTTTCACCTACGTTTTGTGTTCAATTTTTTTCTGTGGTTGCTGTTTAATTTTCGAATTAAAAAAGTACTATCATAATAAATACTTTTAAAAATCTTGAGATTTATAAATTGGTCATTTTTCGGTTCAAAGTGACCGATGGTGAAAAATAATAAAAATATGGGTCGCCGATAAATGACAATATTTTTAAGTTTTCTAATGAATTATTGAATTAAATTATCCCAATTTAATATAATCAAACGTTTATTAATTGACCTGATCATTTTTGGCATATTTTGTCAGAGCTTAACAAAAAATTAATATACTCGACAGCCATCAGTTATCCCCCTCCATGAATATTAATGTTACTAATTGCAGGTGTCAAAACATAGACGTTTAAAAAGATCTATAGTTTGGAGGCCATGTTTTATAAACATAGATGCTTCATTTTTGAACATCGTGTTTTGAAACATCGATGTTTTGTTGACGATTGATTGATTGATTAGAGATTCCGGACGCAACAACTGCTAAGGTAGTTTAGTCCTGTACGAGTAGGCATGTTTTTATCTTGGGAGGGGGCGGTGGTCTTTCCCCGTTGAAGGGAGAGATCCGACGCCGACCAACACGTAGCATTGCGAGATATTCCCTTACCAGGTCCCTCCCATCAGCGGGGCAATACTCCAGCCGGGACAAGCTCTAATCTCCCGAGGACAATCTCTAAGCTCCCGACAAGAGTGGTAGTGTAAAGCATGTAAGTGTAATTGTGTGCAAGAAAGAGGTGAGGAGAATAGATTGAGAGGTCAGAGGTCATTATTCCCGTAAGTGTAGTGCATGTTTTCATCGGGAGGTGGCGATGATCTTTTCCCTGCTGGATGGCGAGATACGACGCCGACCTACCGTCGACCAGCGGGGTTTTCCCCTCAACCAGGTATCTCCCACCAGTGGGGCACCGCCCCAGCCGGGACAAGCTCTAAGCTCCCGACTGGTCTCCCGGCATGTATGGTAGTGTAGTACATGCTAGTGTAAGTGTGTGTGTAAGAGGAGAGGTAGGACAAGGAAGAGGAAGGAAAAATCACGCACGGTCCGTGGCCCGTTTGTTAGGGTACTGTTCCGGCTATCGCCTGGTGTTAATCGGAGTCGAACATTAGGATTTCCCAGTCAGAGACACTAGCAGAGACACCAATTGATGCTCTGAGCCTCCTAAAACGGTTTTAGTTGTCGATGTCGCGCCCCTGGCGGCGCCTGCGCTGGCGGTGGAGCGGTGACGGCAGCGGTGGCGGCCACGGCGGCGCTAATGACTCTAGTGGCGGGTGCTCCAGGCGCGCGTGGGCTGTAATTGGAGCGAAGTCCAAGGGAGAGCTGAATGACGGCCACGGCAATTTGACGCGGCCCCCAAAGCCGTGGGCGGAGGCAGCGGCGGAGACGGAGCCCCAAGGCGCGGCTTACGACAAGTCGTCCAAGTGTCGATATTAGGGAGTTTTAACCGTTGTAGAACCAAAACCATGATGAATTAAGGGATGTGGTTCACGGGATTGGTCGAATTTATATTACATTATTGTGATATCATATTATTGTGGACGTAATTTCATATAGATATCTTCATGCGTTTATGTTTTTCGTACATTAGCCCTGATGAGGGAATTACAAGATTCCGAAACGTTGGCAAACTGATTGTTTAAATATTCATAATTCGACCAATCCCGTGAACTACATCCCTTAGGGAATTTGAGCAGATTTGTTACGTTTTGACCTTAAGCGGTATTAATCACATGGCGCCACATGATTGTCAGTTTAGCTGATGGCCAGCACTGCCGCTGTCTCTACAGCGACTCCAGCGACTCCAACCGGGAAGTCCTGGGGTCCGAGTAGCTAAAGTGGCAGGATTATCGACACTAGCTACAATTGGTAACAGTCTTGTTTTTACAGTCCATAATTTGCTCGAAAATCATTAGTTTTAAGTAGAAAATTGATACATATGCAAAATATATTACAAAATAATACTGAATAATTTCAGTTGAATAAAATGTAACTTTGTACACCTAGACAAAATGGCCTTGAATTTGAAATTCACCAGCACGTGTAGTTGTTTGGAAACCTTTCTAGAGACTAGTTCTCGAGCGACTAAATGTGCTGGTGAATTTCAAATTCAAGGCCATTTCGTCTAGGTGTACAAAGTTACATTAAATTTAACTGGAATTATTCAATTATCTTGTAATATAATTTGCATTAGTCTCAATTTTCCACTTAAAATTAATGATTTTGGAGCAAAATATGGACTGTACAAACAAGACTGTTACTAACTGTACATAGCTCGGTCGAATCCAGCCGCTGTCTAGAGGAGAATGCGAGCGGCCGGGCGCTCTGATTGGTATTTTCCGTGCTTCCTCCGATCAATACCAGGGGAATGCGGGAGCAGTATCCAAACAACGGTTCAAGGACCGCGCGAGATCTTTCTTGCCTTTTCCTCGTCCTATCTCCTCTTACTTACTCACTGGCATACTCACCGGCGTACTCACTGAAATAGCACATGTCGGTAGATCAGTCGGAAGCCTAGAACTTGTCCGACTGGTGCGGTACCCCTTTAGGAGGAAATACGATACTGAAGATGGAGATTTTTCTCGTAATAAAATGTTTTCTTCAAATTTTCATCATTAAATGAGGGCAGGTACTATTTTTGATAAGATGAATACTTTTTGTGTAATTGTGCATTGAATAAAGACAATAAATAAAACAAAATTTTCTTAAATGTATCCATTGTTTATTTATTTATTTTTGGATAGTGCGAAATAATCTTATAAAAACGGCATAGGTTTTATCTTCATTGAACTCAATGAATATTTTATAATTTCAAAAGTTATACATAATGCTAGAAAGCGGATTCTGTTGAGCACTACTACGAGTGGTTTGTAATTGATTTAAAGAAAAATGTATATGTAATATATTTTGTATAATTTTTTACTTTAATTTATAATATGGCACTTCTCTATTCAACATTGACCTACAACAGAGATATACTATATTAAACATTGTTCGATATTCCTCTATCTGCGACATCTAGTATATAAATCGTATACTTTCGCCATGGAACCGAAGATATCCGAAAACTGCATTGTGTTAATAAATCGTGAGTGCTAGAACTGCAAGACCTTAACTTTACAAAAAAAACACGCAGACAAGGCATAGTGGATAGCAAATGTGCTTCATGGTGTTCGTCCACTGATCAATATCATATCGAAAATAATATCATTCAATTCGCATTGAATTTGAATTAAGAGGCTTAAAATTCTATACAACATAATTCCTGTTCATTGTAAACTTAAAGTTCGACGTTCTTCTGAAAATATAATTGAAATATTTTGTATTTAAAGTTCTGTACATGTAAGTGAAGGACAGTAGCAGAAAACCCTGCTATCCTCTGTAACTTAGAAAAAATTGCAAGCTACACACTCTGGGACCCGCAAACTTTTATTTAAGGCAAAAATCACGGTATTTCGTTCATTAGAAAGTTCAAAATGCTTTCTAAACGAAACCATTTTAAATAGAAAGATTTATAGTATAAGAGGGAATGAATGCACTACTCACAGGAAAGAAAGATTTGGTCCCGAGCGTGGTATCGCAGAAGACAAAGGACCACATGCAAGAATAGATTTTTAGATTTTATTTAATTTTTTGTTACATTTTCAACAAGCTTGCGTACATACATAGCTGTAATGTAGAGAAAAACAGATTAGCTAATGTCCATGTCTAGCGATATGCTTTACATAGAATATTAGTAGTTGGTTGATGTTATTGTTACGAGAAGGTAGAAGATGTCAATCATGGAATACGCTATGGTCTACGAAAACTCGGATAAAAATATATCTGCTCCTTCGAGTATTTTAAAAAAAGGTGAATTTGCATTATCAAAAATTTCCTTTGAAGAAACAAACATATTAATGAAGAAGTGTACGAAAACGTCTGCTAACGGGTTGATGAGAGTTTTTTCAAAATTATTTTACCTTTCAGAAGTAAAACAGAATCTTATAATACGTAAACTTTGGACTTACCGAGTGATGAAGGCAAAATTACGAGCAAAATACTGATTCATCCAAGCTAAAAAGCAAGTATGCATTTACGAGTATTTACCAAGAGAATATTGTTTAAGATGATAAATAATGTTGCTAGGGCAAAACTGTGATTGATGTAACATTTGTTCGAGCGTAAAGAGGAAAGAAAAAAATTATTAGAGTAGATAATATTATTTAATGTCTCTATTATTGTTCTTTCCCTTTGTTTATTTTAAATGGTGCTCCAGAATGAAACCAACTTATTTCTTTGCATGACGCTGCCAGTCATAGCCTCGTGCGTGCTCGCACTTCTTTCCGTGATGTATATCTCATCTTGCGCTTTTAGAATTGGGCGGCAGGAGGTTATGCTTGGGATATCATTTGGAACCAAGGGGATTGTGTACCATTATGTGTCACTTCATGTGCCTTTCTCCACTATATATAACTTTTGAGACCGTGGGAAAATGTAATCGGGTAATTGTAAACATTTGACAGCTCGTTTTATGAAACAAACATAGAAAAGTGTACATTTCTTATTTGAATTTTCCTTTTTTTGCTCTGCTTTTAGTTTGCGGCAGTTTCATAACTTGTCCAAGACTGTTATCAAATTATTTCTCTGATTTCTTGCTACATACAAATGAGATTTATGATTTTGAAAACAAATGGTATCGATAAATATAAATTAAAAATTGTCGACACCTCAAATAGCGGGAATGTCGCAACTTTCCTACATCAAGCTCATTTTACATCTGTGTATTCCATTTAGGTTGCAAAAAGTGAAAGTGGTGCTCAACAGATGGCGCTCCTACCACGTTGCCATTAAAAGTGTAAACGTGATAATTACATTCGCCTTGTTTTGCTTCTTGCCATTTAATTATACTTTCCCTGTTTAGAATACCTTTTTAAATTGACAATATTTTTGAAAATAAATTTATCTGTGATGTAGACTTAATTTCTAATTGGAAAACAAAAGACTATTTCCTAGTAGTTCATCATATGTAGTTTGCATGGCGCTTCCTCAAATGTAATTTCTCGCTTTCTGTTTATTTGTTTTTGTTTGATACTTATCTCCCTTACACATAAATTTAAATGCAGTATAAAATTTGAACTATTTACTTGTTTAAGTATTTACATAAATTACAAGTAATTATGCACAAAAAGTGAACAGTCTCAAATAAAAATGAAAATAATTCTGTAAAACTCTATCATGAAACCCATGTGGTTGAATGTTTAAAAACAAAAACCATTGGACCACCACATGGTATGAGGGTAACATACCTCATATCACTACCACTCTCTACTGCATGTTTAAAACAGTACGGTTAGTATCATCGATTTTGGACAGACAATAACAAACAAATCAAACCCCCTTCTCACAGTATTGGTCCATGACCTAGATTAAAGTTTTATCAGACCCATTGGGTGGGACTCACAAAAAGGACCAGTACAGTATCACCTTCTCTAATTACAGAACCATTGGGAATACAATATTCAGCTACACCAAAGACATACTTAATACTGAGGACATGAGTAATATGATATTCTGTGTTCCATGTGGTGGTTGGTTGTGAACTCTGAATATATAGGACAAACCTCATAGTATTTACAGAGACGACTGTACCATAAGGCTGACATCAAGAAGAACACTCCCATGTGTGCCACAGCAGAATACACAAAAGATACTAACCACCAGTTTATGTTTAAGAACACTAATGTTTTAAATAGAGAAGCAATTACAAAACAGAGACTAACCAAAGAAATTATCTATATTCGTAAAAATAAAACTTGCAATAAGAGAACCGACATTGACTCAGTGGAGTTGATGTTAACCTTCTGTAGAATTGTAGCCTTGTCTCAAATATAGTTTCAAATTCTAAATTCTTATAATGCTCAAGAAGAATATTTTTTTGTAAATAATTTTACTATAATATAGTTTAATACGTTATATGAAAGGTATAATTGGTAATAATTCGGAATAAATGAAATACTGTCAATGAGGGTATGTTTTCCTGATCCCGTGTGATTCAAAATAAAAAATAAAATAACGTATTACTGAAATTTAAATTGTATTATTATAATCATGAATTTGCTGTTTTATTTTAATGGAATTGGCACCTTGCTGCTTCAATGAGGCTAGTTCCATTACAGAAAATTGTTCGCTTTATTTCCGTATTTCCTGCAATAACACATTTATACCTCTGCCCTCAATGAATTTTCGGTCTTCCGACAGGGCGGCAAAAACTTCGTGTCTTTTGCTTATTGCTACAATTCTGCGCATTCTCGTAGTTCATGTTACTTCGGAGACACACTTTCCAGACCGAGATCTTTCCGCGACCTTTCAGGAAGGAAGTGTTTATCTCCCAGTGGGCGTGTTCCATCTCGATGGTGCGAAATGTTTCGTCTCGTTCTGTACAGTGTAACGGCATATCAGTGTAAGTGTGTTTGTGTGTGTGTGTGTGTGTGTGTGTGTGTGTGTGTGTGTGTGTTGGTGCGAGCGAGCGTTAATAAATGTCTAAGGAGTGTTTGATTTCGCCGTTTCTTTGTTTTAATAGCAGATTCGGCGCCTTGTGTTTTGCTGGGGGTTTAGATATTCAAGGCGACCAACGTTTCAAGGATTCCATGCAAGCGATTTCCGCTTTTGAAGACAGCAGACCGGTAGGACTTGCCAAGTTTTAGTGTCTGATGTAAAGTCTAATTGAATGATTGATTTGAAAATAATGATAATGATTCAGACGGTCAATTAATAATGTTCGTACAGTGGTGTTTTCATTTTAATAGTTTACAGTGAGTTACAGAATAGTCAATACAGTATAGACTTAGGGGCCGTTCATAAATTACGTAACGGAAATTTGGAGTATTTTCAATACCCCCTCTCCCCTTTTTAACGCACTCGTAATGCGAACTGGAACCCCTCCTTAATAATTACGTAACGCTTGCAACAACACCCCCCTTGTAAATGCAAGAAGTGAAAATAAATTATAGCACAGTAAAACAATTTGTATGTTACGTAACACTTAACTAATACTCCCGTACCCCTATGTAACGCAGCGTAACGCGGCCTCAGACCCTCCTCTCCCCCTCTTTAGCGTTACGTAATTTCTGGGCGACCCCTTAGGTATATGTCGTGAGTTCTGTATTATAGTATATCACTCATGTTTCAAGTTAAAAAAGTTGTGTAAATAGTTATTTTGCTATTCTGATCTATTGGTCATATTTCGAGAAAGACTGTTATCTCTTCCGCATTAACGTCAATGAGTAGTATCAGATCTGCTTCTTCAGGTCTTCAGCATTATAGAATAATTGAAATTTTATAACATTTTATAACCCAATAATTGGAGATGTAATACAATTCAGAAATCACGACCACTCTTTCTGAACCTACTTTCGATTTTTTCTAAATCCATTGAACTCTTTACTCCACCCATTTCATTCAGAAGCACACAAGGTTTTTTATGCTTCAACAATGAACATAAAATTATGTGTGTAATGAACAGAGTGCATTTTTTACTTTCACGCATTTACTTCATAAGAATTTCACATGTCTCTTTTCGTTAACAGAGACATATTTTGGCCTAGAAACCCTTTTACATACTAATTTCTTTCTCCGGGTTTTACAGTTCAAGATTCAGAGTAGTAAATAAATACATAACTGGTTCTACGTACTGTAAAGACTGAATCCTTAAGCAGTAACCCGTAAACTTGTTAATAACGCGATTTCAACGACACAAACAGGATTTTTTCTTGAATATTTTCGTGTATCATTCGTAAATTGCGCCTTTTTCTGTCGGCAACTACTCCATTACAGCTTGTAATGCGAATTTTACAGTCCAATACTTACATATTTTACGATATGATAAATTTCCCAACAAACTTCTTTCGATTCCTATTCCCGAGCGTCACAACTTCAAACGGTAGCTGTCTTGCGGCTACGTCAGAGGTACTACATAAAACGCCTCGACCTCGGGATGAATGAAGGCTGACGCGTTAATGTACATCCGCCGAGGGTCCTCGACCTTGGTCACCCTAGGAGACGGCGCCCACCTCGCTGTGTCGCCTTGGCAGCGACAAGGCTCGCCAGAGGAGGTACGGAATGTTTTTTAAGCGATAACCAAAGGCTGGCGCCAATTTTTTTTCTCAGAGCTTTACGCACTAGTGTATCTTTGGTATAGAAGTGACAATAAGTTTATCTTTGAGGTTATACACATATATTACTAAGTCACATTTTTCTGTTCTGTCGATTAGTAGAATCGTTGATCGGGGTTTGGATGTTCTAAATTGTCGATTTTTTTTTTTTTTTGCTACGTCACAGATAAATGAACATTAACAGAAAAAAATTATCTTTGGCCTTGTTTTTTTTGTTTCTGAAAAGGAATAATACTGATTAAAGTATGTATTAAAGAAAATCGGATCTTGTTACTTCGATACACTGGTCAACTTTATGGTCTTACAGCTATCTATTTACCTTGAAACACGGATTTTGGACTTACTTCACTCGTCCTATATTCTCATGAAGGAGTGCGCGTAAGGCTTAAGCGCTTTTACCATTTAATTTGGTGGCTTCTCATATCACCATGAATCACATCTGAAGCATCACTCCGTCCATAAACATTCATGCTATTATTCATCATTCATTATCGTCTCCACCATCAGACACCCAGTGGAACCTCTAGTTATCACCTCCCCAGGGAAAGGGAGGATATAGATACGTAAACCTTCGTCATCGCCTCCTCCCAGACACAGATGGCACTCCTCATCCCTCACGATATATTTTTCCTAGAAAGTAGATCAGCTATCTATGAATGGAAGTGAGTCACTTAACAAAATTTGCAATAATGGTATCTGCAGAAGAACTATTGTGAAATATGAGGCAATAAAAATAGGAAATTCGTTATTTATACAGGTACCTTCGAGATTTTGTATATATATATATATATATATATATATATATATATATATATATATATATATATTTGTATTGCTAAGTCACATTTTGTTGCTAAGTTCATTACTCATATTTGTATTGCTAAGTTCATTACTGTTGAATAAAAAAAATTGTACTTGTTTTTGAATGACCTTCTTTCATTTGGTGACGTATTTAAAATGTACTCTTCACCTACAGTGCTCTTTAAGAAAATATAATCTTCTAAATGTGATGTGATGATCTTGAAGAAAATTTGAAAATCATGATCATTTCAGAGTGAAGAGATTAATGAATTATCTTCCCTCTGTGATAATCCCAATTCAAAGATCGAAGAAAGAAAAAGAAAAACGGCAGTGACAAAGTATTTCATTATAAATTTTACCCCAAAACGTAAAAGTACTAGCAATGCATTAAGAAATATTGGCTCTCAATGCTTATCGTATCCAAAATAGAGGAATCGTTTCATTATCTTGAGAAAACTGAAACACAAAAAATGAAACCGGTGTATCAATGTGCAAGGTAGGATTTGTACTAGCCACACTTGGACCATATCACTGAAATCGTTTGCTGTCAAGCACTCTCGCCATCCAGACGGTCGGAATCATTATTTAGCATCCCATTTCAGCTCTATGAATAATACATCTTAAGCAAACTTTTTTGGTGTATTTTAATGAAATTAAAACGTGTGTTGTGAAATGGCAGGGACACAGAATGCACAAAAAGCATGAACGAAATAAATGTTTTTCACCTTGGCTTGCACTGGAGATTTCGCATTTGTTCAAGTTTGTGCCTATTTCTCGCTGAGTACTTTATACAATATTCTTACTTTCTCGCCCCTACTTCGTAAGAAGTGAAAGTACTGTAATCGTGCGCCGGAAAACGGCGAATTTTCGACAGAAAAACTCTTATTCCCGGATACTAGAACCACAAAAGTGGATAAATCCTATTTCCTGATGAAGTGGATTAACAATGTTTACTGAAGTGTTACAGAAACTACATTCAAATTATAAATTTCTGCCTTAGGTTATCAAAATTGGGAAGTATCTCTCTAATATCTTCATCAATTAAGCAATACACATTTTTTTGAATTATTTTAAATTTAACTGTTATAAATTTGTGGAAATATTGGAAAGTATATATCAGGGATGTCAAGGTCTTCTACTGGCAGATGTGGCACGCGTCGTGGCAACATAGCATGCCACAAGCTTCCCTGCGCAACTAGCATCAGGAAAGAAAACTATTAGTAACCCCGCCGTTTTACAATAGGGATGGCGTTGTCTCTGATGGCGAGGTAATAAACTGCTTGGAGGGGCGATTTCCTCGTGGCACTCGTGCCTCGGACTCCCGTTCGCGGCATCGACCTTGACAACACTGGTATACATTGTTGAAAGTGGGCGTAAATTGACCTTAGGGAATCTAAAGAGTATCGTTGTTAGAAGACACTGAATCGCCGAGTTCCCTCGGTCATCCAGACCGCCGGAATCGTTCTCCAATATTTAATTAACCTGTGTTTACCGGCGTCTAGGACGCCTGTGACGACCGGCGGCCGGCGCTTGGCGTCGTCCAGCGCCCAAGGCGTCTGCGGCGGCGCCGGCGCGACCTCGGAAGTGGCGGACTGTGACGTCACCGAGGGGCGGCGCGGCGCGGGTTGAGTCAAGCGGCGGCGGTGGCGGCGGCGGCGGCGGCGGCGGCCGCGGCTGCGCGTCGCCGCCACCGGCGCGGGGCGCGCGCACGCCGCCGCCGCCGCCGCCGCCGCCGCCGCCGCCGCCGCCGCCGCCGCCGCCGCCGCCACCATCGCCGCCGCGACGCTTCGCGCGCTCTCCGCTCAGTCGGGCTTGCCGCGCCGCCGAGCCCGCACGTTCTCTCCCAGAGCTCTGCGCCCGCCCGCTTCGGCCTCCGCCTTTCGCTCACGCGATCTCCGACGACCACGCCTCCTTTGCGCCCGCACCGGCCGGCGACCGCCTGGACGGGCCCTCGCAGCTGATTTGCGACCCCGCACGGACCTTTACTCCCTCGTTCCACGTGGTGACTGAACTTGTTCGCTGACTCTTGTGTCGTGTTGTCGCCGGCGCGACAGGGTGATAGTGCTTTCAGCACCGTGTCGGTGACATTTTTTACTGTGCCCGCCCGTGTGAGTGTGTGTGTGCCGTGTGAGTCGATCGGTGTCGGGAGTATCCGGCACCGGGGACAGTGACAGACCGCCGCACGCCCGTGACAGCCTCACGCGTGGACACCGCTTGTAAACAATCGGCCGCCGTGTATGGCGCCGAGCCGGAGACATTAGCAGCGGTCGTGCGTGCGAGGACGTGTGAAGCGAGCGAGGAGGGCGTGTCGAGGATGGCGACGTCCCCTGCAGCAGCCGCCGCGGCCGCGGCCGAGGGCTACAACACCAGCTACGTGTTCGGCAACGACACGGCCGGCGGGTGGGGCCCGCGGTACTTCTTCTCGTTCTACAGCCAGCTGGGCGCGCGCGGCGGGGCGGCCGCCGCCGAGGCCGCCGTGCTCCTCATGACGCTGCTGGTGTCGTTGGTGGCGAACGTGAGCATCGCGTTGGCGGTGTTGAGGTATCGGGAGATGAGGACTGTCACCAATTGCTTCCTGCTCAACCTGGCCGCGGCGGACTTGGTGTTCGCCCTAGGCATCCCCGCGGTGGTGGCGGCGAGGCTGAGCGCTAGCGCCGGGTGGCCGTTGGGGCCCGCTGCGTGTAGGTTGCTGCCTTACTCTCAGGTCAGTGCCTTATTGTTTTCTTTTGTTTTGTTTTTGTTATGTTATGCTATGGTTGGTAGTCTTTGCGTTGGATCCCATCTGTCAACTACGATTTTGTGATGTTGTTTTGATTCCCTACTGTTTGGAAATGGCAGCAAATACGTGTCTGCACAGATTTTTTTAAAAAATGTCTTTGTACCTATTGTTTGGAGAGATGAATCTGTGTTTTATGAGATAATTCTCAGTTCTTATTTTCTGATCAGGAATTTTGAACTTTTGTTCTGCCCCTCTGTACTGAATTCTCGTACATCATATCTCCGGCAAAACAAACTTCGTAGACTTCGGATTCAAGGCGAGTAATTGCGTTACGTATAAAGTAAAAAGAAAATATGTCGTGTTGTGCCAGATGTTCATCTGTCGTAATATGTAAGTCATTCATAAGATCTTTGCGTGCTTATACAGAAATGTTTTGTTGTATAGGGGACAAAACGACAACTGTTGTTTTTAATTTGTACTCTATTTAATTTCTTGACTTGTTCAATGTGTTGTAATTGTTACTTTAAGCACGATGAGTTAAGTGTGAGCGAAGTAATGGAAGTGCAGGTTACGACTTGAAAAGAAGTAATGCATAGTGGTCATAATTATATTTTGACAAA
Organism: Acheta domesticus; assembly: GCA_031308135.1. Taxonomy (NCBI): domain Eukaryota; kingdom Metazoa; phylum Arthropoda; class Insecta; order Orthoptera; family Gryllidae; genus Acheta; species Acheta domesticus. Next base: position 89,144,737 of record JAHLJT010000631.1, on the reverse strand, counting down.
TTTAATATTAATAATATCTTCTCTCGCAATATAAATATGACAGTTTAAGTTTTAGAACTGCATTGGTGTAACTTGAAAGTGTCAGAAATAAATGTTTATTCAAATAAATGTGATAAATCATATTCTATATTACCAATCTTCTTTCGAGGTTTTGGGAGAGAACTTTAAAATGAATATTCAAGATTCGAGATAGTTATATTTTTACTCTTACATTATTTCCTCATAAACATTCAATAATTGTATAATTTTGATAACTTTTTTGGAACTCAGCTTATTACTCTCACTTATTCATCAGCTCTTACTTATTCATTGTGAAGAATGAACTGACCGAGAAGCCCATAAAATATATCAATACCCTATTTCTTGAGCGGAATGTTTCACCTTTTGGTTATTTATGTTGTGCATTGGAACTTTATTCGTGGATTGGAAGTCGAGCCATGAACTTTTCCTCGTTGATAAGTCATGTTGCTGGGCCGAACATGAGGGCGGATGTAATGGATTTGTACCCACCGGCGCAACTGGAGCGTGTCGGCTGCCCACCTGTCGAACTTCGTCACGCTCCACGAATTGCGTCCGAGCCAGTTAATGGAATAATCTCATTTGATTGAATTCGGGCAACGATGAATTTTTCGATGCATTGTTAATTGCGAGAGCATTAAAATGAAATAATTTTTATTTACCGATGTGAATCGTTGCTCGTCCTCATAGATATTAGACACATTTTGGCATTAAACAACTTCATGCTGTTTATTTTCATGGTGAAATAAATTTCTACGAAGTATTTTTTCCATAATTCAGATAAAGAACATTTTTATTGCAATATTGATCAAGAATAAATAATTGATCAGAACTGTGTCGATTCATTTTTAGAATGTTCATGCAAAAAAGGTAATACTGACTACTTTTTGAGGGCGGGTGACTGTACAACAGGCTAGTTTAGGTTTCTGATGAAGCGACAATTCAAGTAATTGTAATTTAATAGTAAATTAATAAAAATTAGCCTCTCATGAGGGAAGATGTTACAACGTATGAATACGCCCGTACTTGTAAAAATGGAAAAAAAACTGTTTTGCCATTCAAAAGATTTTATTTTCTCTTTATCACGACAGTGTGACGTAAGATCGCATGACAAGACAGAAACAAATAGATGGAATAATTTCATGTTGCTGGTTGATTTAAATGTTTATTTTCGAATTACGCAATTATTTAAACAATATTGTATAGTATATCTACAGTACATAAATAATATACAGTATGATAACAAATATGCTTATTATTTAACAAAAATCTACGATGCCCCTTCTCCCCAAAATGATCGGCAGGATTCACCCTGGACATAGAATGAACATAGATTTTATTAACTCGCATTTCCTTATAAACTTGTTCACAAACAACTACGTACTATATACATTGAGTTCTTTCTCCAACGCACCGCTTTTAAACATCGTTTTGTGAGGGTTTTCCCCACATCGCTCCATATCTCGTTTATTGAACAAAAGGCTTTAGTGGAGACGTTCCCCTTGTGTGTCATCCCGCAATTCATCTCGTGACAGCACTGAGCATTCCTGGGAATTGTTGACTGCCGTCTGCGCGGAGGAAATTGTGGTTCTTATTGTGCCCGCCGGCGCCGCTTATCGCGCCGTTCTGCGTCGCGGCATCTGCGCGCCTCCGCCGGCAGATGCGTCGCTCTCTTCGCACTCACCAGAAGGGGCGCCGCGACGCAGGCGGCGGCGTTTGGACTCGTCGCAGAGGCCACCATAAGTGCTTGTGGAGGCAGCTACTTCCCCTCACCCATAAATAACAATAATAATAACAATAATAATAACAGTAATATAATAATAATAATCGAGCGAAGTCGTTCAGTGCATAGCGCGCTGACATCGCAGTCGGGAGACCCGGGTTTGATCCCCGGCCAGCAAACCTGACCGGGATTTTCGTGGTTTCCCTCGGTCATACGGGCGAATGCTGGGATGGTTCATAAAGGGTACGATCACCTCTCATCATCCTATCGCCTCATAATTCAAGGTTTAACAACGTCTTACCAAGGGGCACAGCCGTTAAGTTGTTCCCCATAACAACATATGTTAATCTCTCTCCGGGATAGAATATGACTGGGCCTCGAAAGAGAACGTCCGAAATGGCCGATACGTGAATAATAATAATAATAATAATAATAATAATAATAATAATAATAATAATAATAATAATAATAATGACTTAATCAGAATCATTTACTATACAAATGTGAATGTATGTATGTGTGTGTATTCATGTATGTTTAACAAAACTTTATTTAACCAATATGAATGGTGCCGAATATTTCAGAAATACTTTTCAGCGGTCGGAAATAGAGAGAAAAGTAGTAGTTGCGTGTCAAAATGTTAACTCAAAATGTGTGTTTTTTACATTGTAATCCCCAATGCATCTTGGCAGTTTTGTTGTCGTTAGTTTGATGCAATCTGCCACACGGGGCTGGGCGAATCAGGCGGGCCAAGTAGCCATTGCAGACATATGTCCGAAGGGATTGATTGATTGAAGGAAGCTGTTAACGGTGATCTTGGTGCGGGGACCGCATCATGTCTCGAGAGGTCTGGCGATTCCCCTAGATTCGGCGCATCCACATGCCATGGTACAGAGTCGTAGATACGAATCTCCGATTGACCAATGAATCGTTCGGAAACGACGTAACGCGTGATTAGGAGAAAGCAGTTTGTCAAAGACTAATCAGCTGTTTCAAGTTTTATTGAAGTCCAAATTTGCTTGTTTTCTTTTTAACTCTTAAAAACCTCTCTCTGCTCTTTGCCTCGACTTTAGGGATGCGGCATGCATTTTCAAAGCATCGATATTTTTATAAAATCGACGGATTTAACATCGATTGTTTAAACCGATGTTTTGTTTTCTTTTTTTATTTTGAATGAAACAGTCCTCATAAAAATTTGTAATAAATTTCTGATGTATATCAATTGAACATTACGCAAACTAATGTAATGATGCAGAGGTTGAGGGGAATTAAATACAAATTTTGTTAATAAATGAAATCCATTTAATTTTTTAAATATTTATTCAGGGAATAAAAGTTTTGCTGAACATTCTGATAGTTTTTGACTGTTTTGCCAGATAAATTTCAATTGAAAATTAATAAACGCTGACAATGTGAACATGAGAACACCTCCCACGTAAACATTAATGGTTAGTAATGGAATTTTAAAAACATCGATGATTTGGAGGCAGGGTTTAGAATCATCAATGTTGTGTCGGCGTCGTCCTATCCCGACTCAATTTGCCCCCATCCCTTTTGCATTCCCTGGTTTCGCTCTATTCAACTCTAGTGGTCTACTCTCCTTCAGTGGTTTACTTTCCTCTCCTCAACCGCTACTAGCCACTCGCATCGCGTTGAGGCACACATTGCGGGGTCTAAGATAGACCACCGACGTAGTATCATGTTCGTATTTTTGAAGCCAAAACGATGGTTTTAACAAAAAATGCCTGTCTACCCGACCACCTTTCCTCTCTTTGCCCCATTCATTTCCATTGGTCTATTCTCTAATCTCCTCCTCCGCTGCGCTCAACTCGTGCTGATAAAGAGTTTGGATATGCGCGCTTCCTTTGTAGTCGGCAGCCACACCCAACAGACAAGATCCTCCCGAAAAATTAAATTTATTCTTCTGGAAGATTCTTGTCTCAATTTAATACATTGTGACGCAGAATCGGAGGCAAACAAGGGAATGAAATTTAATTTCCGTTCTGTTAAACGAAATGAGAGGTCTTTATAATATCTGACTTAATGCTTTCTTACGGTAAATTTGAGTTTCGGTGCCTATCCAAAAGATTTTCTGTCATTTGTTATTCATTCTTTTAATTATTTTTCTTTTTGCCACTTTCCAGTCTTCTTTATTTGCTTTTCCATATTTTCTCTTGTACCATCCGTTCTTCCGTTATCTCCCATTCTTTGTATTTATATACCCTTCGACTTTGTTCCTTTTTTCTCGTCTTACTGTTTTCATTCCTTGCTTAATATTTTATTGTTTCCCCCTTCTTTTGTGTACCACGTTAATTTTGTTCTTATACATGGAGGAATGATTCAATGAACTTTTTCTTTGCTAAGCCTATTGAGGGACTTCTATCGTAAAAATTAGATCCGTTCTCGAGAAAAAATTACACTGGTAGTATTATCTCTTTGATACGAACTATCCGGCATTTTGAAAATGGATGTAGAACTTGTAGGTTCTGAAAATTCTAGCATCTGGTCCCTGAGAATTCTGCATTTATAGTTTAATTGGCATTTATCGTTTAATCGCAGATTCAAGTTCTGTATTTTTAGCTTACAGAGTGAATTCAGTACTTTCTCAAGTAGGTTCTTCTTACAAGGACTCGCAAGCAAAACCTATGCTTCTTTCCTCAGGGCGCAATCAAGCTTTCTGGATGGAATGAACTCAAATTTCCAACTACAGAAACCATCCATCCTCAATCTCGATTTTAATTAGTTCACCGAGGACAACATGGCGAAGGCCTGCGTGCGGTGTTTCGGAGCTCCTCAGCGCTGCAGTAATTACACTCCGCAGCTGGAACGGCGACCCTGTGCTTGTCTTAGCGGGGACTCGTTGCCACCGCCGCTGCCGCTGCGGCGGGCTGCGTTGGGCAGGGAGGCAGACGGGCGTGTGCGCGAGGACGCGGGACCAGGGTCGGAGCGAGGTGATAAAGGACAGCTGTAGCAGGGAGAAAAAATGAAACAGAGGGGATGCGGATGAAGGAACAGGAGGGTATATTTTGTTAAGGACGAATTCAAGAGAAGCTGAGGAAGCGGAGATTGGAACTAGGATAAACAATGTAGAAAGATAAAGAGGGCACGAAGAGAGCTGATTATATGTACGTGTGTGTGTATGTGTGTGTGTGCATGATAAAACGCAGAAAGAACGAGAGAAAGAGAGAGGAGAGAGTGAGACGAGAATAGAAGTGGGGAGTTGGAGGAAGGTGATCTTGACTGGACGAGGTGGCGGCGACCGAAAGAGAACTTGAGGAGGCGGAACGAGAAAGAGACGAGAAAAGGTGGGACTACAGGACAAGACAGAGAGGGGTAGAGCCCGGATTAAGAAAGTCGACTTTGAGAGGACCCGAGGCGGTCAGGTTCCAGCCAGAAATGAAGGGGGGTGAAAAAGAGAGTAGAAGATCGTAGGTGAGACAAGGGAAGGGGAGGTGTTGTCCGTGAGGCGAGCTTTAGGAAGAAGGAGCACACAGAGGAGGTGATGGGTGAGGAGAGGAGGTGATGGGTGAGGAGAGGAGGTGATGGGTGAGGAGAGGAGGTGATGGGTGAGGAGAGGAGGTGATGGGTGAGGAGAGGAGGTGATGGGTGAGGAGAGGTGGTGATGGAAGAGGAGAAAAGGGAAATGGAGAGGGGGAGGAGAGGGGTGAGGGGTGAAGGGTGGAGAGGGGGAGGAGAGGGGTGAGGGGCGAAGGGTGGAGAGGGGAGGGGGTGGGCTTCGCTTTGGCATTGGCGTGGCGGAGCGCTGCGCAAGTACGAGGGATCCGAGAAGCACCGCTCAGTCAACAGGGCCTGCCGCCGCGCTGTACACACAGAAAGTTGCTTCTCGGGTGAGCGACTCGCAGTACGACAGTGACTCGCGACGCACGATGAGTGTTGCATTATTTTTGTTGAGTGTAGCACTCGTAAGCAACTTCACAGGCTTTGCTTACTTCATTTCCTGAGAAAGTTTGTCCAGCAAGGAATTGAGAGATAAGCAGAGAAATGGTGCTTGCGGTGAATCTGGATAGAATGAACAAACAAATTTGTAGATTTTGCAGAAGTGGCATTAAAAATTGTTGCTTACTGTCTTTTGTAATCCTTTTTCTGAGAAAGCAAATAAGTAGCGACGTCTCGTGAACGCATAAAACAATGCCACTTAACTCTATGTCAAAGACTTTCTTGCCATTTCTCTCAAAATGACTTTATGCAGAGTGGGACACAAGTAAAAATGTATATACTGGTCGTGTTTTGGGAGTTTTCAGTACAAATACCCTTCGAAAACAATTAAATCCTCAGCATAACCAAAAATCATCATTAACTCTTTCTATACACGTACTAAGCTGCTGCAACGATGTGTCTACAACCACCGAATTATCTCATGTAATGAAAATTTTCCCAACAGAATCAAAGTAGATATAAACAATACGCTCTTACTTTTTCTATTTTAATGTTGTTTTTTACCTAAATAAACAAGAATGTTTTGATAGATAAAACTTATCGTCCCCGTAAATGTTCTCTTAAAGCGGGCATGTTCCTTGGAAGTGTAAACAACATTCCAATCGTTTCCTTGCGGCTTTCCTACAACAAAACTCGAATCCCTAAATTCACAAAGCGGTAGTAAATATCTCTCCACCGCAAGATGCCCAATGCTTTCCGGTCTTCATAACAGAACCCACGCTTAAAAGTCGACTTTTCGCGCTATCTTCCAGACTGACGTGCTTCCATTACGATCAGAATCTCATGTCTGTACGGCGCATGTCAGCGGGTCGTTCACCGAGCTAACTGCACGGTTTGCAGACAAAAGCGGGGGATCTCGCCTGCAGAATATTCGTTTCGAGCGAAGAGAGAATTTTCTTGCTCTGAATTTCAAGTCGCAAGCGTTCTACGTTCGGGGTCTGTATATAATCTTTGGAGGATGGTAGGGGCCATGGTATCTGAACCGAAATATACGAGTAAATGTTCAGCGTGTCAAAGATTAGCACTAGTAACGATTTATGCAGCCAATACACGGTTTAATACATTTAAAGACGCCAGTTAATGGAATAAATTGCTGATGGTGAAGGAGAAAAGAATAAATGGATACAGCGATATCAATTACTTGTATTGTAATAAAAGAATTTAGTAATAATGTTGTTTGATTTATGAACAATTTTCATTTTGGAAAACAAAAATGTACAGTATTTGTTTTCTTTATTGGAACCTTAAATGAGTTATAGTAGAATCAACAAGAAGTAAACGCACTATAACTCCAGTTTACATCGAAACCCAAAAGTTCCTTTTGCAAAACTGAACGTAAGAATATTTCAAAAATCATATCTATAGTTTGAAGCTCAATTAGAGAAGTCAGTGATGTAATATAGGTAACAGCTTCGATAAGCACACCAGAAAAGCCACTCGAAAATGAAATATAAAAAAAGATAGATTCTTTAATCTGTATTTGATGTAAAATATGTTTCAGAAATTCTTCCTTTAACTGCGTATTTCATGCTTGTATGGTATGCTATGCCTGTAACTGCGTATTTCATGCTTGTGGCCTATCTATAACATTCACTTACGATTAGACAATTCTAAGAACCTAATAAAACACAGAGTGGAAATAAACAGGGATTCTTATCACGTTGATACGATATTGAGCATGTTTAATTTTCTTTGCAGGATTTTTCGTAGGTCTTATAATGACACATTAACAACTTCTTTCATGACAGACAAAAATACGGTTAGACACTATTCTTACCCATTCCAAACTGTTTCATTTCCGCAGATGAAATCGTCACCACACGTTTTGCACCGTCACGAAAAACCTTTTCCGCCAGTTCCGCGTCTTTCCTCAGGTGAAGACCGCCTCCTCCCCCCCCTGTCGATGTGGCGACACTGGAGGCTCGCTGGAGTCTCCCCTCTTACCTGGCTGAATCCATTCTCTCCCCTCGGCGGGGCACCCTTGCCAGCGAGCAGACACTCCCTCTCCACCCCTCCCCTCAGAGGGATGGCACCCCTCGCGACCCGGGTGCGCCCTTCGCTTCGTCATTATGAGACGAAAGCCTCTCCCCGACCCGCAACCCCCCTCCGCCGCGCACCAACCTTCCCGCTCCACCCCACCCCGCCCCGTCCCTGCCCGCTCCACCCCATCCCTCCCCGCCATGCCCCGCCCCGCCACAACACGCCCTGCCCCGCTACGCCCTTTCCCGCCACGCCCTGCCCCGCCCTGCCCCGCCCTGCCCCGCCCTGCCCCGCCCTGCCCCGCCCTGCCCCGCCACGCCCCGCCACGCCACGCCCCGCCACGCCACGCCACGCCCTGCCCCGCCACGCCCTGCCCCGCCACGCCCTGCCCCGTCCCGCCCTGCCCCGTCCCGCCCCGCCCCGTCCCGCCCCGCCCCGTCCCGCCCTGCCCCGTCACGCCCTGCTCCACCACGCCCTGCCTCGCCACACCCTGCCCCGCCCCGCCATGTCCCACCACGCCACGCCACGCCACGCCACGCCACGCTCCACCCCGCCACGCCACGCCCCGCCTCGCCTCGCCGCGCTCGCGCTGCGTTGGATCGGCGGCGACTGGTTCCTCGCGCGTGTAATGGGCGGCGTGGAACCCGAGAATGAAGTGGGGACGCGAGATGTCTTCTTTGGCGGCTGACCCTAAACCAATTTTCAATTAGTAAAGCTTCCCTTCTGTTGGTGGGTGGGTGGGTGGATGCAGAGGCTGGCCGTGGGGAGACATGCGCCCCCACCCGATAAAAAATTAAACAGTTGTAAATGTGGTTAAAACTGATACATCAGTTGTGAAATTGTTTAATACTAGCATTAACGAATTTTTAAAGTAGCCCAGTATTTTAAAGGTTGTCTCAGAGTTTAAATTGCAACTATTTCTGGTATAAAAGGTCGCAATGATACTAGAAAGATGCATAAAAATATTGTTTAAAAGATTAATTTTAAAATTGTTTGTAATTGACGTGTGTAATTGAAAATAACTTGTGAATTGAAAAGGCAATAAGAAAATTCAATAAAAAGTAGCTTTCTTTCAGTGTTAAAATGCCACCTCCCACCTTAAATATTTTCTGAAGTTGCTCTCGTCTTCGTGAATTGTGTTACGAATTATATAATATAAATTAATTGCACGCTAATATATTCGTAAATACAATATTACACGCGGGCTGAGTCATATCAGGGCCACTGTGTCCTCTCGCGAATAGAGGTCTACACGAAACATACAATGTAAGTAGGATTTTGATTCCGAATGCAAGAAATGTGATTTCGATGAACCTACTAATGGTGTGATATGAGGAATCCTAGACAGTTCTAAACCTTAGTTGTTGAATAACAGCGTTCATTCATTTTTATTATTAAATTATGATTTTTAATTTCTCGAATTTTGCGGCATTTCTAGCAATCGAAATGAAAAGTGGCGAAATTTATCATTCAAGAAGTGTCGAATTGTCTCGGAACGCATGAGAATGAATTAACACGCCAGCTATAATCATTGTTTATTTTGCAATAATTTTTGCTTGGTTGGACAATAGTGTTGGCTTGGTTTCAAAGTGACTCGTGAAAAGTAAATACTCAGATTTTTTAAATTCCATTTTATAGTGTAATTAGACACGGTATTATTTGCAGTTCCTTCTTCCTGATCAAGATTGCAAGAACAAACGACATCTTCCTAGTTACAGGAAAGGCGGATATTGAGGAAAAGCTTTTGTTCGTTGTGCAGTAGCAATGTTCCTTATTGCGACGAGTCCAAAGAAACCGTGTTTAGAAATTCATAACAACAAAAGAGCTATCGTTGTACTACTTCATTTTTTTCACAATTTACGTTTCATTTAAAGTTTACAGATCTTGAACCGCATTCCTCTGTCAATAATTTTATTTTAATTTGGCGAATTTTTCGTTTCTTTTTGTTATTTACAATTGCCATGCAGGCTTTCTTGTATCAACTCCAAAAGAGGGTAGATATTGGGTTAAAGCTGTAGGAGAGTCATATAATGTGTAAATAATGAATCATTAAAGGACACTCGCACGATACCTGGAATTTTTAGTACTTGTGTAATGGCGGTTGTTAACAAAGACATTATATTGTGACTGTAAGCTGGTTAAAAATAATTGCTTCGTTTCTCAGAACGCGTAACTTTGAAGAATACGGTGTTTTTGAAACGTTCAGTAATAATATTTCGTGGCATTGTGAATTCCCTTTTATACGTCTATAGTTACCTCTTAAAATGGGCAATGAAATAAATTTGCTTCCCTTCTTTAACTGTTCTCCTCGCTCCACGGGATCTCTTTGTTCCGTGAGGGTTTCTCCCCTATTCTCTTCTTTATGACAAAATCTCAGCCTCAGTAGAGGGGGCAGCTCCTCTCTCAGTATTCCTCTGGGTATTTTCCTAATGATATTGCGTCGTGATTACAGTTTGTTCCTGAGATGTACTAATAAATATGCCTAGCAGTACCTTGTTGAATTTCATTCGTAATGTAATGTAATACAATGCCTGCTTGGCATTTTGGCGTGTTCGCTACGGAGGCGTAGTTGGTTGGGAATATTCAGCTGAAGTTCTTCAGTCTTCGACAGGTAGTTTACGCTCGTAGGCTCTGAGACGAGGGCCATTTGAAGTTCCTGTTTCGAAGTATTTCCGAACTTCTTCATGCGCTGTGCACGTGAATCCATGACAGGAAGAAATGATGTGATGCGCGACGTTTACAAAAGGAACAACAAACAAAATTGACAAAGTAATAACAAAAATGGTTCAGCAGGAAAAACTAACATATTGAAGTAGGCTATTGAGTTTTATTCGTCTATTGTTCATTAACTGAAATATTATATTCACAATTGCTGCGTTCTATCTAACGTCGATAGAATGTCAAATACGAGAATATTTTGGCCAAACAAAAATAGGTGTTGTTACTTGACAAATTTAATATATTATTTCAAGTCTTACGGTTTATATTATTCGTTTGCATTGTTACACTTTCGTGATATTTTTCGCGCACAAATACATAAAAATATACCGTACTTCATATCCATTCATCAATAGTACAAAACACTAACGTACATTCGTATAACAAAAGTCTCTATTCAGGAGAACCCGATTTAAAATCTGCTGCCGCGGCAGATGGCCACCAGGAGCGCGTCTACAGTTACCACCCGGTCATCGTCCGCGGGCAGTGGCGTCGGGGTGGGATAGAGGGCGGGGTGAGGGCGCGTTTCGCCTCGTGAACCTTGTCAGTAAAGGGGGCGCATTGTCGGGGCGCGCGGTAGCTACCCTTGCCTTCCTGCGCCCTATCTCTCTTTCCGTTTACGATGCACCCTATCTGTCTGGAAAAAGGTCATTGCCAAAGCACCGTGGTCTTCTCCGTTCCCGTGGCCTTCTGATTTTAATACACATTTCATAGTTTCGCACTTATCTCCCCGTTTGTTCGTTTAATCCCCTCTCGCACCCTCCTACGCCTTAATGTGTCCACTGTATTTGTCTCGCAACTGTCATAACCCCAGTACTCTCGCGGCTGCTGTAACAGTGTGCGTTACTCGTTTGCACGCGCTCTCTCTCTCTCTCGTCTGCACCAATCCTATCTCGCACGCGCCGCGCCGCGTCACTCCTGTGTGTGGCGCTGACGCCGTTGTGTAACAGCCTGCAGACACCTGGTCTCCTTCCCTGCACGCACGCCCTCAGCCCTCTCCACCATTCGCAGCGGTTTCGCCCGCCCCCTCGCTCGCCCCTGCGGTGACGCCCTCGCAGCTAGGAACTTTGTTCCTACTCGCTGCCGCAGCCTTCCCCGCCACCTCCACCTCCATCCCTACTACCATTCCCACACGACCCTCCCCGCCGCCACAACTGTTTGCCGCCGTGCTACTCTTGCCACCGCCCCGCCGCCATCCCCGCCGCCCCACCGCCATCCCCGCCGCCCCACCGCCATCCCCGCCGCCCCGCCGCCATCCCCGCCGCCCCGCCGCCATCCCCGCCGCCCCGCCGCCATCCCCGCCGCCCTACCACCATCCCCGCCGCCCTACCGCCATCCCCGCCGCCCTACCGCCATCCCCGCCGCCCTACCGCCATCCCCGCCGCCCTACCGCCATCCCCGCCGCCCTACCGCCATCCCCGCCGGTACCGCAAATCCTACCGCCATCCCCACCCCACCCCGGCCTCCAGTGCCGCCGCTACATGCCCCTCCCCGCTACCACACCGCTTGCTGCTGCTATTCCCGCTAATACTCCTGTTCACACTTCCCCCTCTCCACCCCTATCGCCCCCGTCCTCCGACCTGCCCCGTCACCCGCGCCACCTCCGTCGCCCTCGCCTCTGCCACACCAATCACTCCCGCTTCGTCGTCCCGGCCAGCTCCCGTACCACGCCCGCCAGCCGCCGCCCCGCCCCCACATCCCCGCCACCCCATCGTCTCTGCCACCCCATCGTCTCTGCCACCCCATCGTCTCTGCCACCCCATCGTCTCTGCCACCTCCGCCGCCTCTGCAACCCCACCCCTGCTCCACCCCTGACGCTAAGCCACCTTCACCCACTCAACCACCCCGCCGCCACCGCCACCACCACTGCCACCGCCACCGCCACCGCCACCGCCCCCGTCGCCTCTATCACTCCCTGTCGCCACCACCACCACCACCACCACCACCACCACCACCACCACCACCACCACCACACCACCACCACCACCACCACCACCGCCACCACCACCACCACCGCCACCGCCACCCAATCCCCGCTTGTCGTCATAGCACCCGGCCTCCGACGCGTCTACTTCACCCCACCGCAGCATTTCGGCGCAACCACTCACAATATCTAACAGCGGTTTACGTTTAATCACCAGTCAATTCACAACCTAGCATAGCAGTCGCTGAGTAATCACAAAACCGCCTCCAGCCGCCACTACCGTAGCGCTCTTACCTCCTCTTCTCACTCACTTACCAGTCATAAAAACTGCTCTTTTGTGTTTTGTTTTATGTACTTTTTTATGAATAAGAAAGTTTCTCACATTCTTCAGTACAATATTACAGCAATTACAATCGTGTACATGTATTACTACACGTAACTCATAAATCATACAATAACGACCATCCTTATCTCACGTTCCATCTGCCTCCTCTACATCGTTCCCCCTCCGTGTCCGGACCTACGCTTCCTCCCACGCTCTGCCTGCCCCCTGTGTCCCTCCACTGCGGTTGCCCTTCGGCGCCCGAGGCTGGGGACACCTGGTCCCCCAACCACAAGTGCCTCCAACTCTCCCGCTTCGCCCCTGCGGCGGTCACCACCCGCTCATTCCGCCGTGGCACTCTGCGGCGCCACCCACGCAGCCGAAACTTTGTTCCCGCCCTCTGTTTCAGCTGCACCCGTCATAGCCACTCCCTCGCCTTCCATCTTCCCCGCACCCGCCCCCTCGACTCGTCGTATACACTCACGCGCTCCCTCCTAATGTCACTGCACGATATCAAACAGCTGCTCTCGGCGTGTGCCTTTTACTCCGACACGCAGGTTGTATCCACATTTTTCTTTTTCTGTTCAGAATTATGGCTTTTAGGATAGAGGACCACTCTAATGTCTGTGATTTCCTTATCGCTACGCTCTCACAGCTGCTAGTTCTTTGTCGTTCCAGGTTGAGGTGCTTAATGCAATTACGACTCGAAACATCTGAAGTTTTGTTCATTTCTGCCTCGTTAGTGTTCCGGTAATTGTTAACTTACACGGAATGTTTCCTTTTCGGACATTTAAGTGTTCAGTGACTGAGGCCTCCTGCGCTTATTGCGTGGGGAAACAATTGGCTATAACAGTTAACATTTTCCGGATCATTACGTTTAAAACGAGTTACTTAATTGGATTCAAGTAACTTTATGACTCTTTTATTAGATCAGAACAATTCAGGCAGTGTTTGTGTTATTGCATTGTGTAATATCATTTAATGTGTTTAATTGTGAGGAGTCGTTTGAATTTCGTTTCTTGTGGAATCGTAAGTCAAAAATTAGGCCTTGGTATGGGTTTCGTTTTGTATTTCAGGTTATATATCAAGATTTCGCTGCCAGTGCTCCTTTGAAACGACAATCCTAAATCGTGTACTGCATGAAAAGAGCAAACCTAAATAACACGGGTAATTCCCAACGACACGCACTCCGTAGAATCCCTGAGCATCCTTTGAAGGAGATAACGTAGCGAAAAGGGAAACAGTGGTTTCGCGTTGTGAAACGATTTTCTACGTGTTCTAGTGGTAGACAACTAGGAAGTGGTTCTGTAGGTAAAAAAGTATCCTCTTGTAGCCCTGTTGGCGATCGTTCCGGTGGGTGGGGATGAGGAGCGGCCTCAGGAACGTCATGACTTGAGGTTTAACTTTTGACGTCGTGACTGGGGGTCGCCGCGGTACATGTAGGAGTGACAATTAAAATATGTCAACATAGGGTTGTAAAACTTAACTCGTTACACATTAATTCTGAATTCCCCGTAAGGAGGAGTTCCAAGGTTCCAACTTTTTTGCTGTTGTTTAAAAGTCAGAAATCCAGCAGAAGAGGATAGAGGACCACTATTGAGAAATTTAGATAATGCAGACAGAGGCAATGAAATTTCTCTGAAATGACTCCCGGTTGATTGTGCTTTAAATAAAACATTGTTATTGAAATGTTTATTGCATTGTTTTTAAGTATAGAAATTTTGTTTCAAAATATAGCGAATTAATAACACATGTTTTCTTCCCAGCGATTCATTTTTAGGAATTCCGTGATGTCTCTTTCGTACAAAAAATTATGAATTTCATAACCGCGCTCGATCGTGTTTTTTATTTGCTTGTGAAGAAGGAAAAGTCGAAAGTAGAAGTTCCTCGTGCTATAATCTTAACTCATATCCAATTTCATGTGTAAGATTTCTCAAAGTGTTGTTACATGTGAATTAGATTCGATATTGCTTTTAATAGTACATTCGATGTTTTGTGTTAAACGAAGTAATTGGCTTATGGAGATCTATTGCGAAAATATACCTCTAGGCAATATATTTTTGTAATTTAAATTGGAGACAACGTCCTAGTAATTCAGTGAAGGACAACAGCAGTTCAACAGGGCGAAGTCCACACTAATTACATATTGTTGAGAACCAAAACCGGAACGAGAACATCAGTAAAGTGGATTACACAAGAATTGAACTTTACTGCAGTTCCACAGGGTCGCACGGGGTCGTAATAGCCGGCAGAATAGCTCTTTCACTGGGTCCGGAAACACTATAGCCATGGGGTGGAGTTCGTTACGGAAGTTCAGAATCACGTTGATTAGCAACTCGCTGCGCTGGGGAGGTCGTGCCCATTTCCGGGGCGACCGGAAGAGTATTCGCTGCGCAGCCCTGCACCTGCCGCAGCCGCCGCTGCTGCTGTTACCACTGTTGTGGCCGCTCTTGCTACCGCCATCGCTGCCGCCACCGCTACCTCCACTGCCGGCGCCATCGCCACCTCCACTGCCGGCGCCATTGCCATTGCTACTCCTCCCGCTCCTCCCGCCCCTCCCGCTCCTCCCGCCCCTCCCGCCCCTCCCGCCCCTCCCGCCCCTCCCGCCCCTCCCGCCCCTCCCGCCCCTCCCGCCCCTCCCGCCCCTCCCACTCCTCCCGCTCCTCCTGCTCCTCCTGCTTCTTCTGCTCCTCCCACTCCTTCCACTCCTCCCGCTCCTCCTGTTCCTCCCGCTCCTCCTGTTCCTCCCGCTTCTCCTACTGCTCCTGGTCATTCTGCTCATCCTGCTCTGCCCGCTCCCTCCCGTTCCTCCTGCTCTTGCTGCTGCTGCTACTTCTGCTGCATCTCTGAGGCTGCGGTTGACCGCGTCTCCAATGGTGCTCCCAGCGTCGCTCCGTTGCGCTTCTACTGTTAAAGCTCACGAACGCTGGCTGCGTCTGGCTTTGCCTCTCTGCACTGTTCCAATGGTATCATTCTCTTCTCGATTCTATCTCCTTTCCCGTTATGTTTCTCCCTGAGTAGATAGTGTGGGTCTGTTTCTTCCTTTCTCTATATCTAACTCTTGGAGACAACCTATCTGATGTGTTTCGTATGCCTTTTATTTCTTCCTAATTCATCTTCCACTGTCTCTACCGCATCTAATCTCAGAGTCTGATCTCTATCCCTACAGAAGTACTTGGATACCGAGGCTTATTAATAGGGGTATTTTGCAGCAATCGACAGCAATATCGAATCTCAGCGCATGCGCAGTTAGTTACGCATGCGTCTATAACCAAAAGTGGTAGAGAGTGGACGAGATATTGCTGTGGACTGCTGTGCGCCGTGCAAAATTCTCGCACTCGTAGCTTTAAATTTCGTTTTTATTTCATTATTTAATCGATCAGTCGTAATTTAATTCAGTTAATTTGCCCTGACTTGTAGCTTAGGGCTCATCATCTACGGTCTTCCTGGCTTTCCTTCCGTTTAGTCCGTCCTTGTCTCCCTCCTGAGTTCCGCGTGGAGCCCTCTAAGGCGGCAATCAATGCTGCTTTCTCTTGCGCGTCGCCTGCGAGCGAAGTCGCCTCCACGGCCGCCTCCCCTCGGAGCGGCACCTCCCCTCGGAGCGGCACCTCACGATCACGCAGTAAAAGCGGGCGCGGGCGCGGGCGCGGGCGGGTGGCGCCGAACGTGACTGCCCGCCCCGCCCCGCCTAGTTCCCCTTGTAGGCGGCGGCGATAATGGGGAGTAGGGTTGCCAACCGTCCTCCATTAGGGAGGAAGTTCGTTTTGGAGAATTGTCCTCTGTGTGAAAAAAAGGAACATTTTTTGCTCACCTAAACGCACGAGTTTTCGTGTTTTTTTTTTTTTTTTCAATAACGCTTCCCAGTATCATAGATCTTTAATAGCTGAAATTATGATCCCGAATTCCTAATAGCTGATTCGTACATTTTTGATTTTCGAGAAATGTTTCAGTTCTGTTCTTAGAATAAAAAGGAACAGTATACTTCAAATTATTGGTTACACCATATTAAGCACTGAAACGAACGAATAATGAAACAGGCGTATTTTAGATACCCTAACTTCAGATACAGTAAACAATCTAAATGTATATTGACAAAAATTCTTAAGCATATGTAGAAATCACATTAATTAACAAAGTGAAAATATGATGTGTATAAGGTGTTCACAGGATGTCAGGGTGTTAATTTGATATATTTGTTCCAATATAAAAGTATTTTACATTCTCATAATCACACTTTCTGACCATTTTATCCATAAGAATTTTTTATTTATTTAATAATTTATTAAATGTGTTTGTAATAGGTTCTTACATGATTTACCAGTATGCATGAAGATTGTATACTGAGAATTAATTGTCGACACTTTCCTACGAGTTATCACCATTTCGTTCACAAGCCATGTTGCTTTGGGAATGAAACTGGACATTGAACGCCTTCTGTAAGCGAGAATTTCTGAATGCGATTGCGTTGTGCAGTTCTTCAATTCTTGTATTCCCTTGCCCCGCGTTTTCCACGTCTTTCCTTTAGAATAAATGAATGTTGGCAATCCTAGTAGGGAGGTGGCTAGGCGGATGTTACGGCGGCAGCGAGGTTGGTGGGGGGGCGGGCAGCGGGGTCACCGATGCGAGTAGTTCACTGCCAAGGGCCAAGGCTGGCGTAGACGTCAAGGGCGAGGGCGGGCAGAACGGCGCGTACTGGAGGGATTGCTTGCGGGGCAGATAATGCATTAGTGGGGGCGGGTAGCAAATTCTGCTACTGACCAGGGATGGAAGAAAGAGAGATAGGAGCACTAAGAAGTAAATTGAAAAAAATGATAAAGAAAGTGATTAACGGAAATAAAATCGATGACCGAAATGTTACTGGTGTTGTTGGTATTTTTCAAGACAAAAATAATGATTATTGATGTAATTATTTTAGAGGGTGTTTGTATTATTAACAATATCTTAAAAAGCATTGATTGTATTTAATATAATACGCTGTGATAACTGCAAATCAACAGCTTCGATTATTTTTAATGTAAGAATGTACTCATGTCTTTATTTAAATTACGAATGCCAACATCATTACATTACTTGATTATATTCTTTTAAGGTCTCTTTTTAATATTTTGATCATATAGCAACCATTGTGATAGTTTTAACTGCAGGGGAAACTGTTAGAAACTACATGTAGGGACAACACAAACATCCATGCCCGAGGCCCTTCAGCCTTAGCGACCTCGGCTATCCAGGTCGGCGTATATTATTTTTAACCTTTTCAATGTATCCTGAAACCTTTTTAACTAGTTCCTAGAATTTACTAATACCAATCATGTGTAAACAATATTTATACTATAATTATTATTTTAAATTAATGAACTGATAAAGTAATCTCATCGATCCCATTAGTATCAATGAGAAATTGTCACTGGAGAAGATTCAATCCTGGCCATTCCTGAAGTGGAGGCTCAGCGTCCACTGGGTGACGATAACTGGACGAGGCGACGAGCCCTAAGAGAGCGCCGAGCTGTTCGCGGCGAGGGCAATCGGCTGTAAAGTCACGAGAGAGCACTGGAGCGTGGAGAGGGTCGGCCAGCGATAGGGCGGGCCCCCGTTCGAATCCCGTGGCTTGCGTGCTATAATGGATGGGCTCGAGACACACGGCACGTTTCGCAATCGATGGGTGGCAATGAAAACGCCCCTGAAACTTTTGATATCTACTTCCTTTTTTAATTGTAATGAAGTTCTTTGTCGATTAGCACGCTCCACTGGAAGACTCGCGTGAGTGAGCCGTAAAACCTAATAGACCATGTGATATTATTACCCGGGTTCAAATATAATGTGTTTATAAATTAATTTTTAGAATTGAATCATCGCAGCACCTGAAGCGCTGCGCAGTTGAAAAATCGTGAATGCTCCGTTTAGATATTTGATCAGGATTAAGCAGTTGCTAAATTACGACGTCCCAAGAAATTAACTGACGTTCAAAAGAATTTAGATGAGTTAAAATTGTTTTGAAGATTTTTTTAAAACATTGATTAGGATTTTGAGGACAATATTCTGTCTTTGAGTGGAACATTATTATATGTGTAATACCTGTTATTGTTAGAATAATAATAATAATAATAATAATAATAATGCCCAATCATTAATTGTAATTATTAATTGGAACTATTATTATTGTTATAATGATAATAATAAGTACTATTATTACTATAATTTAATTGCGTTTATTTACCGTTTACAGCGAAGCTAATATTGCAAGATAATGTCAAATTCTTCGTACCAACATTTAGTATTTTCAACACTTTTGAGGACGTTGCTTGACTTTGTTGACTGTCTTATACAAAATGCTGAAGGTCGCGTTAGTAAGACAAGCCCGGTCCACGCGCCAAGGAGGAAGCAGCTCGCGGTTGAAGAATGAGTCCACAACCTCCCCGCATCCGCCGTGCGCAAGCTTCGCGGTTCGGGCCTTCCTTGTCCTCGGACCTCCTCCTAGGGTCTCGGTGAATTCGTCCAGGACCTGATTAGTAGGGAGCGGATTTTTATGACCTAAAAAATCTCGAAATGTGCTTGTAAAAATATGCATTTATGACCAAAAATTATGAAATATGCCCTTTAATATGCAATTAAAATTAATGTCCTCTGTAAACCTTTCATGATAACATTCAGGAGAAGCATGCTTGGAATGAAAAGATACATTTTTGTGCAAACGTATTATAATATACCCTAATTCACGAGAGAAATAATTGAAGTAAAAATTGAACTTAGTCTTGTTGTATTTCTTCGGGCTGGTTTAAAAAATGTTATTAAGAAATATCGTACATTTGCACATTCTATAGAAAAAAAACTGACATGTTCTCTCGAATCAATAAACGCTCAGAAATAAATAGATTGTATGAAAAGATGAAACGTTTTAGAGATTAGTCTCTAATTATAGATGCAAAATTTGTGCCTATAATTAAAGGAATATGCACCAATAGGCAAAATCGGCCAAATACGCACAAATGTGCTCTAACATGTTAGTCTACTTAGCATCATATTCTTACCAAAGGTCAAGAAATTTCAATTTATCTATGCACTGCAACAACAGACAAAAATATGCAAAATCATAGAAATCCGCTCCCTACTGATTAGTGTATTAGAGGGTATTAAACATGACCGTGGCGTCATATTATGGTATTGAAATATTAAAAATACCTAATGATTTATTTTATAAAAAGAAACTATAATTTTAACTAAACTTTTGGAATTAAAATGTATTATGAACAGATTTTAAACATTTGTGAACTATTATAGAAGATTTCTTTGTGATATTGGAGGCGCTTCCTCGGAGGCACCGAGAGAAGTGGCTCAGGGCGTCAGCTGGTCTCACTTCAGTGCCTCTTATCGGGAGGTCGTGGGAATCGAGTCCCGACTGTGGCAGGATTTTCAATACAAACTAGACAGCTAGGTCGAATTCAGCCACAATCTGGAAGAGAATGTAGCGACCGACTGCTTTGATCGGTACTTTTCCATGGTTTCGCCGATCATCAGGCGAGTGCCGGAGCAGTACCCTGACAAACAGGCCACGGGCCGTCGGCGATCTTTCCTTCCTCTTCCTTGTCCCATTCTCAACCCTTACTTACACTTACATGCACTACACAACCACACTTGTCGGGAGACCTGTCGGGAACTTTGAGCTTATCGCGGCTGGGGAGGTACCCCGCTGGTGGGAGGTATGTGGTTTGGGGGAGGGGAAACCCGGCTAGCCGACGGGAGGTCGGTGCCGGATCTCACCATCCTGCGGGGCAAGATCACCACCATCTCCCGAGAAAATAATTAACTATACTTGCGGGGATGATCTCTGCTGTTGACGCGCCCAGAATCACTAATCAAACAAACAGAAACCCTCGGAGGTCATAAGCACATGCTTAACTCTTTTGCGTTAACCCGTACCTGCATACGTGTTGCATCTCCTGACCCACCGTCCCTTTGACTGTTCACCTCTGTCCTCTGCTCTTCGTCATCTGTTTCTCGTCCACTGCGCTCTAGTCGTTTTTCTTCTTTAACCCTGTCCCCAGCTGCGGCACCCCACTCCGTACTCTCCACCTCATCCCCACCTCCGCTCCAGAAGCGTCCGCCGGCTTATCGGTGTGACAGTCCAACGTCCTGGAAGCGGTGATGGCACGGCATCCGCTTGTTCATCTTCTGCACCGTTTTGGAGATTTCGCCTTTTGCTCATCGCTCTGGTGAAGCCTTTGTGCTCGTGTTTATCAGTTACCAAGTTTCTTTTCAATCCATTTATGGCGCTATTGTGGCGTCATAGTTAATATCGGACGAGGTGATGATTTTTTGTTGATGATAAAACGCGAAGTAAAATAAGATATACATTTAATGAACGTTAAAAATTGTTCCCATACGGTTTGCTAATCGAATTCACACTGGCTGAAAGCGAAATTCATTGATATCTCAATATTGTTGAATAGAAATTCAGCAATCAGGAACTTATTAATACCGAATAAGTAATAAATAACATGAAAACAATTATATAATAAGTTCCATCGAACTTCTTAAATCCGAATCACTAATGCATACTAACAATTAGATATAAGTGTTTATATATTTATAAACTATATATATTATATATTAAACTATAACTTATATATTATATATTTAGTGTTTATATTGAGTAAGTTTCTTCGTATTAAAAACTGAACTAATTACGAGTACATTCGTTTCTCCAATATAAGCTTGGTGATTGGTTTTGAAGAAAAAAGTGTCAACTTAGTTTAGCAACGCAGTTTTTTAAACTGCGTAGCTTTTAGATCAAAGATTTCTTTACAAATTTCCATCTAAAAGAATTGAAAATCAGACTGTTTCCTTTTGGAATAAAATTTGTTTTTCTTCGTCGAATTACATTAAAAAATCAAACCCCAATCTCAAACTTTAACGTACGAGCAACGTACGACAACACTAATCCCCGGGTGACCCTTTTTCTTGTGACACCCCGCTCCAACCGAACGCGTAATTTCATACGGAAAACGTTATTTGTGAATTCTCTCTCGCAACCGTCTCTCATTAGCCTTTTCGCATTCGTCTTCCTCACAAATCACTTCTCGACGGTAATCAAGAGCCCGTCCTACAACCGCGCTCTCGTTACGTTCATCTGTCTACAGGCCTGCTTCCCCCCTCCCCCTCTTCGTCAGCGGTTTCCCATTCGTGATCTGCCCGTCGACAACAAAAGACTCCGCGAGTTATGCGCCAAGTTGAGCAAAGTTCTGCAGAGTTGAGTGGTGAGGGCGGCGGAGTAATGTGGAGTCTGCGGCGATGACGAGTAAGATGGCGGTATCTAGATGTCGTGCTAATTAAAGCTTGACGCGCCACGCTCGTCGCGTTTCACTTGTTCCCGTCTGCGCGATCCGAGGAGAGAGAGAGAGCACCGTTTGCGACTTGGGGATGCCACTAACAGGGTTACTTACGAACTGCGTGGCGCTGGATTTTGTCGCATACATGCGGTTCGGTTTGAGTGTGCAACTTCGTTAAATGACTGAATATGCACGTTTGGTGTCGAAATTTGAAAGTCAGGGTTTAAAGTTTCGAATATGCTTGAGCTGCGAGGAAAAAATTGCGAGTTTTCAAAGGATAGAACAGACTGTTGCCCGCGGTGTAAGCAAGATATTACTTTTCTTAGTCTTCGTAAGATAATATAAATTAGTGGTGCTACAACAGCACGTTCTTTACAGCATTATTGCAAACAGCTACGTAATATTGAAATATTGCAACTTTCGAAAAAACTTAGCAATATCCAAAAATGGGACTACCACCATACTTCATACCGTCCCTTATTACAAAGTGAAGAAAATTTAAAGAAACAATTTGGAGTAGTTTTTGAGAATTTTTTGGCTTTTTTGTTGTAAATTTCAAACGCAAATTACGCAAACACTATTTGTTTTCTCAAAAAATTGTACATGACATTTTTGAATGAGCTAGTTTTGTAAAACTTCAATTTTGTAGTTTTAAAAATATTTTTTTGCAATTTTCGAAAAATCGGGAATATCAACGAAAATAAGACCTGCACAATTCTCTTAAACGTCCTTCGCCCTAATCAACAACAAAATTTAATCAAACAATTGGAGCCATCTTTTTGACAATTTTGAAAATATCCGAGGAGTTTCATATGAAGTACCCTCAAAAATAAAATATAGATTTCAAATCCCAGGAGCTGCAACATCAGCCGGAACGATAAGGGAATATACATTTTGGAGAAAATCGGCTGAACGGTTTGGGCGCTAACGTTGACCGCAGACGGGCGGACAGACGGATAGACGGACGTTTTGCCGTCAATCGATTTTTCGGTATCAACAATCAACAAAACATGGATTCTGGCTACACCAAGTGTTAGAGGATTTTTTTCTAAATTTAGCAACTGGATTTATCCACTTTTTCGTTAGTTTCGTTAGTAGGCGTTTAATTACATAACTTTCTCTTAAGAAGTTCCTTGTTAAGGGCAAGAAAGTAAAACGTATCCCAAAAATAAGAAATAGATATAAGTGACGAACGAGCGTATTAGTACACTATACTATTAAAACAAGTTATCTAGTCCGTTATATAAAACTAATTCATTTTTTTTCTTTTCATGAGGCGCATTTCGTCTAATGAATCTTGAATTCCGTCGGCGCCTTAAAACAACCAATAATATTTTATTCCTTCAACTAACAAGAAAAATATGAATTCAAAATAAAATTAAAAAAAAACACTACACGCAGCTTGATGTAGTGGCTCTTCCAAATGAGTGGATCCCATCCCAAAAAGAAGGCAAGCAAAAGCAGCGGAGACATTCATAGCCCGAGAAGAGACCGAGTAATTGCGGAAGCCACTGTGGCAAGTGCCTCTTCCTCCGAGAGGTTCGCCGGTGCGCCGCCCAGCTGTAAACGCGAGCGCTGTTAACTGCGCGGCGCGGGGCGCGGCGGGCGCCGGCGATGTAGCAGCGCAGCGGCGGCTGTTCAAGCGGAGCAGCCAGCAAATGAGCCAGAAAAGGCTGGGTTGAGCGGCCACGAGGACCTTTGGAACTGAGTATGTGGGAAATAAAGAGTTTGACGTGGAAGAGCTCAGGTCCTCCGGTTGGAAACAAAACCCTCTTCTCTTACTTCCTCCTCCTCTTTGCTTCGACTTCTTTTCTCGCGTTGACTTTACTGTGGACCAAGCAAGATTGTCCTTTCATTTGAGGGGGAGGGGGAGGGGGGCTGTGTGTTTAAGTGTCCTACCATCCTCACGTTTTCATACCAAGAAATTTGAATTTATGTTCTACTCGAAACCAATGTTTACTCGTATTTGTCGACGTTATTTGTAAGCAAATGCTGGGGATTATTTTCGTTACTAATGAAAAAATATGGATGAACAAAAAAAAGTGAACAAAAATCCAAACCCAAGTTATTTACTTAAAACGTTTATACGAATAGAATTTTTAAAATGTTTAATTTACTTTTAACAGTAATTGTTCACACCAATCAAGCTTGGCAACTCACGGTGGCAACTGAAAAATAAAACGTATAATAGACTCGCATTTTCTGGAAGTATATAAAAGTATTATTGATATTCCTTCTTAGCATTGGTTCTAATTTCTCTTCTTTCTTGACCTTCATATTTATTTTCTCAACTTCCTATTCCCGCTTTTTATTTTACCTTCCGTTGTCTCCAACCTTCAGCACGTACCCTTCTCTATTGGACTACCTTGTGTGGATGTCAGGGCAGCGCGCGGAGATGCGAGAAGATGCACACGGAGGTGGGCCTGGAAGGGCGCGGGGCAGGTAATTAGGAGTAAACGGCGCGGCGGTGCAAGGGCGCTCGTTATGTCGCCGCTCGTTAGGCGCTGGCATGCGCGCCGCCGCCCACCCGCCCGGAAATGGGCGGAGGGCGGACGCCGGCGCCCCTGCCCTGGGTGTCAACCGCCCGCCGCCCACGCCGCCCGGCTCGCCAGGTAACGCCGCCCGCGCTTCCGTTGGACTGCACGAAGGGAAGAGCGGTACGGCGGAAGTCCGCATGCGCGGAGCACGGCGCTTAAAGAACGGCAGGACGACAGGGCGAAAGGTCCGGTAGAGGAGCAGGTCGGTGGGGTGGCGGGACGGTGGGGTGGCGGGGACGCCGGGGTGGCGGGTCGGTGTGGTGGCGGGGACGCCGGGGTGGCGGGACAGCAGGGTGGCTACAAGCTACACTCGACAATAGGGGCTTAATAGGCTGCATCGGTGTGAGTTTTGATGATTAGCCACATGCTGGGAGGGCCACAGGCGGGGAGAAGAATGCAAATGTGATTGAGAGGAAGGACGTGTATGGAGACGTGGCAGAAGGAAAAATAGAAACGATCATGTAAGCAGTAGTTTGTCAAACCCGTCCAGAAATGAGGTATGCTTTAAAAAATATTTAATAAAGCATTCTTTAAATGCAGTAGAGTCGATAAAATTCATATACGAGACTCTAATTCTACGCTCATTTGGTGGTGCCGGCACTAATGCTGCATCGATCAAATATCCCAACTTTCTCTCTAGTCACGTGCGCGGGGCGGGGCGGGGCGGGGCGGATGTGTGTAGGGCGTGTCCAAGGGCAGCGAGCGATGACCTCCGTCGGGGGCGATACCTGGAAGCCCTCGTGGTGGCGCGAGTGGGGAAATGTTCCAAGAACTCCCCTGATTGGCGCCATCACGTCTCACTTATTTGGTTTCCCAAAATGAGTTTGGAACGAGTTGCGTCGCCGATACGGTGGAAGTCCTTTGGTACAGAAAGCGTATTTTTTTTCTTTAAAAAAAAGTATTGCGTTCTGTTTTCCGTGGTACATTTTGTAGAAGTTAAATTAACGAGGTAATCTCTTTTCTTGTAATGTCGGCGTTCTGAATTTTTTCCTGTTCACAATAAGCTTGAATTAAAACAGAGGTCCGTGACTCGTAAGTTGGTTGTTAGTACCAAGCTTTCGTATTCCACACTCATACATATTTTGTATTCCGTTATTAAATTGCATATTATCTCGTATGTTTAAAGCGCAGAGATTATTCATATTGGGAGAGTATTGTAAAAACTTTACTAAAAATATTTTCTAACATGTGTGTATATGTATTTATGTATGTATGTACTGTATATCTTCATATATTGCAATTAGTTTTATTTCATTTCATAGAAGAAAATAACACTACACTCGGTGTGATTTTCCCTTCTTTGATATCGCATGGCTACACGTCTAATATAAAGCAGATATCCTTTGTAATATTGTTACAATGTGGAAATAAACGTCATTGCTGCTCTCAAGAGAGAAATAACCTTTTATCTAATTAACTAAAATTTATTTACTCCTTGCTCGCTCAAGTTGACTCATCTTCTAATAAGCGTATAGCAATATGTATTCACAAACACATTTTATACAAATTAGAAAATGGCACATTACGCAGGTGTTTCTTTTAACTGACACTAAAAATTATGAAGTATTTTGTTTTCGACTCACAAACTCTCGTTGAATGTGTATCTCCACGACAGACACGTCATCGAAGTCCTTGGAATACAGGGGTTCTATACTACTCAAGATCAGAGTTACACCAGCCTCCGCGTGTGAATCATCCAGCGTGGTGCGAATCGTTTTCAGATGACTCGACCTGTTCTCTTCCTCTAGCGGCTGAGGTATCGCATCGACCAGGGTCACTCCTCTGTCTCTACAGACATGCCAAACTGTCTCTATAGACCCCCCCTCGCTCCAAATACGTGACAGTTCTACCCATCCGTAATTGCGGTTCTCGTATTTAACCGTGTTTAAACCGTATTCCGATGACCCCTACGGATGCCAGTTTTGACAAATGCCAGTTTTGCCCGACCTCTATTCTCTTGTATTGTATTCTCAGCTCAGTGGCTTATGTTCGAGGTAGGGTCGGTTTTCATCTGGAAGAGGACCGCCATGTAGTGGACCGTTCTCAGAACGGAGTAAAGCGCATAGAAGTACAGATTTGTAGGCGAGCTCTCCCTAAATACTCGTGAGAAATCATGAGTAGACAGTTCGCAACAGTTTTCCTCGCAGAGTAAACGCTCATATTTGCACGTACGAGTAGAACAAAAAAACGGACATCTCCTTGTAAGTGCCCCTTCACAGCAACCTCCTCATATGAATCATCCCGCGTGTCCCGAATCGTACTCAGATGACTCGACCCGTTCGTTCAGTCTCTACCGGCTGACGTATCCCATCGGTCGGTACGTAATTCCACATTACAGCCAGGACTCTCCGCGTCTTCAGCCGTTTCGCTCTGTTGCGGTGCGGGGAGGGGCGGGTGCGGGGAGCAGGGCGGGGAGCGAGGCGGGGAGCGGGGCGGGCCGGGGAGAGGCGTGGTGCGGGGAGTGGCGGTTTGCGCGGAGGGGAGGTGAGCGGGGTCGGGTAGCGGTGGCGCGGGCTGGGGGCGGGTGGCGGGGTTGGGGCAGGGCCGGGGCGCGCGGCGCGGCGCGCCGCAGCACAACGCTGGGTGGGGGGCGGGGGGCCGGAGTCGGGCGGGGGGCGTGTAGTAAAATTTTGACGACGCGCGCGCGCGCGTATTGTCCCCGTCGCTGCGACACGTTTCGCCACGCTCGTAAAGCGCCGTTGGCGCACGCGTGCGCAGATTTGCGCAGCGCGCCCGCCGCGATCGTGGGTGGTCATGCGTGTGCGGCGCAGGGGCTCACAAAAGGTGAGCCAGGCCGCGGTGATCGTGACCGTTGCAACGGGGAGACCTCACACAGCAAATGCGTGAAAGGGTGTCGGGGTGGAAGTTGTCGGTTGTCAAGCAGGTGGTTTCCAATTGATGTATCGCGTTAAGTGAATGAAAGGAACGTGCTTATACATGGAGTATTAAAATGAAATGGCAGACTGGTGGAATTTTATGATCAAGGTGCGGTGAACTCAATTCCACTTATACGTGACATTACGTACTCGATTTAGGTATAATATTATTAATAATAATAATAACAACAAAAACACGAATGATGATTTTAATAATAATAATAATAATAATAATAATAAACAATTATAATTAAGCTGTCAAAGTTGAATGTTGAGAATGCTGATGATTACGCAGACGATTATCTCCTCAGAATAATTGATGTATTGTATGTCACGTAAAATGAAGTACTATTTTGTCACGTTTTTTTTAGAAAAGAGTTGGTCGTAAACAAAATATTACTGTGCCAAACACTACTACGAATGTCTCATCTTTGCATTTATTGGTACAGATTGACTCAAATTTTTCAGCATCTGTTACATGCTATAACAGTTTTCCTAATCTCATTAATATGCTTTACCATGTTTATTGGTCGATTGATTTTAAATATTTTATATTGGTCTATATATTTTAAATCTTTGACACTTTGATTCGCACTGTTCAATCCAATATAGTATTATTATTATTATTATTATTATTATTATTATTATTATTATTATTATTATGTCTGGAAAGTCGCATGGAGTTAACAAGGTACTCGGAAGATATGTTAGTGAAGTCGTGACATGAGATTGCTATATATGAAAAAATAATTGTCAATAAGTGCTGTCAATGTGCCCTGGCGACTACAGAAGTTGCATCCTTGATCTTCTCCAACGCTCCTTGCTCCGCGTCTTCTCCCTCCTCCTCCCCACCCCTCCCCTTCTCTTCCGTCGTCGTCGTCGTGGTCCTAATGTTCACTGCCTGTCGCCTGCGGATCCATTCGTCTGTCGACCGATCGCCCAAACAGCCTGAAACATCGATCCCCCACGAACAACAGCATCGCGCTGAGCGCGCCCATTGTCCCCGCACGTCTCGTTGGTGGGCGGAGTTTCCAAGCTCCGAAGCGCAACTGTCCGCTCTAATTGTGTAGCGAACAGAAATATTTTGAATAAAGGCAAGTAACTTTCTTAATTTAACCCAGTTTACACCTGCCGTCACTTGTCTGGCCCGTTATCCATCAACCGCGAGTTGAGAGCAAGTCTCAGAAGTTGCGATTTGCAGACGGAATGTTTCGCGCTAAGTGCGAGTAAAGACTGATTTGCGGTGAGGAAGTTTCCAGAAATGTCAAAGGCCGAGTTGCAAAGCGAGAAAGCAATTTCTTTGCTCTAGAAATAGGGCGAGAATGCGACCACTTAATATGAAATACGACCTCAAGAGTTGTTTCTTATTCTCTTCAATAACTGCATGCGGACGCATTACTGGTTGAACTGAGATTATTCCAGAGCTAAGTAGATATAAACGCTGAAGATCTGTTCACAATTTTGTAAAGTATGTACTCATTATTAATTGCCAATTTACTAATATTCCTCACTTCTGAATTTCCTTATTCTCGAGATCTCGAGATAAACCAAAAGTGAATTCAAGAGAAAAGGTGCAGAGCTTATAATAAAAAGAAATTATTGTAAAATATTTTTTTTTCGATCCCACTTCGTATTTTAGGTGTGACATTTTTTATTTAATGAACACTTACTTAATAATTTAAGTTAATAACTTATTTAATGATTAGAAAAGATGATAATTGAACGACAAATTTGTTGATTTTTTCGTTTTGGTAAGACTAGAGAAGTGTTTTTCAATACAGTTTCAATATCTTTTTACCACCAATTCCCTCATGCATGCACCTGACAAGTAACCCATAGCCCAACTCTTCGTACTCGCACGAAGCGAGGTGTTCGGCAGTCTGGGGCTCGCGATCCAGCTCTAATTTCTCTCGTCCAGCCATGGGGCTGAGGAGCTGGCCGGAGTAGGCTGGGCTGGGCCGGGCCGGGTAGGCGGGTTGGGCAAGCCGGCTTGGCGCTCGGACGCTGCGGAAGGGAAGGAAGTAGTAAACATGTCCATCCGCGCGCCGCGCCCAAACAGCGCTGGGTGGATGGGTGGGTGGGACGAGGATTGGCAGCGCGTTCCGTGGGACTGCTTCCGATGGAGGCTGCCTAGGCTGCAGGGTAAACGAACGGGGGATAAAAAGAAGAAAGAGAAAAAAGAGAGAAAGGAAAAAAGGAACGGAAAAATTATGGAAAAAAGGTCGCGAATGGTGACGCTGAGAGATCGTAATTGAGCCGTATATTGTCGTAGTTCCAGAGGCGGATTGATATTTTAAGGGACGGCAAACGAGACCATAATATGGGAGCTTTTAATAATATCGAAATATAAACAAACATATTCAAAATGAGTACCTAATACA
The DNA here is from genome assembly GCA_031308135.1 of Acheta domesticus. NCBI lineage: Eukaryota > Metazoa > Arthropoda > Insecta > Orthoptera > Gryllidae > Acheta > Acheta domesticus. The sequence goes on along the minus strand of JAHLJT010000631.1, from coordinate 89,114,978 downwards.
ATTAACAATTAACTGCAACAAAATTCGTTAATATTAAAATTATAAATATTTATGAATTATTACTAAATTTTACTTAACAGATTATTGGAGGCCTCTCTTCGGCGAGGAGCAGAGTTTTGTCTGCTAATGCAGGAATCAACGTTTGTTGTAATAAACACGAAAAATAGGGAACATACGGAAGGCGAAAAAAGATAAGTGAATTTAGTGGGAGATATCGTGAGCTAGGCGTTACGATGGCATCTGTATTTAGTTTTTCAAGCACCTTGTTTTTACAAAGCACGGCGATTCAGAATTGTTTTGCAATAACTTGAGGATTATTCTGTACTGCCAGAAGTGCCAGAAAAAATGCTCTCAGGCCGACTATAGGCCAGTTGAAAATATCTGGCTAAATAAATATAGATAATACGCTATCTTGCTTGTTTAATTATGAATATCAATATCTCCACCAACTACTTCGCGGATGTATACAAAAATACGCGTTCGTGGATGTACACAAAAAGAAGGAGTCAGTATTCTTTCGGCGAGGTTGGGACATTCGGACATTCTTCAGTATGTTCCGACATTCTCTTCAATAGCGAATACTGAAAGGGGATTTTGGTCAGACTTACGGTGTAATAAATATGATGAATATTTGTGTGTGAATGTGTGTGTGTGCGGGGAGGGGGGTGAGTTTTCTCAAAATCAGTGAAAGGCAAAAGACGAAGATTTGAGAGAAATGGGAATAAATACCAAAGATGAGTGAAAGGAAGAAGAAACGGGTAGCGGTTCGTTAATCGGAAATGAGTAAAACTAAAAAGAACGAAGCAACATAGATTCTTTAAATAGTTTGTATTGTCATGTAGACAGTACAGTAAAAGTTTTATATCAAAAGTATTGAAGTAAAAACTTGTCTCTGTAGGTCATTGTGTGGTTCACAGATGACGTGGAGCCTAAATCAATATTTAATTACAATTGGCTTCATTACACGTGCGCCTGGCAATGACATACGTCTGCGGTTTAGTATATCACATGAGACAACACCTCACGCCCAACAGAGCATCAGCGATAACCACTATTCTGTCCGCATCATCTGTTTCGATTAGAATAAACAGTCCTGTCACGAGCACCAGTTCTCTGCACAATTCGCCAAGCGCCTCTCCTCGAAGCCTCTGTGCGGTCCAAAGACTAAAACATTGTTTCATGTTTTTCTACAAATGCCTTACAAATATTGATTTGTACTAGCCTAATGCATTTACAAACTCGTACCAGACTGTCACTATAACTTATAACAAGCAAGACAAGGAAGGTTATGATGTTGAAAATTGTCGTTAGTGCCCTGATAACCTTTTTGCGTAGTGTTAAATGCCTGCCTACGTATCAGCTATTCATTCAAACTTGAACTCTATTAGAGTAACTACTGGTTTTAGTATTGTGAGTATTGTAAGATGAGATCTGAAAATTGGTGTTAAATATTGTTCACAACAAAATTATCATTTTGAGTCGAATTAATGATGTTTTGTAATAATTTGGCACAAAGATGAAATCAGGAATGCGTGTAAAAAATCTTATGAAAATTATGCTTAAATGGCTTAAAATGGTAATTGAGGACAAGGGAATGCATACTAAGTATTAAAGAATTCGTATTTTATGACAAACTTGTTTCCATATTCGTAAATTAAACAAACTAGCAATTGAACATGTTACAAAGAAGGTAATATTCGTAATATTCATAATATTCGTAACATTTCACCCAGTTTTGCAAAGAGCAAATATATTTAAACTTTTATTTCGGCAGTGTATTTGTGATTTTTTTAAATTTCCTTGACTAAATAGTACTCGCCGCATCTCGATGAAATTTGGGTAGTGCCTAAAAATATTTCTACATAAAACTTTATTTTTTGAAAATATAATTTACATTGTTTTCGAATTTTACAAATCCAGAGAAATAAAAATATTTGACAATAGTGAGAATATTGAAAAATGTATCCAAATACTCTTCTTTATTTTAATGGTGTGAATATTTAATCTGAAAACTCTTTCACTAAATAGTTGTAACGATGCATTAAACGAGTATAATTCACATTTTTCGCGTAATAATCACGTAGTTTCAGAAGTTCATCGATCGCATGTAGGACATAAACACGTTGTTTTTTGAAAACAAGTTCAGAAACCTTTCGACATTATACAATTCAGTGCCATGAATTTGGTTCGCTTTTCTCTCAGCACTTTGACCCCAGCCTTTTGCTCGTTTCGCTCCGTCCCGTAGCCAGCTCATACGTTGGAATGTGTTTCCGCTGCGTCGCGAATCGACTACTGAAGTTAGTGGACGTGAATTATGCGTCTGAAAATGTTCTAATGATCGTGGTTTCCTTTCACTTTCTGACGTCTGAATGTATAGTATTGGTAGTTCGGTATTGTCGCTGTTATTAAGTGGAGCCCCTAAATAAAAAAAGAAAAGTCCGCCCGTGCAGTAGATGGAGCATTAATAGTACCTGCAGACAGCAATAAAAATGAAACCGGCGGCGAAGTACGGAACTTTCTCAATATCCGCCGTTCGATTTCCTTGCAAAACGTAAGGTGCTTGAGGAGAAATACGACAACCGGTAGTGGAAATTGTGATGCGATTGGATAGCGTGGAACGCAGAGAAGCCAAATGCAACTGCTATAATCTGGGAGGAATATCGCTCGACGCAATGGTGATTTTAACGACAGTAAAATTCACGACTGGCGATTTAAGGTGGAAAGCTGTTACAGAAGTAAAAGCATCAAATTGAATCTGGTCTGTAATTCGTTTCAAGAGTGAAAATATTGTAGCATTAAGATTGTATTTCATAACAATGAAAGCATGGAAACGGTAATTAATGATTGAAATAATTTTTGGTGAAGTGATATTTTACCTTTTGTTCTTCCTTAATGATTATTGATGAAGTTACTACCAGTTAATTATTGGGGAGAGTTGGTATTAAGAAATATTTAGCCTGATCTAATGCGAGCGAAGTAAGGAATGTAAAATTATTCTTAAATATTGGTTGTAAATATACAGTACACAATATAAAAATGTAAATTCTTTGAACATATTTTTAGAAATATTCAATTCTTAATCATGATTTTAGACTGTAAAATAGTTAGAAAAAGAAGAAGAGGGAGACCTAGAATGAAAGATTTAGAACAACTACAAACCGAAATAAATTTCAGAAATTACGCAGAGATGAACAGAACAGAGAAAGACAGAATGTCATGGCGGCAGCGACATGGCACTTTTTGGCCTTTAGGATGATGATGAAAAATGTACACGAAGTGATAATTTTTATATTTTGAAAATACGTATTCCCTTTGATCCATTTTGATAAAAATATTTTAAAAAACAATTGGCGTGTACAATTGAATTTCGTGATTGACTTTCAACAATGCTACATTGTGAAGAAATATATTGCGTATATACTTAGTCAGGGGCGGATCCAGAGACACATTTTGGGAGGAGAAATTCAAAATGTTTTGATCGAATGTGACGTATTACAGATTATATAAAATGTGACAGGCTACACTCAGCTCCTGTTGCCCTACGATTTTATTCGTTCTAATGATTATGCGAAAATATTTTTACTTCAAACTTTCGTGAGAAGTGAAAATTAATAGTTACTGAAAAGTTTTGGGAGGGACTTTCCTTCATTTCCCTCCCCGTGGATCCGCGCCTGACGTAGTACATTACGTTGTATTTATACATCATTCACAGGCTAGGCTTCCTAAGTCGGCTTCCCAGCGAAACAAGCAATAGCGTAATGGAGGCGGCGGGGAGGGCGACGGCGGGGTCGTCGGCACACTACAAGGCGGGCGGCAGAAGCGTCGTAGTCGGTAGGGCCACTGCGGACCCTAAATGAGTTAATGGAGAGGGCGGCTTATCGAGTTGAAGTAGTTGGGCCCATCACGATGATCGCTTCCTGCTACGTAACTGCCCGTTATAGCGCCATGATGCTCCAATGATACTAGCGTTCCAGCAGTTTCATCAACTGATGTTTTGTTCCCTCGAGGGCCGAGATGGGCCTTTTCGGAGTCGGTTGTTATGCGAATTTGTAGTATCTAGACAGATATTATCGGTGGTGTACCTGTCCGAAAATAACAAAATCTTCATTCTGATCCATCGGGATTTCACTGGCGATGGATTTGCGGTCGTAAAGTATAGTAGTGCCGGTGACAGTAAAATCGCAGAAGTTATTTTGCCCGTAAAACTACGAACTACTTGTTACCGTGATTAAGATGAGTCCAATTTATTTGTACTTTAATATCATTATCCCGACAATTTATTTCTTCTCCCTTGATACATTTCCTAACTTAAAGTTAAAAGGTTGTCATGCTAGCTGCCTCCCTAAAGAGGAATGGTAACGAATCAGATAATACTGAAAAAAACTTTCGGTATTATTTTATTCGTTGCCACTCCTCCCATTCATATATTCGCCTTGTTTGGCGTGCTTCGATTGCGCCCCTCTCTCAATAATTCTATTTTGATTGCTTCAACTCATTTGATTTCGCTTTATGACAGACTTTATATTTTAGTATTTGTATAATCTACATTTTTATCTTATCTATCGTATTTGTATAGATCTTCATTTTGTGGTATTTTGCAAATAACATTGGGATGCTATGATTTAAAGTAGTTTATATTTCGCCGTGTAAAAAGTGATAGCGTGAAATCATGTAGTCGCACAACACTTGGAAATTCCCAGAGGAACAACATATGTAAGGGCTGAGCGGGACAAGTGATGACTATGGATGTCAATCTGTGCACGTGTATTGACACTGTCTATCAACGAGTGTCGTAATTCACGTTCCCAGCGACATTATCAGTGAAACTCTCACCCCACCCCCCGAGATGAATTCCGGGCATTCACGTCGTGTTATCTGCTCTTCGTTGCTGTTACCTGTGCTTTCCTACAAGCCCCCCAGCTATCAGAACGTTCCTCACATAGCAGCCGCCCCAGCCTCCCCTCCTGAGGTCTCACATTCCATCACTGATAGGAGACGCGTCTCCCTGCTTCATCAAAGGGACCAAAATCGGCTATTGTCCCCTCCCGTTTTCCATCATCTTCGCCCTGCCGCGGCATGCCGCCGAAAACGAGGATGGATTCTCATTTCATTTCGCGCCGCCTCTTCTATCTTCCAATCGATCTTCCTTTATCCTACGTTTTCTAAGCGATCTTCGCTTCTCTCTCGTGCTTTAATTTCCGTGTTTATCACAACGCTGTTGCTTTCCTTTCACTTTTTTTAATAATTCCGTGTAGCCGAGAGACTGGTCGGGGACTTAAGAGCTTTCCTTGGTTAAGGCGGTGCCCCGCTAGTGGGAGATACCTGGTTGCGGAACAACCCGCGAGTCGACGGTAGACCGGCGCCGGATCACGCCATCCAGTGGGGAAAGACCACCGCCTCCCGATGAAAACAACATGCATTACACTTACGGGACTAATGGCCTCGGTAGTTGACGCGCCCGGAATCACTAACAATCAATCAATAATTCCACGTACCTTTGTTTTTACTTCAACCTCTTATCTTTTCCTTCCTTCATTTTCATTTTTCTCTTCTTTATTCTGTCTATGTACTTTCCTTTTCTTACTTTCATTTCTATTCCTCTTTATTCCAAAAGTAATATTGCCTCAAATACCCCAACACGTTCTCTGCATAAACAGTGTCCCCTCGGCAATTGAATTTGTTTCCTGCGCTATTCGTTTGTGGCCCCCCTCATCCATGGATCTCCCCCGCTGTCTCCGTTTTTGAATTGCCCTTCGCAAGCATAATCGCCTCGCCCCCCTCTGGCCGAGTCGGTGTTTTTCACGTTTCGTTCGCTTTAAACAGCCCCCATTCTTCACCGTCCTAACCAGCCCTCTCCCAGGCGATGCCTTCAGCATGTCCACGCCCTCCAACTCGCTTCGCGCGTCACCAGGACGGATTTCGCTTCTTTCCATTGGCGACTCTATATATCTTCAAATAATGTAGTCTTCAGAAAAACTGGAGTAACTTTTATACTGCAGAACACTCAAGATCTCTTAGAGGAAAGGAGGCATCGTAATAATAGTAACAATAACAATAACAACATAATAATAAAAAAATAATAATCAGTTAAATTATTGCAATTTTTTTAGACAAACTGAAAAAATTAAAGGCAAAAAAGATTACTGTATTTGTTGACGGTGAATCCTAAAATTGAAGAATGGAATGTTCAAGTCGATAAGTCTCAAATACTCCCAGCAACTTGCTGATGAAATGCACTATTATTAAATAGTTTGAAGGAATATTGTATAAGTACCACGTCATCATCATGTGTTTACAGATCTTTGATATATGGTAATGTCTTTGTTACTTTTTCTAAAATGTTTTTAATGTTTCGTGAAATGATATATTCTTAGTAAATTGTAACTAAAAGTTGTAATTAAAACTCAATATAGTTTTTTTTTGGAGCTCAACATCATTGAGAAGTACTGAATTCAATTTTATAGTTAATCCCAAACAAAATGAATTTATTTTATTAGTTTTTATTTGTAGATCTAATTATGATACACACCTAAAAGGAACAATATATATGTACAGAATTGTCACAATACATATGTACGTATTTCGTTTAAACTCCTCGTCGTCCTTCAACAGCAGGGTCGCTGAATCTCACAGAAACAGTAGTGAGCCAGTGATCCTGCGTGTCGATCAGAGCTCTAGTCGCCTTTGAGCAATGTTCTCGTAGACGTCGCCGCTGGGCAAATCGCTCGCCCGTATGTAGACGCAGCGGCCATCGCAGAACTTCGCTCGGACCCGCTGCCGATCAGCGGAGCCCTCGCCCTCGACAAAGGGCCGCGCGCGCATTTCACGGTGCGCTGCCCTTCGCCGCCTTTGACGATCACTTGCCCTGGGCGTGGACATCGTCTGGTGCATGTGCTCACGCTCCCTCCTTCGTCCTGCCGTCGCCTCCGCACTTGTTAATCTGGATTTCATCCCAGTCGGTCCTCTTCGATTCCTTCACGGCATTGCTCCTACACTTACATTTCATCAAGCTGCTTCTCTCCATATCTACGTTAAAAAAATTACGTTATTTTTGTTTGTTGTTTATTAACGTCAGTTTTTCTCCCCTGTTTATTTCCCGGACCCTTTTGTGCCCTCTATTTCCTTCGGATGTTAAAAAGTTTTTGGTGTTTTTCTTTTTATCTCGCTCTTCGCCTTTGCGCTAGACCTCCCATTTTCCATTACCCTAATTGCTCTTCTTACCCACGCGCTTTGTAACAAATTTATTTGCCCTGTTCCTCTTAATCTTCTATGTTATTTTCATTAATTCATTCATTTCATTTACTCTCTTCCTCTTCAAACTGCGTCTATCTTGCGTTAATTTGATACATTCGCGTATAGCTCTCTCTCATTTCTATCATCTTCTGCTTCCTCTGTCTTCTTCGTTTACTTTACTTGTCTCTTGATTTCTCCTTTTTTCCATCCCTTTTCCTCCTTCCATATTCAGTGACCACAATCATCTACCAGACGCATCGCAATCTACCGCACGCCGATCGCAATACCCTCCTACTAACCATTCGCCCGTCCCCGTCCCCTAGCCGCCCCCATCGCTTCCGCGTGGTGCGCCCGCCCCGAGGGAGCGTCTCGTCGCCCATGTCGCCCGCGTCGCCCGTGCCCCAAAGGCGATCGCCGCCTACAGGGGCGGGGGTGCGGTCACCGCACGCACGCGCACGCACGCGCCATCTGCAATGCATGAACGCGGCTTTGACGCCCCCTCGCGACGCAGGGGCAGGAAGCACAGAACAACACAGCGCAGCTCCCCCTCGCCAGCGGCCACCCGCCTCCTACCTCTCTCTCTCTCTCTCACACACCCGCCCGCTCGCCCCTCTCTCATCCGCCCGCTCGACCCTCATTCACCCGCCCCCTCGCCCCCTCTCTCACACCCGCCCGCTCGCCCCCTCTCACACCCACCCGCTCGCCCCCTCTCTCTCTCTCTGTCTTACCCACCCTCTCGTACCCGCCCGTTCGCGCCCGCCCGCAACATTGCTAAACACTGCTAACTAGTCCCTTATCACGACAAAAACAGATGTTCAAAGTAAATGGAAATGTTGAAAAAGTGTTAAGAAAAATGTAGATATTAATTTACAAGCTTTCATTTTTAGTTATTCCCGCCACTTACTTTAAACATACTGCGTACATTGAAATACCTTAAGTTCCCCTATTGCAGACATGCGCGTTTTCGATATCCTTTCAGTCCTCTTCACTCAGCCCTCCGGCCACACTGGTGCGGCGCTAACATCGCGTTTGTCCCCCGGCGCGCCGGAAATGGCGGCGCACCGCTTCCCGGTGCAATAAGGTCTAATCTTCCGCCGCGCGGCCCTCGCGCCATCGCGCGGCGCATCGGAGCGAGCGACGTGCGAGACCTCGAACCGAGGCCCCTCGTTTTGTTCTCAACTGGCCATTGATTGCTCTTACGGCCGAATTGCCCGTGTTTCATCGCGCCGCTCGCTCCAGCCGCCGCGCCGACCGACGACCTTGAGCTGGTTCCGCCGCCGCCGCCGCCGCCGCCGCCGCCGCCGCCGCCGCCGCCGCCGCCGCCGCTCCCTCCGCCCGCCCGTGGTCATTTGTTCCGGCTTCGCAGTAAATCGCAATTTAGGATGTCGAGGCAGTGGCGGTGGAAGTGGTAGTGAAGGAGACGGCGGTAGTGGAAGTGCCTATGGCGGTAGGGGCAGAATGGCGGCGATACGTGGTGATATCCGGAGGGGGGAGGGAGAGTTGGGAAAGGTGGTGATGGCCAAGGAGGGTCGCTGATGGCGGGACAGGGGTGGTCATGGCCGGCCATGGCCAGAGGGCGGCGACGGCAGAGGCAGTGAGATGGGGGCAGATGGCGAAGGCAGTGGCGAAGGCAGTGGAGATGGCGGCGGCGGTTATAATTTTCTGTTTGAACGATACGTGCGAGTAGCTAGGCGGCATGTTAAGCTGTGATGAAGTTTCATAGGTTTATTAGGGAGGTGTAACACGTGTTGGCTTGGATAGAAGAGGACGACGTAGTGCTTTCATACTTTTCCAATCACAGCGTCGGAAAGTATTTTCGTTGAAGGCCATTGCAAAGTGTGGTATATTCGATTATCTAACGTATTCTTATATTCTGGATGTTTGATGCTTCAATACTATTTGTGGAGAATATTGAATAAATGGATTCCTCGAAAATTTTAAGGATTAATCGAAATTTACCATTATTGTAACGCCAGGTAGTGCCGATGACGCGGAGAGTACCAGCAATAGGAACACCGTGAATACGGTGTATACTAGGATCAAAAGTAGTCGGTTAAAAATTATAATAAATAGCTATATAAAAGCTGCGATTGAGAATGCATACGTTTCTTTGAATACGATTCGTAATTTTTGTGTAAGTAGAAATTCGACTCGTGAAAGTCTTTGGATTTTACTCCCCACGGAGTGGGAACTCTGTTCGTTATAGTGTTCCCCACGGACTACGAAAAGAGTCGGGAGGAAGCTGACTCCTCTGCTTGTTTTGGCTCCCCATGTGCGCCCGGTCTGTCTTCTCCGTTCAAATTCTGATCCCTTGGGGGCCAGGTTCTTGATGACGTCACAACATTACGCCTTCCTGGACCCACCACAGAGCGGCTGGGTAGTGTGTAGTACGTTTTTCTTCTGTCCGTTCGGTTGACGACCTTGAGGTTGGAGAATTCTCCTCTGTTCCATTAGCAAGTGTGTTGTGTTTGGTGCAGCGGCAAGGTCGAATACTGTTTGAAGCGGCTCTTTGTGTGCGCTAAGGCTACCGTAAATTTTGTTTTAGTGTACTATTCTTACGAGGGTGCATTCTGACATGTTGTTCGTGTCTTCATATTTTGTTCTCTGTGCAACCTCGGAAATGTACCGAGAGTGGACTTTTAACACCGTTCACACTAGGAGTAAACTGGTTCGCATCGATTAATTCGAAAATTATGCAAATAGATTTGTTTTGTTTTCAATGTGCGCCACATGTTTCAGTTGTTCAATTCGCATGGCTTTATTTTACATTGCATAATTTCATACAATCTTGATTATGTAACTTTTAATTAACACGAATTCGAGCTCAGTGGATATTATTTTTGTATGATTATGTCAAAGTTGAAGCTTTAATTATTTTTGTGATAATTTTCCATCAGTGAATTAATCAACAAAAATTACGATGTTTTTTGTCCAGTAAATTGGAGAGAAAATTAAGCATTCTTGGTATTCTCTGTTAAGATGTATAAAGAGTTGTCTGGACGGATGCATTGATACATTAAGGATGCACATATAATTTTCAACTTTGAATGTGGACTTCGAGAGCACTATTGTATTGTTCATTCTTTGATTCTTGCAGTACAACTTACTGTTATAGTGCTCAAACAAATTAGCTAAAAGCTGGTTTGCCCTATGAAACATATCACTCAACATTCTTCAATCTTTTCGAACCACGCGTTACCGATATCGTGGATACTGGTAGCGGAAGCCTTCTTGTGGGAGTTTGTCACTTTATCGAAATGCAATCTTATTGGTATCGTTCTTTCGTCGCTTTTACATCGTGATATTATTACGTCTACTATTATTTAAGCAATGTTCATGTACAATCACAATTCCAATGAGTTGTTATTGGGTTCTCCCCGTTCGCCTGTCCGAGAGAGCTCACAAGAGCGGTGCGCTGCGCCGCCATCCGGGTCGAGGCCGTGCATAATTCGGCGTTGGCCACGGCTGGCTCCGCGAGCGGGTACGTGCATGACCGTGGCTGCCATTGGAGGTCTATTATGAGGCCTAACCGTCCCGCGGTCCCGCTATTCTGAGCGTTCCCCTATGGGGAACTGGAAGAGGGCGGGCAGGGCGGCCGACGTCCGGTTGGCGGTTCCTTATCCGCCCCGCCCCGTCCTCCCCGTCCTCCCCGCCCTGCACCCTCTTGCCCCGCCCCGCCCCTCCCCCCTGCTCCGCCATGTCCGCCCCGCCATGTCATGCCATTCCATGCCACGCCCCGCCCCGCCCCGCCCCCCCCCACGCCCCGCCACACAACGTGATGCCGAAGTTCTGCCTCCCCCCTTCTGGTCCCTTCCCATCGTTGCCCCCTCTCTGGTCCTTACACCCTCAACCTCCTGATTCTCTCTTCCCGGTTTCCTCGCCTTCCTCTTTCCATTTTCTTCTCATCTCTCTGCGACAATTCATCTCCCTCTCAACTCTCCCTATCCCTTTCCTTCTTGTCTTTCTCTTACACTCACCATCCTTTCGTTCACCTCTTTTTATTCTCCTCTTCCTCCTCCCCGTCCCTTTTGTTTTAACTTTATTATTTTATTATTTGTTTAATATTTTTATTATTTTTATTATTATTATGTGCCTCTTTTCATTTTTTTAATGTTTTCTTCTTTCTTCTTGTCTATTTTGTAGGTTGGCTTTCTGTTTTACAAAATGAATTTGATGATATCAAGAAACAGTACTGTTATTACATTGATTTTAAAGAGTGCAGGATTTCTTCTTGCATAATTAATGTAGTTTAGGGTACAATGCTTTGCTCGAGAAAAGTTCTTTTCTCTCTTTCTAATTTTCCTTCTTTCTATTTTCTTTGTTTTGCTTCTTTTCTGATCAAGCAGTTTTCATTTAAATGTCGTTCTCACATTAATTGGCGTCGTTTCCCTGCAAGTCTACAAACTTCCCACTGTAATTTACTTCTAAAACTTTTTCCATGTACAGCGTAAGTAGAATGTGCTAGAATTGATTTACAGCCTAAACCGTAGATTCATAATCCAGAGAGAACCTTTATTACGGCTCTCATTTAGTCTTCCGCTTTTATTTGTTAATAGGTAATAATTAATTTACAGAGGGTTGTTGCTTTTCGTAAGGTCATCAATAATGAAATAACGTATGTTTCAATTGCATTCCACACTACCTGTAACTTGGTTGGTTGCACTATGTTTTGTTTTTTTTCGATGCCTGCTAATAATCCAGAGATTTATGCTGGATTAATATGACTGACTGCCCGGCCACATCGACCCGATGTATTGGAGACTCGCGAAAGGTCAGAGTTCTCATTTGTTTGTGTCGAGTTGATCAAGGTTAAAGTTAGCGCTGAAAATAAAAATCATCACTTGGAGTGGCCTACGTAAAGGGGAAAACTTACATTGATTAATTTTCTCTGAGTAGTACTTTGGTGGCATCTTGAGACGAATGTCTCAACTGCGAAGTTGCTCAGAGGCATGTGGAGTACTTAGGGTGAATGACCGGAGGGTCGGAGGGAGCACGGACTTGATGTAATCGTATAGTGATGTTCCTAGTTGTGGGTAGAAGTTAGCGAGCCTTGGAATTGAAGACCGTAGCAAGAGGGGTAGCGCGATGGAAGGAGCACTAAAGGAGAACAGTTCAGACGAAGGAGCATGCGGCGTACGCTTTTGTTCTGTTTGAGGAGGGCGGGGATTAACTACTATCCGAACACGCCGCGAGCGGATCTCGGCTTGGCAGAGTGCAGGGTGCGGTATTCGTCCTTTGTCGAACTTCGGGAAGGGTGAAGCAAGAGCTTATAGCGAGAGTCGAGACTCACCAGACGAGCTGGTATTCCAAGGACCTCAAAAGACTCTAGGGGGGTCTCGTCGGTAATCATAGGATTGGATTCGAAGGAAAATTCAAGAAGTCGCGAGATTTTATTCTGAAAATTTTCTCTCTCGACATCTTCTTTTCTGGCATCTAAATGTTAATTCTTAGAAGCGAGCGAAGGAGCAAGATTTTTTTCCTGTTTTTAGAATAACTATTATTTGAAAAAGTGTCCTGTATTAATGTTAATTTGTCAATATTCTTTATTTATAGGGGTTTATGTTGTTATGCATTTGATGCATTGATACATTAAGCTGTAAATTAGTGTGATGTCATCCTGTACAATAATGCGTATTATCCTAATCGTCATAAATTTACAGCAAAATGTCCCATGTGTACCAGACTACATACCTTAAATTCTGTAACTCCATCAAATATATCATTTTTATCACTTGATATTTTTTAGCTCTAGTAAAGAGTTATAATGGAAAAAGTGGAAATTCTTAAGTCGTAACAGTACCACAGTTCAAGGTGGAAAGAAAGTAGGCGAACTTAACTGTTATTGAAAATAACCACATCTTATTTTCCAATTGGCATTGAAAATATCTTGAAAATTTGTAGTATTAAAAATATGGAAAATTTTTCGAAAATGTGTCACTCTTACGGTGTTCGTTTTGAGTAATTCTAAGAGATGCCGAATTTGAAGCTTTATCGATTTGAGCGGTAGCTGAGGCGGTTCGCTCATAGGAAGAGATAAATCCTTCCGAGGCATTCCGACACGAGCGTCACGATTTCTTTTTATTCGGTGCAGCTGACAGCTGTATTTCCACGACTGCTGAATGTCACGATTCTTGAGGTTTTCAGGCTCGTCCGAAAGTGAGTCATCGACGATCACGAACTAAAACATAAACTACGTAATTACTTCCCATTGTTTTGAACTGTTGAACATTGTGTATCAGTTGAAATAAATTCGTGGATTGAAGGACATATTGTTGCGGTGCTAAATATTTTAACAGCAAAATAGCGGGCAAGTTCGAGTAACCAAATAAAAATTCCAGCATTCATACATCATACTTTAATATAAAACATTATCTTTGAAAATGCAAAGGAATGTAAATTAGTGTCCTGTGATATATCTCTCTAACACGAGCCCAATGCTGCATTATTATTTCTGTTCATAAGACACCAAGTTCGTCTCTTCTATGGCACTCAACACCAACATCATTATCAAAAACCAACCACCCTCACAAACTCTCCGGGCCTCTGAGCAAAAAGTTTGTCTTCCCCATGGACGTGACCCATCCCACCCTTAAAAACACCTTCAAGCCCTAAAAAATAGCATCAAACTCTCTCTGCGACAGGTCCCGCATGCGAATGTTGCGTCAGCGTTCCGTGCGGAGTGCATCACCTCCTACTCTTCCGGAGTTCCCTAGTTCGATTCCCTCGCGCTTCTCCTAAGAGGCCATCGACCGAAGTCGACCGTCTGCGTGGTCGCGGGTTCCGACACCTCCAACTTCGTCTTCAGGGGAAAGTTCGCGGTGTCCCGAGTTAGTAGAGCCGTGACTGCAACCCACTTCCTGGGGAAAGGTCGCGGCGGACGAAAATAGCTTCTTCAAGTTGTGCGAATGTTTGCTGCTGGGTTAGAACGCAGACAGTTTTTTAATGTGAGGCATCGTGTCTCGGCCACCCACGTGTTCCTACCTCACTCCTCCGTACATCCACTGTCTTCCTGCACACTTGTTTACAAATCCTTGCCCTTTAATGGAGGTACTAACTGTTCAGTGCACTCGCAAAAAAAGTTATGGGCTGTTTGGCGCGCATTTGGCATGCAGATCCTCGTCCTATTCGTATTCTGCTACCTGCTATAAGGATTCTTTACGACTGCTTGCAGCGTGGAAAGAATATTTGCAGTGGAGAAGTGTGTAGTAGGTGGGACGGCGTCGTAGTAGCTTCGCGGTGCCTGACTGGCTGGTGGGAGAGGCGGGTGTTTAACCCTAGCAGTAAAAAGTGTCACGCCCGCACATGACTAACCCCGTGCTGTTTACCATGCAGGAAATCGCTGCCTCTAAACGGAAGTTCGCCATACGATGGAACAAATGCCGGGGCATCCGGTGCGACTGGTTTGTTATTGGTCGCTTGCCTCCTCCACCCCCGGCGCGCCTCCGATATCCCAACCACGCCCAGTTCTTTCTTACCCTTTACAAATACTATCTCATGACCTTGCAGGTCTTATTTTTTCTTTTTCCTATCACAAACTATATTTATTTTTTAATATTTTTCGAGCCACTGTTACTATATTACTCGGAAACAATCTTTTGAATCTTTATCATTCGTCCCAATCTCTTCATTTTAACAATGTGTGCGTGTCTTGTCACAAAATTACTGCTGGTAATATTAAATATATTCACATTTGCGCAGTATTACACCAAACAACGTTTCCCTAAAAACTCTTACTAGCTTTTATAATACATTTTAGCTGGCAATATTTTGTCCTTTATATCTCTGTTGTGGATTATTTGCATTAAAAAATATCTGCAATTTTCTTCTTGGTCAAGTAATACAAAATTAGTAAAATACATAATGTGGCCAATGATGTTTATTTGACGATCCCTGAGGCTTTCTAAATTTGGTTCATTGTGTTTACATTTCCTACTGTTAGTATAGAGCTTCATTTATAATTGGTTAGCCTGTGTTTATTGCGGTTATTAGTTTGACATTTGCAATTACATCAAATGGAACTGTTCTTAAATGTTACGGTCATTTATATAAGGGTTCGAAAAATATTATTTATATTTAAATAATTTTTAATAAATCTGGTGATTTGCTTCCCAAATCAGTATAGGCAGTTGCTAAACTCGGTATTTTCAAATGTAATATTTATTCAAGAATCAACTTTATCTGTTGTTTTAATTGTTCGTTTTTCAGTAAACCGTACTTCGAAATTATTAATTCAATTTTAAATAATTATTTGATTCAATTCAATACAAATTGCATCATCAGAAAGGTTGGAAATAACAGAATTGTAAAAATAAGTTCATTTCGTTTTAATGAAAGTTGTAAACAGTAATAATCAAAACTAAAGGTCAACTCCAATGGAAAACATAAATAATTTCATTCATGCAGGCGTGAAAACGTAGCGAATGATGAAAAGTGGGGTCACTGAATGGTAACAAGAACGATGGCGCAGTTTTATATTAACGAGTACATCCACCACCCACAAACGGATATATGCAGTTGCAACATCTTCAGCATAATTATGCGTGACAACCGTAAAAAGAGCTAATAACTAAATTATTAGTTTCTCTAACTCATATTTTTGTTTCAGCTAAATGGATATGTGATATCGAAATCGTTTATTCAACATTTCCCTCGTTTCCTCTTAACTTTAGAACTATTATCGGTGTTTATCATAAGATTTTTCCAATTTATTAAAAAGGTTTTTAAAACACTGATTTTTTGGGTGCCATTTTCCATAAAAATAAGAGTAAATTTAGTCATAGGGGTGATTCATAAATGCTCAATCGGAACTCTCTCTCAATGTTTTAATGTGACTGTTGCCAAGGAGACGTCAAGAAACCGACCCATTACGTTATACGCCATCGGTCTCAAGAATCACGTCATTGTATGCAAAAATGTTATTGTCATTGTACAAACATGTTGTGTGAGATACCTTTATTTGGCAAAATTGATTGAAATATTTATGTTCGAATTATGTAATTATTTAAGCAATAATATTGTATAGTCGAGCAAAAATAATATACAATATTTTAAGAAATATGCTTATTATTTAACAAAAATCTACGATGCGCCACCCCTCCCCAAATGATCGGCTGGATCCGCCCCTGCTGCCTTGAGTGTCGGCGGCCGGTCCGCAGGCGGCCGCCCCGCTGAACTGCGCAGCGAAGGGCTCTCCGGTGGAGCATCGGAGCGGGTGCGCAGCGAGCACGCACGCACGGCCGCACCGCCGGCACGCGTCCCACGCGCGCGGTCAAGCGCACGCTCTCACCCACGCCCACACCTCCGCCCCGCGCGGGCTCAAAGGGCCTACGCTCTGGCGCCGCCCCCGCACGCTCCTTTGGCCAAGCGTTGCGCCCGCCGGCCTCACCTTTCCCCTATCGGACCTTTGCACGCTCCTTGCGGACATTTTGAGGTGGAACTTCTTTTCTCGCGGTAGAGCAAGTGGATACGTTCGAGTCATTGGAGCGGAAAGAAATGTGCTGCGTTTATTTTCTGGCTAAAGTACTTGTCGGAGATAAATGTTTCAGTACTAATTCTGTTGGTCATGGCGAGACTCTTTTTGTCGATTTTGTTTCGTGAGGTTAAATTGACGAGAGAAGATGCCAGAAAAAGTTTTACTTGTGAAAAAAACAACTACAACAACTAAAAACTACCAGTAGATTGATAGGTTGACGTATTGTACACAGGCGAAAACAGTAACTCGGTACGTGCCGTAGAAGGAGGGTAAACTTTCTCGTGATAATATCGGCGACGGTTACAGGCGGTGCGGAGCGCTCCCGTATTCGGGTATTTTCTTCCTTACTTTGTTCGACTACGGATGACCAATTATGCCGAAAACATCAAATGTTCCAGGAAGGGTCGTAAGAAGAAATCTGGAAAACAGTTCTTTACTCTACAAATTTTCTATTTATTTATCTGAATTTCCACTTTTAACGT
This sequence comes from Acheta domesticus, assembly GCA_031308135.1. NCBI lineage: Eukaryota > Metazoa > Arthropoda > Insecta > Orthoptera > Gryllidae > Acheta > Acheta domesticus. The sequence goes on along the minus strand of JAHLJT010000631.1, from coordinate 89,097,791 downwards.
GCGTGTAGGTTAAACTCCGTTTCGTTCGCTTGCGTACTTTTGAGAATTTTTCTTTCTGTTTTTTTTTTCACTTATTCTGCTCCTACTTAATTTTCTCGTCCTTCTCTCCCCCATCATTCCGTTTCTCCGTAGCCCACTTCCTTTTCATAGAATCCACTTTATTACATTTTTTCGTTTCTCCCGTTTCTTTGGTTCTCATTTTCCACTTCCTGTCTTATCCTGATTTATTTCTTTGTCATTTTATATTTTATTGTTTCTGTTCCGGTGATGAAATGTTTCCTTCGCATTAAGACATGCGTCACTGTCACATGTAATCATGGATTGTCAGCTTAACACCCCAGTTTCTTCTAACTGATCCGTTTTCATATTTTTATGCCAACGTCATTAAGATGTTCATCATCATCATTATTACAGAAACTATCTTCACATTCGACCGCATTCCATTGATATCACTATCATTATCTTTACTACCCTAAATATTTCGCCTTTACTAAAACGATATCTACCCCCAACTGTTCCCCTCATCATTCCCGTCCGTTCATTTCATTTCCTACTCACTAAATCGCTGCTCTTTTCCACCTCCGACTTTGTCCCTGTCGCTTCCCCCTCTATTCACCTGACCGGCTGCGAGATCACACGGCTCTTTGCCGCCTTCCCTTCCTCTTCTGGTGATGTCTTGAGTGGTGAAACGCAATTTGGAGGCGGATTGCTTCATTTAGTGAGCGCGTTTTGGCGGCATAATAGGAATTACTCACACTGGATGGATCTTTAGTATTTTCCGGAAGTGATTATTTCCTCGTGAATGATTTTGCGGTTGCTTTGTTCCTGACTAATGGAGGTGTAAGAGGAAACAAGAAAAGAAATCGTCTCTTGAAACTGTGAGCAATTTTGCTCTAAAATGCGTTTGACGTTCCCCAGATTTTCAATTTTGTGATTGCAAGATACGCTAAAACGGGGAAGTTATTTCGCTGCCTATTACTGTAGTAATAGGAAATTTTTTAAAGGAGGAAGTATTTTTTGTTTCCGAGTTTCTGGGGAAAATCAGTTAATATTGATTTAGTATAACGCGCGAACTAGTTCAGAAGTTTTCGATCGTCTAATACGAACGTGTTCCATGGTTAACAATGATCCCGAGTTTGAAGGGGTCTCTGAATTTGCGAGAAAAAAAACCGACGATGAAAGTATAGTAAAAATACATTGGTGCACTCGTTTTCCTCATCACCACCCCGATACCTTGGTTCCTAAAGCTTATTGTTTATCTAAACTGATAACTATAGTCAGGATATTTACAAAACGATGGAAACATTCAAATGGTAAGTGGCTTCGAAATTGGACCTTGCCCGGAAATGTTGTGCTCGTGAAGCATTCTTAGTACTGTTGGGTGCAGACAGGATTTGTGAGCACGATATTCACTTCAGCAGTCCCTTTTGAAATTGTAGTTTTCATATTTTGCTTCACAACTGTATTCGAAGTTAATATCTCGATGACCAACAGTCTCCGTCGGAAACCTTGATCGTTATTTATGGTCTATGAAGCTCTTGTGTTTCATTAACGTTCAATACACTGATCACTGTGACACACACCCGAAATTCAACCACGACTTGGGTCGCGCAGGTGGGATGTTCACAGTCCATCGGCAACACAGGTCGAAGGGAACCGAGATAACTCACACCCGATTGGCTCATTGCTGGACAAGGCCATGGAAACACGAATGCCACCCAACTGCATGACCCAATGTTCCATTTACCTCAATGTAATACTGTATCGTATGTGTGGGAACACACATTGTTCATAAGATGTAAACACAACTGCCAGACCACGGACCGCCATTAGTTGTCGATCTATATTTTATCAACCCTCATCCTTGTTGCGTGGATGTCTAAGAGCGGCGTTTTGATATGAAGACATCCGATCTTCGTAGGTCACGATAGTAGTACAAGCGTACGTCAGTGAAGAAACGTCCGTCACTACTGTTGATGCTATTTTATATTGTTTTCTTAATGGGGAGTTTTTGCACGGCGAAGCGTGCAATCGATAGTAATTTATATCATTAGCGGTTGAAGTCAAAAAAGAGCTTTTGCACAGACGTTCAGATGGAAATGCAAGATGTTGCGGACTGTGGTGACGAAGTGCGCTGAATTCTCAAAAGGCCACGTCCTCCTCCTGATTCGCTTTTGTTCGGCTAGAGCTGCTCAGCAAGCAATGATATTTGTGTATAAATATACTGTTACTATTCAATTATTATATTATAAAAATACGTGTATACGTGTATAGATAATGCATGTATATGCCACCAACATTGTTGCATCATGGAAGTGTACAATTTGCAGCATGGTCTGCCGCCAACTAGCGAACAAATTCATATAGGTTGACGACCGAATGATTGATTACAATGCGATATGTCTCTCACTAAATCATGTGGAATAGCGAGCTCTGGATATCACTTTGAGTTCGAATTCGAGTGTGCGCATACGCAGAGGCTCAAAACTGCATTCGAATGCTGCACGCAAAGGCGTGCAAAAACTCCCTAATATGTTCTTGTTATCGTTATCCTCTCGTATAGTTAACGCCAACTCAAGCAAAGTCAACTATTATTCATTACACGCCGTTCGTCCTTCGTCTGAACACCGACCCGCAGAATACAGTTGGTAACAATATTGTTTGTACAGTCCAGTATTTGCTCGAAAAACATTAATTTTAAGTGGAAAATTATAACTAATGAAAAATATATTATAAGATAATTGAATAATTCCAGTTAAATAAAATGTAACTTTGTACACCTAGAAGAAATGGCTCTGAATTTGAAATTCACCAGCACATTTAGCCGCTAGGAAGATTTCCAAGCAACAAAATATACTGGTCAACTTCAAATTCAAGCCGTTTCGTCTAGGTGTACAAAGTTACATTTTATTTAACTGGAATTATTCAATTATCTTGTAATATATTTTTCATTAGTTATAATTTTCCACTTAAAATTAATGTTTTTCGAGCAAATAACGGACTGTACAAACAAGACTGTTACCAACTGTATGTGACCATATGAAAGCGGGAAAGGAGCACACTGTTGCCTTCTCCCGTCGTGCGCGCCGACGAAAAGCACCACCCGCGTCTGGGCAGTAGCCTGCAGCCTTTTGGGCCATAAACGCCTCGGCCCGCGCCAGTCGAAGCGCGTTGAAACCGCTCCCCACACGCTTGCGCATCCGCTCGCCACACGCTTGCGTACGCGCGCCGCCAGGGGAGACAGACCACGTGCGTCGGATCGCTGACTGCTCCGCGCCTGTCGCCGGACTGCTCCGCGCGACGGTAGAGAGCGGATCCTATCGGCTGGAAGGCAAGCGGAGCTTGTGGGCAGAGCAGAACAGAGCACCTGTGGGATTGTTTGAGCCGTCCCTGTCTCTTTTCGAGACTCTTCACGCGCTGGTTTGTTGTTTTGGGTTGTCTTGCATCGTTTTATTGAACCCTCTCTCCCGAACAGGGACGGGGATTGGGATTCAGGGTGGCGATTGAAGGGTTATTTTGTTGAGGGGTTTCCAGTGATGGGGGAGGAGGATACGATGGGAGGTGGGGAGGGAGGGGAGGTTTTCGGGTTCTTGGTGAAACGGCGGAGTGATGTGTTAGGGTTCTTATTGCGCTCTTGTGGGTGCAGACACAGTGGCTGCTCGAGATGTTTTTTTAAACGAAAGCTACCCTGCCAAGCAGGAAGTCTTCTAGAGACTTTTGAGAGGGTCTGTCGTTCTAAAAATAAGAGTTAAAAGTTCAACGGATAATAAAATTTGCACCATTAAAGGTAAATTTGTTTGTGAATGGACCTAAATGTGTTGGAATATGATACTAGGTTATAAGTGTTTCTTAAGGGAAAATCGACTATTGTCTCGCTCGGTATTCGACGCCTTTTTAAATTAGCTACCCTTCTCTTTACGATGACATTTTTGAGATCCATACATTCTTTCGATAGAAGCTGAGACGTCGCATGAAATAATGGAGAGAATATAAAAAATAATAAGACAATCAATCGTCTACAGATCTCAAGCAGAATGGATGAGAAAAAAATGGTCGAAAATGGTGAACAACTTCTTCGTCAAAAAACGTGATTTAAAGAATCTGAACTAAAGAAGTCAAAGCAGATAGATAATAAATGAAAATAATGGAGGACGAAATAAAAAAACAGAAAATTTCAATGCAAAGATCAAAATTTTGAAGGTTTGCAAGGAAAAGTAAAGAGGAGAACAAGGGCAATATGGGTAGAAATATCAAGACAGAAACAGATAGAGTCGGAGAAATCTGAACATAAAAGAAACAATGGAAAGTTAATTACGTGTTCCTCGGTGAGTCAAATCGATAAAGTGGACGGGAACGCAATAACGAAGACCTTCATAAATCAGTGAGAGTATCTCCATGACAATCTCTGCGTGACTTAGCAGACGTTTATTCGCCAATGTCAATGTCATAAAATGAAAAAAAAATATTTCATACCGTTTTTACTGTCCCAGCAGGTGCCACCGGGGTTGCCCCTTCCACCTGACTCCCTTTAGCTACCCCGCCGTAGGCACGCAACCAAAAGCTTAGGAAGTTATCTGGAAAGTTTATACGAGGAAGGGATGTCTGGGAGGAATAATAAATTAAATCTGGGGAACAAACTTACCCCGCCAGGTTTCTAAGCTGCGGCATTGTTGGGGATGGTTCTGCATGGCCTGACCTCGTCACTATACGGAAGCGATGTTGACTGCATAGTAATTCCGAAACCCACTACCGGGGTATATCGTGGCATCGTTCCTGATGCAACGAAGTAATAAGAATCGTATACTTGTACTGCAGCAGATTAGCCCAAAGCACGCTTGCTTACCGAGGATTAGCGTAAATCTCGGTCCCAAGTCACATGATGTCATAGCCATTTTTCAGAATTGAAGACATTTTTATTTAGTATTGGTACAGCTCCAACTGGTGACTTCAATAATTTGAATGTTTACATATATTTTACTTCCTTTATTATTATAAATGCGATTTAATTTTAGACATAAATAGATATATTATTCCTCGGTAGAACATTATTTATTTTTCATTTTGTCAATGCAATATGAAATTAGTGATTAAAAAGTAACACATGAAACGCAGATTTTGAACCAGGATAATTAACATCGCAATAAATAAAAACTACTAAATTCTTTTGATTCAGATTAATGCTTCAGACCTTAGATTTCACACTCCGCACACGACACGAAATTTTCACTGTTTTCCGTTAAATATGTATTTACAATAACTTATTTCTTAAATCTTAACATATATTTTCTAAAGCTAAATGTAATATCTTCTGATATCGTACCTATCTCTCGTCTATATTTTACACAAGTGCGTGACGTGAATATTCACGATGAACTCTACCACAGCCCTCTCCTTCCACCTAATGGATCACAAAGTGGCCCTCACACTACACAAAACCCTCAGCCAGTGGTGGCGGCGGCGGCGGCGAAGGAAGTTCGGGAAAAAGTAGGGTCGGCCGTGTGCAGCGCACGTGTCGGGCAGAAGGCCGCGTGTCCCACACACGACGGCTCGTGTGTTGGACTGGTGCTTCGCCGCGCGCTCTTTGCTTGTTCTTCGGTTGTTGGCGGCGCGCGCGCGCTTGTCGACGACGCGTGGTGCCCGTTCAGACGCCCCGGATTATTTTCGCCCCCCCTCCGCCCCACCCCCCGGACGCGGTGGCGGGGAAAAAGCCAGGGGCGGGGCCCGTGCTCTAGGCTTCTCGCATAGGCGGTGCACGCTTTGCGTTCTTTGTGTAAGCTCGTTACGCCGTCGGACCCAACCCGGTGGAAGAAAGTTGGTGTGAAGTTGGAAGAGGCGAAAGATATACTGTGGCGTGGCAAGCAAGAGAATAACCAGTAGATTGTTATTGTTATTATTTTTATTATTATTAATAAGGTATTGAATTATGCTCACAATATTTGGAGGCTTTATTGGAATTTGTTTTTAATAAGAATATCATAATCATGTTTTTTGGTTAGCATTTCGTTGTAAATGTAAGAAAGATAATGTTTTGAAAACCGATACAAAAAATAAATCCTTACAATCCTGATAAAATACCGAAGTTGTGAATTGAAATCCTTAGTTTCAAAATCGCAAATCTGTTGGTTCCTTTAGTTTTATTTTTTTAAATGTCATTCACTAGGTCTTTGGTGCAAATTCTTACATGACCTGGACCACGGTTTCCAGTTCGCAACATCATACTAGAGCAAATATTTAAAACCGACTTAGTTATTAATACATGGACCATTGACGAAGAATTAGAAAATTAACTTCCGATCCGACTTCTAAGACAAATATTTATGTACTACAGATCCATGTACATCATTACTGACAACTCGTCTGTTAGAACGAGGTAATGACTTGAAGCAAATGTGTACACAGTTTACGTATACTTGCAAATGTGCAAGTACTTGAAGCAAATGTGAATAAACTACTTCCCTACCGGAAGAGAAAAAAACAGAGTTCTGTGAACCTCAGAAATGAGTAAATAACTGACTTTTTTGCACTCACGAAAAAGCGCGAAAGTAAAAAGGCAAGCTAACTTTCTCGTTACACGTCTCTTAAACTGCGAAAAGAGGAGAAAGCGTTTCGTCTACACGACGTAATGTACAGATTAATACAGTTCCGGAACGAACCTTGGGAATTCAAAGTTGCCCACAAAGTTAACGCGCTGACGGTTCCCCTTCCCTTTGCGGGCGGACGCCGTAAGGTGGCTGAGGGAAATTGTGCACTTCGCGTCTCAAAGGTTAACGTGAGAAGTAGTTCGAGTGGGTTTTGCAAATTGGATTTCGCCCACGCAAGAAAAAATATTCTCACCGGGACGTCCGTTTGAAGTGACGGCGCAAGGGCCTTCCTCCGACGTTCCGCTGTCAAAGCGGATCGAGAACGTTGCGATGTATGTCTTTGAGGCGCCAAAGAAGCGCGCACTGCGAAGTCTGTAAAGAACATTTCGTCTGTGTAAAGGAAATACAGCAGGTAAAACGTGTAACATTGTTTTTTTTGTACAATATCGAATTGTTCCAAATGCTCTAATTGATTTGAGTTTTTTCAGTGTGAAAATTGCGTCATTTCAACCTGTTTGTTTTATAACCGCGTTTTAAATCGTAAAAATCCTCCATTCTGTAAATAAAATAGATATTAAATAAAATAAAATATATTGTTAATAAATGCAGAATTTCCAGACCATGATTTTAACGTAGTTACTAAAATAACTGTTTTTAAAAATCTATGCAAACTGTGGAAACAATCAAGTCACTCTTACGCCCGGAATGGAGAGGGAAATACATAATCATGGTGCACCGACCTGCTGTGTTTTTGCAGAAACAATAACTTGCGCTAGACCTTGTGCAGTGGATTCTGTTAAACACATTGGATTTATTCAGTTGTGTGTAAATCCGTACATTACCCAATGTATGCTATGAGAAATTTTATTTGAACCCTTAAAAATTTGTTTTATTGGAGGTAGACAATTTTATCTGTGGATCACGGGTGTCTCTGATGAGAGAGGCGTTTACACGTCGCTCTCAAATGTTATAAGGACTTGGAGTAGTAATATTCCAAATACCAATTCTACTCAAGAATCATTTTTTCAGAGTTCGTTTTTGTGCTAAAGACTCTTAAGTATAATATACAACGATGAGTTTAGTATCGCGTTACTTAGTATTATGTCCGTGTAACGGTAACATTGTGTATACAAAAGTGTTTTGTCGCCCTTCGAGCGACAAAAATTCGTGGAAAACTGAAATTATGGAGATCCTGTAGAACTCGCGGATGTAGGGCTGCCTCTGTATTGCCTTCCGTCACTATGTTTCAACCGCGATCGATGTCGTGAATGTGTCTGCCGTCATTATGAGTTTTCGTCAGAGTTTATTATTGCATTAATGGGTATTTACGACATAACTTGGCCTATTTTAATCTACTGCGTGTCTTGTTACCTTAAATTAATTTTAAAAAATAGTCTTTACTTGAACTAAAACTCCGCAGAATACGTTCTTCCTTTGATGCCCCCTCCCTCCAAATTTCATCCGAAAGAGCACCTAAAGCTTTGGGATAATTCATTGGCAACACTCTGAGGATCCTAGAAACGGTGTATTCGAAATTTCAGAGTAATGGATGTAACATTGGTGAACCTGAAGAAACTTTATATAATTTTTGTTTTTCTAAATTTTCAACAGAAAATAAAATAATTGTCAAGAGAATTACCTACTACTATTGTATTATTTGGAATGAATTTCTGAGTTAATTCAAATTTTAAATAACTCAAATTTACTAGTTGCGATTAATCTTAGAGTTAAAGAGAATATACCCTTATCCTTCAGATAAGGTCCAATGAAAGTCTCTTTAAAAGAGAAAAAAAGATGCGACCTGTCGCGATTCCATCTGCAGAGTCGCCGCCGCTCTGCGTGTCGCGTTTGTGGGTCAAGACGCGTTAATCCTCCGTCGCGTGCTCACCTTGAGGACGCGCCTCGGGGGGCGGGGGCGGAGGCTAAATTTTAAGGCGCGCGCGACTATTTTAGCCACGCGGGGTCGCGTCCCCCCTGCACCGCCTCCACCCCCGAAGCCTCGTCACTCGGCGCCCCAAGCCCCACAAGCGACCGCCCTCAGCCTACTGGGTTGTGTTTGGACGGCGCACCGCTGCTGGCGAAGACACGACGACAGCGTGTATGACGTGCTCTTGATTGCTGCGGGATGGGCGTGGTCGCGACTTGCGAAACGCGATGAGACACTCGCGTGGATTATTTTCGGTACTAGGAAGGAAACCTTCAAATCCAATGTTTAAAAAATTACCAAATCAAGCGAAGAGACGAATGGTAGATAGACTGTTGGAGATTACACTTTTTATTAAAGAATTGAAACGTCACATTTTCAGCTATATTCATACGATAACACTAGTACAAACGACGTATAAAAGCATGTTTATTTACACTTCAAAACGTTCCTAGTGTTGAGTCGGATGCGGGCGTAATGTAGACTTTCGTTCACGTTTCTGAGGGCATGTTGTATGCCTAACTTCGGTGTGTTGTATTATTGGTATTTTTGAATGATATAAGATGAAGAAACAGGTTCCTACCTTTTAAGAAGTCACTACCACTAATTTATGCTCATTATAAAAATAAATGAAATCAACATTCAATGTTACGATTGAAAATACGTTTCACAAAACCTACACCTACCTGTTTTTCATTATTCAAAACATGATGCCTTTAATTCTGATGAGCATAAAGAAATCTAATCTACATATTTCACATACTCACTCGACGAATACAAATTTCTCTGAAATTTTCTCGTGGCCACTTCATTCCATCTTTTCCCACACCAATTGCCTACTCTTTACCTTTCTCATAAAGGCTCCCCTACAACATATATAACTCTAATACATAAAATTGTGTATAGTATACCAGTACTCTCCAATGTTCTACGAGTGGCGTTCATTATTCTACAAATTTCCATTTTAAATGCAGTTCCTGGCCCTTCATTGCGGGTCATCCCACGCCCATTACTTAACGTAAGCCTTGTTGACTCGAACCGACGTATGTAACTAACACGTACAATTCTGTGAAGTCCACCCCCAAATGAATGTTTCTTTTCTCTTCCAATTTCCATTTGAAATTTTCTCCGCCCTCGCAGTTCCATTTCAGGTCGACCTCTGCCCCTTGCCCTCCCTGTCCCTCGCTTTGGCCCCGGCCGTCCGCCCACGCCGCGCTGCCCTGCGTTGCCTGACCTCGAGGCCGTCCCTCGGCACTCCGGCGCCACCGCTGTCCATCTCGGCCCACACGACTCGCCCGCTTCCGCCTCTGCTCTTCACGTCACTACGAGACTGCGCTGGGCGAGAGCTCTCACTAGAGTCCGTAGATACAGAGTAGCGCATTCCATTGTTCCTCCAATCCCGCCATTTTATATCCAGTTGTCAGGAAAATAAGAACAGTATGGTAGTATGGGTGTTGAGAACCATGAATCTCTCTCGAACCAATATTAATATTCTTAAAAATCTGCATTACGTCACCAATTATTAACATTTCTGATCAACTTCTGAATTCCGCTTGATGGGGCTATCGGGTGAGAGGATATTAAATGGCGGTGGTTGCGCTACTCTCTGTATCTAGGGACTCTAGGTCTCACTCCACTCTCCGGCTTTTATTCCACTCTTCCAACTTATTTAACTTATTGGGGGTTAACATGTGATGTTTTAGTTGGGCAAGTTATTCTTTTTGATGACCTTTTATTTTAACACAACTTATTTACGTACCAAAACCGCGTACAAATGGGCATTTCGATGGACCCTGTTTTGAGAATCTTATTGATGTTGTATTCTTGGTAAAAACGTGTGGGAATAATTTTTGTTTAAAGTTATTGTTTTAAATAGCATGGTGTGTCAAGCCGAATATGTTAATCACATGGACCTCATTGGCGTTGAGTCGCACAAGATAAAAATGTCTAACTTTCCTGCATGAGAAACCTTTTCGAGGCTACATCAAGGACTCATTAAGTCATAAACAATAATACAAATTTATAATCACATTGCCTGTTGTAGATAAGTTTACTGCTCAGTTACATTTTCATCTCCTTCTCTTTCTTCTACTTCTTCTAAAAATTAACAGTCGTAGTGAGAGCTGCACGACTGAAATGCATTCTTTGCAAATCCTGCGCCCCTGCTTCGAGATTGAATAATCTACTTCGTAAAAAACGCATCGAACGAACTCTGTCAGCTTCCAGTATTTTTTTTTCTCTCCAAGGCAACGATTCAAAACCACTCGCTTCCTCTTCCCGCCTGCTCCAGTCTCCTCTCCTTCACCCTTTTTCACTTTCGCAATCCTCGCTTTCCTCGGTCCCAACGCTTCCTGGTCGCCTCCGCCGCTTCCGCAACCCTTCCTCTACCCCCCTGCCCCCTCCCCCCCCGCTGCGCGGCGCGGCGTCCTCGAAGCTGTCACGAGCACGCTGTCACCGCCGGGGCACCTGTCCGGAGGCTGCCGCGACCTGCCCCATCTTCTCCATCCTCTCTCCATCCCTGCCCCCCCCCCGGGCCACAGCAGCCCTTGCGCGTCGACCTACTTGTTAACACGCCCCCCACCCCCCCACCCCGCCTCACCCCGCCGCCCCGCCGCCGGCCACCGCCGCTGCGGAGGGCTATTTCTGGCGCGGAGGCGGGCGCTGCGGGGCGCGCGGGCGGGGGCGGGCGCCCGAAATAACACGCGCCTATCGACGCCGCGCGTCGCCGCCGCTGATAAGTGCCGCCGCCGCCGCCGCCGCCGCCGCCGCCGCCGCCGCCGCGCAACCCCTGGAAGGTGGTTGACCTGCCGCGTGCAGCGCTGCGCTCGCTTTCAAAGTTGTGCGAGTACTAAAGCGGTGATTCTCAATTGGTCCCGCGATCTTACGGAATTGATTACTGGTGAGGCGTCGTTAGATATATAGGATAATTCGTTCCTCTCTTGTATGTGATTCGAACAACAAAATCAAAATATTTTTTTTTGAAATTTGAAATTTATTTTGATAATATCCTTTCGGGGCTTATTTAACATTGCTAGATCTCTTGAAATTCATAATAAGGCCGGCATCTGTCTGTCATGTTGTTTTTATTTTACATGAATGCCATTGTCTAGATTAATGCTCTGTATTGAATGTACTACCACAAAGCCATTAATATGCTTCTCTGTATTCTCTTGAAACTAACAAAATGTCTTGCATGGGTTGTATACTATGTAATAATCACATTGTTAGGAAAAGTTCGTTGAAAAGTAGCATTTAACCCAGAAAGATAATCAATGTTGGAATTACCTAGTAATATGCATCGAGTAATATTCGCTTAATAAAATTATATAAAATGCATTTTTAGTAAATTCAGAAGCCATTGCTTTATGGTTGTAATAGAACGAGCTGGTCTGCTCGTGCGCTTGTGGATAGATTTAATGTTTCCAAAGGTTTTTGCTCCTCTCTTCTAGGTTATCCCCAAAAATACAGTGTTTAATGACGTAGACGTTAAGTTATCTGATAATACAGTAGATTAAGAAGTAGGTTAAGTAGGTTTCTTTGGATGGGAATATGTTCCAAAGAGGTATGGCAATCGCAATTATTAATAATTAGAAACCGAAATTTTTATCTTTCAGTAATATCTTCATTTTTTATGCTCTTCAAATTGCTCTTTGAATTGCTCTTCAAAAATTCCTGTCCCTTGAGTGTTAATTGTTGATTCGACTATTTCCAAACGTTGTGCAAGGTACTAAAATTAGGAACTAATTTGACTGCTGCTCAATCGAAAAGAACATCAATATGAAACCTCTTTCGCAAACCTAATGGCAGTGTGTAAACAACCTCTTGTTTTTACCTCGAGGATCGTTCATTTGTTTAATGGCATTCAGTTGTGGCCGCGTTCCATTTGAATTTGAAATTGAAGTGGATGTAAAACATTTCAGTTACCTTCGCCACGAGTCGTTGCAGTCTCTGGGGGTGGATGACCGGTCGCATCCACTTTAGGAAGATGCAGTCCCTCTTCCCTTCCCTACCCTCTACACCCCTTCGATTCGACTCTGAAGGATTTCCGCCCCTAAAGCCTCGATGTCGAAGTCTTGAGTTTTACAGCTGTCAAACGTCAGCGCCCTACCTTCGTTCCGTCGAATTTCTTCCAGTATATCTTTCGAAATATCAAAACTCGAGAGCTCATAATGTAGTTTATCGATTTGTTTCCGCCTATTCCAAAGTGCATTGAACTTTTGGAAGGTTCTGTGACTTTGTCTATCATAAATCCCTATTTTTTTCTACTGAACGGTTGAAAAGACTGTCATAGAGGGGATTTCAAAACCTGTTTCAAAAGATTGGCAAGTCTTATACTTCGTCATCATATCAACATAAAGCACCCCAGGTGGGGTGGCTCGCTTTTTTTATTTTTGTCTGTATTTTGAACTAGTTTGATGTTAGTTTTACGATCTACATTTTAGAGCTACAGTAACGTACTCGGGAGGGACAAGTTTTTGCAAGAATTTATATCTTATCAGTACAAATACACTGGTAGCTTTTTCTAAACGTGTTCTTATCGAAAATTCAAACAGAGTTGTGCGAATTGTGCCCTACTTTACAGATTGGTGCAGGTGTGTGAGATTGCTACACGGAAGTTGTAGAAACATATAACAGCGCGTACATGAGCTGACCGCATTATAACGTAGTACGACTTGATTTCGCTGAAAAATGTGCTTTCAATTACATCCACAATCAATCATCTATTGAATCCGTAAATCATTTAGTCGTCAAAAAATAATGCTGCTGGGGTCGTTCAGCACCCTGACAAGTTTCCAATGAGAATAAATGGAAATAAGCAAATAATCATACCTACTAAGTTTATTTTGTGTATATATATATACATATATATATACATATATACATATATACATATATATATATATATATATATACATATATATATATATATATATATATATATATATATATTCACACTGTGCTGCACAATAAAAATTTTGTTTCACTTGTCAATTCTTCTATTCGCCTCTTTCCCCGTAGTGTCAAATGCTCCGTTGTCAAAACTGCCCACTCGCCCCCTGACCTTTATACACAGTCCAAGGAAATAATCCAACAAAGAGGCGCACCCACTTCTTCGTAAACGAACGACATTTCTAGTGTTAGACCGGGAAAGGTGACTCGATTGATGTCACTGAGGTGCCTCTGACCGGGAGGTCCTAGATTCGAGTCCCGATGGTGTCAGGATTTTCGACACTAGCTAGATAGCTAGGTCGAATTCAGTTGCAGTGTGGAAGATAATTCTAGCAGCCGTCTGCTCTGATCGGTAGTTTTTTGTGGTTTCTCGATCAACATCAAGCGGATACTGGAGCAGTACTCTAACAAACGGGCCACGCACCGTCCGCGATATTTCCTTCCTCTTGCTTGTCTGATCATCACCCTTACATAAACACATTTCTATTTACATGCACTAGACTACCATAAATGTCGGAAGACCGACCGGGAATTTAGAACTTGTCCTAGCTGGGGCTGTACTCCGCTGTTGGTTAAGAACTCCGCTGGTTAGGAAAACTCCGCTAGCCGACGTAGGTTGGTGCCGTATCTCACCATCCAGCGGGGGAACATCACCGCCACCTCCCGAGAAAAAAAAGACATGCACTACGAGACGAATGACCTTGTCAGTTGACGCGCCCGGAATCGCCAATCAATCCAAACGAAACGTAATGTTCGACCGTGTTGGAGCCGGGCGAGTGCGGAGAACGCCGCGCCGGGCAGCTGGCGGCGCGGAAGCCCGCAGGGCGGCGCCGGTGGGGACGCTGTCGCCGCGTGGTCCCCGCAGTCGGCGTGTCGCCGCGTCAGCGCCGCGCTTTTTACGCGCTCTTCGCCGGCTGGCGGCGCGCCAGCGCCCCGTCGCCGCCTCGCCCGCCACGCGTCGGGGGCGGGGCGCCGGCTGTGAGAAGGGGCGGTGGGCGAGGAGGCGGGGAAGAGGTGGTGGCTGTGGAGGTGGAGATGAAGAGGCGGTGGGTGGGTATCCGTCGAGGTGGAGAAGAGTCGGAGAGGTACAGATGTCGCTGGAGACGATACTGAAATTAAGATGATGGTAATAAACAAGAGGCTGTTATTATGTTGGGGTTGGCAGCGTCGGTTGCAAAGAGAACAGAAATTGTGACAGTTGAGGCTATTGGAGTGGAGATGGACGAAGAGGGGGGTCTTTTTAATGGCATGGTTGAGTGTGACGCTAAAGGTGGAAGTGGATATGAAGCTCATGGCGACAAACGCATTGGTACAGGGGCGAAGGTGGGTGACAGCGCCAACGTGGAGGTTACACTCAAATTGGCGAAGGAATAGATTGGAGTGCCGCGATAGTAGCCGCGTTGGTTGGATATGGCCACTGAAGTGGTCTGGATGATGGCGTTAGAGGACGAGGAGTCGGCGGAGGCGGTGTCCCATTAGTCTGTGTACGGGGAAGGCATTAGCAGTGACAGCGGTGGAGGTGCAAATGTTGCGGCGGCGCGAGATCGGTGGCGGATAACTGACGTTCGAGCGCAACGTATATTCCTCCGAGATGGTGAATCGGTTGCATGGGCTGAAGGTTAGGAAGATGTAGATTATCTCTATGCCGTAATGGTGGTGATTCGGTTAGCAGGGAAGGGAGCGTCGCAATTTCAAACGTAGTAACGTTGCCGGTGGAGCTGATGCAGCCGATGGAGCTAAGTGAGGGGACGAGTGAGCCCAGAGGAGTAACGGAGTCCAGCTAATGCGTGAACAGTCTCCACCTATGTTTCGCAACTTGTAACGTGCTCTTTTACGAGCGGCGGAGGGAAGATGAGAAGTGGAAGAGACGTTGTGACAGGACATCAAGCGTGAAGGAAGAAGATGATATTCAACTCACGAGAAGGCACAGCAGGATGCGAGGGACAACAAGATCATTTTCAGCCATTTCGGTTAGCTATGCCCAGTATTACGACATGTTAAGACATTCAATTAGATTACATTTCATTTTGTAGCTGTGCCAAGAATTTTCAGAAAATCTTGGCCCGAATCTCATTTTTCGTATATGGTTCGATAATATTACATACAAACCTTTCTGGCTCATTTTCTGCTTCACTTTTCGTTGGAATTGTCTAAGGAACGAATAGATTGGTATTTTGAGGTTCAAAAAGTAACTATTATCAATAATTCTATATCACATTCCGGGAGTGCATATAATTTCCTATTAAAAATAGTGAAATATATTGTTCTTATTTCTAGTTTTCATTCCTCACAAACTATTTGGCATCATATCAGATAATTGAGAGCATTCATTAACGGTGTGTTTCGTTAGAGATTGATTCACGATTGAATTTTGTAGAAATGCAAGTAACTTCTTCCAAACTTTATTAATCTCTCACAAATTAAACGAACTACCCCGGTCATGCACATGTGAACACGCATTCTGCGTGCAGTGCGCTATTGCATTCCGTGTGTTGCTCAGTGCATCTTAGCTCGGAAAAACATTTAAACTAGGTCGCGCCAGCGGAGTGTGGGGCGCCGGCCGCAAACCGCAGTCGAAGGCCAGAGGGCTGCGCAGGAGTAATAGGGGCGGCTCCGCCGCCAGGGGCGTGGCGGTCGCTTGCGACGGCCGACATACCCCGCGGGTGGGCGACAGAAGCCACGGCTGCGGCCGCGCCCCAGCAGCCATCGGACACGGCTTCGGGCCATTGGGGTTGGCCGCGGTCGCTTCCACCGGCTGCCGCCATCGGATCCGCTGCCGGTGCCATCGCCGCCGCTCCCCTCCACTCCCATTGCCTTTACCACTGCCTGTGTCATTGCCCCAATTATTCAATGAGCCATTGCCACTGCCTAAAACCCCTAAAATCTCTCCCTATACCTTTTCCTCCTCAGGGGCTGATCATTGGGGAGGGGGGCATAGTCGATTTTTGTTAAATAATAAACATATTTGTGGTTATATTGTATACTATTTTTGTACTGTAGATATGATACTACACAATATTACTGTTTGAATAATTACAGAAATGAAACATAAATATATATTTAAATAAATTTAGTCAAATAAAGGAAGGTAAACGAAAACTCTAGACCTTTTGGAAGGGCATGGCCCTCATGCCTCCACCTCTTGCGTACAGCAGTGCGTACAGCAATAGACTGAAGTCTCGATCTTCTGCGCATGCGCAGATGCACAAAAGTGAAACAAAACTAGATGCGCAGAAAATCGATAGTTCTGTCGATTGCTGTAACTCTTCACCATGCAAAAACGTCCAACTATCTCGGCCGCAGCATTCCTTCTGGTGTTGCCATCTGCAACCCCGACACATTTGCGAGCGCTTCTCCACCGCCGCTCTGCCTGAAAGGCTAAGATGACACAATCACAACATTCGTTTCCATTGCAGCACCATTGGATGGGGAGTTCCTAGGATTTGTGTCTGGTCGGTGAGCTATATAATTGGGTCGAATTCAGCCGGTATCTGGAGGAGAATTCCAGCGACTGGCTGCTCCGATTGATAGATGCCCATGGTTTGTTGGATCAATACAAGGCGAATGCTGGGGCAGTTCTCTATCAAATTAGCCCCGAACCAAGCGCGATCTTTCCTTCATCATCCGTGTCTTTTGCATGCCTTACGTACACACACATTTTCATGCGACACGTGGCCAGACCAGTCATAAAATTAAATGATCACAGGTGTTGTCATTGCCAACATTGTTGGCAATGACAACACCTGTGATCATTTAATTTTAAATGCCAACGACATTTCACCACTAAACCAACCAGTCATAAAACTTATTACGGCTGAGGTGCGGACCCACTCATGGAGATACCACGAAGGGAAAACCTCACAAGCTGACAAGTAGGTCAGCGCCGGCTCTCACGTTGTAACTGGGGAACTACTCCGTCATCTTCCGGCTATAATATGCACTACACTTATGGGGTTAATCCCCGAAATTTTCGCCCTCCTGGAACCAACTCATACTCACATTATCTCACTCCACTCCTGAATTAGTCGCGTGCACATGTTTGGAGATCAATCAGAGTTTAGAACTCTTACGGGACTAATGACAGCAGTCGACACGTCCGGAAACACTAATCAACCAATCAGGCATTTTGCCCTGAGGAAGGTCGCAGTATGGCGGCTGAAACATTGGCACCTGTGCCTAAGACGCGGCGTTTCCCGGACAGCCAAGCAGCTACTAATCAACCAACTAAACCTGAATTAGTCAGCTCCCTCGCCAACCAGCGCATCCTCCATTTCCACTGGCACCGCCTCCCCATCAACTCGACCTGCGTCATATACTTAGATTTTTCTTTCTTGGCGCGTAGTGGGGGGGTGTCATCAAAATGTAATATCTCACGGTATTTCGCGTCGTTCTCGGTTGTGCCCAAAGGCGTCGCATGATCGCGACTGTATCGAGCAGTGCTGGCGATCATGCGACTCCTAGCGGCACAACCGGGAACGATGCGAAATACCGTGAGATATTCCATTTTCATGACAACACCTCCACGCGCCAAGAAAGAAAAACCGAGTTATAATAGCCCCCGCAGTCACCGTCCCCACCGCTGTTCCTCCGGTCGGTTGCGAGGTAAACAGAATTATCACGTTGAGTTTTGCATGCGCAGTAATTACTTTCTTTAGTTCTCGGTGTAACCGCCCGTATGGAAGCTAGAACGATGGAGTCGCATGATCGCCAGCAATGCTCGATACAGTCGCGATCATGCGATACCTAACGGCACAACCGAGAACGATGCGAAATACCGTGAGATATTCCATTTTCATGACACACTCCACGCGCCAAGAAAGAAAAACCGAAGTATAGTTGCCTCCGCAGTCACCGTCCCCACCGCTGTTCCTCCGGTGGCGTGGCGTCGCCCCTGTCACTGCGCGGGACGCGGTCTGTCGGGTGCGGGCCCCGAGGGACGCGCTGCCAGGCGGAGACCGCAGCGTCCGGGCGGCGCGGGGGGCCACCGGCGCACCAGGGCGCGCGCGCGCAATTGGCGGCGCGTCACTCACCCGCCGCCTGTTCATTAAACGCACGATTTATTGCAGTTTGTTTGTCACCACCCGTGTTCCTATGCGTCCTATTTAATCCACGGTGCTACGGGGAAATAAAAGACGATATTTGAGAGGTAAACAAAGGGTTATCACGTTGAGTTTTGCGAGCACAGTAATTATTTTGTTTAGTTCTCGGTGAAATGTCCCGTATGGAAGCTAGAACGATAGTTTAGAATCGCATTTTTCAAAATTATGGACACTAATGAAACGTGTAATGTCATAGTAATCGTAATCATTATTTTTATATTGTTACTATATTTTATTATAACATTTTAATTTATTATTAGCGGCCGTCCATAAATTACGTAACGCAAATTTTGAGTTTTTTCAATTCTCCCTTCCCCTTGTAACGCACTTCCCTATCTGTATGTAACGGAGCGTAACGTTGCCTCAGACCCCCTACCTCCCCCTTTAGGGTTACGTAATTTATGGATGACTCCTTGTATAATTATATTGTAACTATATTATGTTTTTATTAGATATATTTGTATCTCCCTATTTTCGCAAAGATAGGTGTTATGTGCCCATACCTGAAAATCAAGAACGCTGATTGACACTCGCAAATTTCTGGTCGCCTTCCTTGCTCATTTTACCCACAGAATCACTGGATCTTTAAACGCAGCTTCAGATTCTCAAACACCAATATTAAAATTGTGAACAAGAGTTTGAAATGTTAAAAAATATATATATATTTCAAGAAAATTAATTAAAAACGTAATCATTAAAAAATTTAAAAAAATTAAACCTTTCCAAATAAGTGTCACTTTTAAGTGATAACCTCCTCAATTACTAATAGTCAAAATACCCAAATCCTACCCAAATATACGTAAAAATTACGCACAGACTGTATTGATGTCTTGTGCAGTGTAAGTAACACGGAAGACCGTATATCCCGGAGAGTGGGACGGCGTGGGAGGGAGGTGCTCCCCAGCCGGTCGTTCGCGCTCGTCATAGGCCGCTTCCGGGGCCGTCGGCGCCGCCGCACGCGTCGTCTCCCGCGACATAAATCTCCGCCGGACTTAATTCGGGAGGCGCGCGAAGTGAGCGCCGCGTCGTTTACCTCGCGGGGTTTTGCGGCGCGCGCTCGTTCATCACCACGGCGGGGAAGTCAACGGTGCGGGGACGGTGAGCGCGAGGAGGGTCTGCTGTTAGGTAAGAAATCGCAACTCCCGTGGGAGGCTGGTTTTTTGTGACGGTGAGCGGTTCTACTAGATCGTTCTGATTGTAAACCAGTGTGGTCAAGGTCGGTGCCACGAGCGGGAGTCCCTGGCACGAGTGCCACGACGAAATCGCCCCTTCACGTAGTTCATTACCCCACCACCAGAGACAACGCCATCACTATTGTAAAACGGCGGGGTTTCTAATAGTTCCCTTCCAGAGAAGCTCGTGGCATGCTACGGTGCCACGACGCGAGCCACTGCCACCAGTAGGAAGACCTTTACATCACTGTTGAAAACTGTCACGAATCAATTTGTCAGCAGGCACACTCCCAGACTTAGCATGTGCTTTTCCAATAAGGGATTCTGCAACTATTTCGCTACATAAATACGTTGCTATACTTTTTTCTGAAAAACTACTAATAAGCCATGGTTTATAAAAAACTTGAAAACACATTATGAGCTAAAAATATACCTCCTTCCAGTTCACATTTACAATTTCCTCACAATTTCTACCATTCCCATCTCAGTGTACTGTGTCCGCTCACCTCTAATCTCGGAAGTTCTGCAAATTCCCATCGTATTCCCTCGTTTGGGCGAACTTACCAGTTTGGGGAAATAAATACGTACAATGTTTGCAAAAGAATTTATCAAGGATCTTTAAACGCTGCATTGGATAGAGATATTGCAGAAATTGTTTGCAGAGCAATCTTTGATATTCTTGCCTCACTATCTCAATATAATATTCTCTCTCGATATTAGTCCTTGTTCGACAGTTTTCCTCTTAGTGTTGTTTCCAACTTCATTCCGTTTCTTCGTTTTCCTTCATTTATGTCCTTCAAATTTTGTTTTCGGATTTTCCTAATCAACAGAACACTTCCCGAACGCCTTTCCTTTCACTTCTTACTCAATTTTGTGAAAGATTCCGAAACTGCTTTCGCAACATCCGAAACTGCTTTCCTGGACTTTTGCAGAATGGTTTCCTACCACCATGCTCCAAAGAGAATGGTGACGGACAATGCGTTTCTGTGCACTGTTGTACATTGTAACTTAAAATCGAATGTAGGTTTTTGATAATCTTGATATAGGGTTTACTTTTCTCTAGTCGAAAATCATTCTAGTACTTCATGAACAAAATAAGATGTCGATATTATTGTTCAAGAACTTATAGCACAGTTACAGTGTCGATACATAATTTTAAATTTAAAAAAGCAACATTTTACTCTTTTTTGGGAGGGGGAGGAATAATCGATTATTGTCCGATAAAGTGGATTTATTAGACGCCAGTACTTCAGTTTGGGCAGTTGTCGACTCAATGGTGTCAACATTGTTGGAAATATAAAAAAATCCATACTAAAGGTTTTGAAAGAGTATCCAACATTTCAAGACCTCTTATTGTATGCAAATATTTCAAATTATTATTTGTACCGCAATATAAAATAACTCAAAGCGTTTTATCACTTTCACGTGCGCGATCTTTTCTGCCGGCATTCATATTTTGGTGGTACATAACTGTTGATAATGTTCGTTGATTGGGTCACGCTTGGATGCATTGTTTCCGATCAATTAGAGATAACGCGAACTATTTGAGTTGCTGAACGGTTGCGCTGTTCTCCTGTCATGAACACGTCGTTGACGAATGTTCCACCCCACGTTCGCCCTCTCATTCCGTCTCAGGCTTCCCCTCATTGCACCAACGTCGGATTGCCGATGACTGACGTCAATCCAGTGGTGCGTCTCTCTTACGAACGTACGCGATATTAATAGAACATACGCGATAATTCTTAAGATTTTTCAAATGTGGCTAATGGGTAATGGGTAATTGGTAAGAGGAAATATTTAGATTGGTAGTAAGTAGAATGTCTTATTTTACCATTCTTTAAATTTTATCCGAATTAGTCTATTAAAATAAACATGTACTGAAAATGTAATCTACCGGTACACTTCCATACGATGATAAAATATTCATTCATGTGTATAGGCTAGTAGAATCTCTCATGAAAGCAGTTGAAGGGCAGCATTTAATAACTAATATTAAAATAGAGGTATCTATCGGGAACACGTTCATGGAGATAAAACATATTTACGTAATTTGACCCGTGCGTTCAACCCTCACAAGTGCAGAATGTTCGCTTAGATCGATCTAGTAATTTGAATAATTTGCATACGAATGAAGAAATCAATAATTTTGAATAGGCGCCAGTCAGTTGAAATATATTTTGCCCTACAAACCCCACTAGAACTAGGTAATGCGCGTTTCAGAGTGCGAATTGTTTGTTCGTACAGCTGCAAATGAAAACGCCCCTCACGAAAAGAATAGGTCTTGCGGATGTAGATTATCTCATCCTGTGCGATTGATTGTTCCCTAATCCGAAGTTCGCCGTGGCCCTTGCCGTAACGAAGGCCGCGACCGCGTGATTGGCAGCGTGACAGCTCCGGTCGCGGCTTAGTGTCTCCCGTCGTCTTGCAACTGAACGTCACCTGCGTGGCGGGGCCCCGCGCTATGCGTCCCTTGGAAGTATCTCTCTAAGCCATCTCTCCTCGCCCGGAGAGCCTACAACCTCCATGTAACGCCTGGCTTTCCGAAGTGGCCTACTGGCTGCCAATCGAGATGACCTTGCTACTTGCGCGGCGCAGCGGACGGGCAGACCTCACCACCAGACCAACGGAGTTTAAATCCCCGCGACCTATATATCAAAACACCCCGCTTCGCGGGTGCTTTAGCGTGTCGTGCGGGGCTGCTATGAAGCGAAAATAATTTCTCCTTGCGGGAGGTCCCATTTTTGGTTCGTTATGACAGCGCCGGCAGCCGCGTTCGACGCTCGTCGACCGACAGGGTGCCGGCTTTCTGAGTGTGTCCGGCGCTCTGGCTGGAAGTAGGAACGGAAGAAAAAGGCGAAGCAATTTGCGATTCACCGAGCCGGGGAATTGATGCCGTCCTCTAGAGGGCTTTGCAGGATCGCGAGGCGGTAGGTCAGGGGCGAAGGGCAATGAAGATGAAATAGGTCCTCAGAAAGAGCTCACTGGGTTTCTAGAGCATAACGATTTTCCATACAGGTACAATGGTTATTAGCTTCATATTTCAGTTTGCATTCCGTAACACTGTTAGTAACGACGTGTTAAAGAATGGTAATTTTGCAGGAGTTTTGGAGTTTCACGAACTACCTTAATGGGGCGACGCCGATGATTTGAACAGTTTTAAAGTATTTTCATATTTATTAGTATCGGGTTATTTTCAATTAGATTCGAGAAATACGAAGCAAATGGCCAGATTCCCACCAACAATTCACTACACGTCGAAAGAAGCATCGTTTCCTCCTAGCGGTGGATTCTGGCGGCTGGCTGCTCTGATCGGTTTTCCGTAGTTTCTCCGTTCAACACCAGACGAATGCAGGTGCAGTACCCGACAAACGGGCCGTGAATAGCGCCCCATCTTTCCTTTCTCTTCCTCGTCCTAACCTCACCACTTACTTATATACACACACACACACTCATATGACTGCACTACTACCCTTGTCTGGAGAGCCTGTCAGGAGCATTGAGCTTGTCCCGGCTGGGGCGGCGCCACGTTGGTGAGAGGACGTAGGTCGGCGTCGGATCTTGCCATCCATCGGGGACGATCACCGCCACATCTAGCGATAAAACATTCACTACACTTACGGAACTAATGGCCTTCACTGTTAACGCGCCGGGAATCGCTAATCAATCCAAGCGGTAAATCGGAAGATATCTACCAGTGAGTGATAGACGGATGCACGCACGCGCACACATACACACAGGCTACTGGATTACTATGTAAATATATGGATCATGAGAAATAGTAAAAGATAAAAACTCACCAGCAATTGCTTCACGTCATAAAAATGCAATTATATATTGTGAATATGCATGGTTTGTAGGTTTTGAAGTTATGTTGAAATGTGGCCTGAATTTTACTCTTAGATGACATTATTTTAATACATTAAATGAGATGTTGGCTGTTTAAAACAATAACGCGTCACCTCTTGATAACTTACGCATGAAGGATATTTTTATTTTGTAATCGAGTTCTAACTAATATATATATATATATATATATTCTAACTATATAACTCCTTTTCCCGAAGTAAGAAAACTTTCACATCTGTGAACAAAAACATTTTTTTCGCAATGTACCTTCCTCCTCTGTTAGCGAGAGAATGGTGTAGGCGAACGATGTGTTGTGATGACAAGTACATCCGGGAAAAAGATGAAGAAATGATCGTGAAGGATAAATAGGTACACATTGCGTCTTTCGACACGATCGATTCTCCAGTTGAGTGGGAAAGTTTTAACTGTGTCAGTTTACTCAACAATCAGCGTGCAAACAATGGATTCCACAAATAACACAAAGTACTGGAGTATCTCGTTTCGAAGAAAGAAGGAAGAACACAAAAGTTTCCTAATCGTGAAAAAAAGCGGGTTAGATGTTCATACAGTCTATTTTGAGAAAAACCGCAAATGGATGCTCATATTGGGTAAATATTTTGGAAAAATAACAAAATAAGAACCACCAAGAATAATTCTAGGAATATTTCATGTTTTTTTGGTCATACAATGAAAACAGTTCTTGTACTATTGTATGACCAAAAAGATATCAAACATTCCTAGAATTAATAGTGTGGTTGTGAATTCAAGAACTATTACTAAGAATAATGTACTTGCTATGATTCATTATGTGCATGATAAACTATATTCACAAGAACTATTAAAGCATATCACATTTTTTACTTCTACAGAATTTAGTAATGAGAACTCGTCGCATATTTGGAACCTCACTAGGAAGAAGGGTCAGATGACTACTGGAGCAACGATTCATTTTATTTACGAGTACGAAAATAAATTTACTGAAAAAGGAGAGAAATTGCATATGCAATATAGTGTGTGATTATTTGTTCTACTTTTACAAAAGAGAAGTTGTGATAAGAGACCAATAACCAGGGAACCATTTACGGCTTTTTTCTAAGATCCATTTCAGAAAGTTGATTGTCTTTTTTATTTAGCCCTTTTATTTGTGAAATATCATCTTCTAATTCAATTTGAATATGGTTCATTCGCTTTATTCTGAATAAGTCTCAGTTCTTTCTTAGATAAAGTACTAAAATAATTATTTTAAAAACTTGGAATGATTTTAATGGGTCACACAGAGTACGTTCCCCCTGCTGAAAATCCGATTCATAGCAAACAGTGAAATACTCCTAGTGTAATGAGGAATATTAAACAAGGATTATGTCAGATTTCGATTTGTAGTTCTTATTCGAAAAAGTGTCCTCATGGAATGCTATCAACAATAATCACGTAAACATTGACCCTGAATAGGACTACTATCACACCACAACCGACCCCTAGCCCAACCAGTATTTTGTTTTGTAACCACGTGAATGTTTCTCCGATCATCACCAGGCGAATGCCGGAGCAGTAGCCTGATAAACGGGCCATGGGCCACGCGCGACCTTCCCTTCCTCTTCCTTGTTCTGTCTCACCCCTTATTTACACCCATTTTCACTCACGTGCACAACACAACCACACGTGCCGGAAGACCGGTCGGGAACTTGAAGAGCTTGTCCCGACTGGGGCGGTGCCCAGCTGGCGGGAGATACCTGGTTGGGGAAGACCCCTCTAGCTGACGGCAGGTAGCGCCGGATCTCACCATCAGCGGGGGGGAAAATCACCTCCACCTCCAGAGGAGAAACGCACTACACTTACGGGACTAATGACCCCAGCAGTTGACGCGCCCGGAATACTCAATGTAACCAGTGCAGTGTAAGCAGTTGCAATGTGACTGTTACAAGTGGGCTTGCGTGGAATGCGGAGTGGGAGTCGTAGGTCGCCGGGCTGCGCAACTCTCCGCCTCCCGAGTGTCGTTGGCAGCGCCTTCCTTTCGCGATCGACCGACGACGGTCCGCTGCGCGTTGGCCGGGGGCACCTGCATGACGCAGAGCTCGATTACGCGGATGACGCATCGCGTTGTGCTTTTGTCACGCGCGTTTCTCAATCGGAAGCACTCTTGCTGCTTTATATCTTCACTGTTTCACTTCATGTTTCACTGTATTCTGACGCTAGGGATTTTTTTTTTATTACTTTAATTTTCTTACTTGCGTGATAACGTTCCAAGCCTGTTTTGGCATTGAACGTGGTGTAATTCTCCTTGAACATTAGTCAGTAATACAAGTCGTACGTCATTGCCTTTTATCCCTATATCGTAGGTACCGTTAGTATCCGGGGTTCCGAGGTGGTCAACCATCCATGGAACCTCGGAGTCTCGATCTGCTTAAATTAATCCGATCGTGTTTATTGCGTGTAACTGAAAGTTTTTACTGAAACAATGTAACGAAAACAATTGCATTTATTTTGCAAGTTATTTTTAAGCCATCATACTTCTCATGAATGATTCTTTTTTGTGTTATAATATCTGTGATTAGGCATTTGATACTTATGTATAAAATCGAGAATTGTTTTCAAATTTTCATGTTGATTTGGACGCTCTAAAAACTTAATATATCTTTCGATACACTCAGAATGACGCACGGCTTTTGTAACTGTACCCCGGCATCAACACACTACAAGAGAAAAGCCTTAAAATCACACGAAGTCAGGGTCAGTCAAAGTCAGAAACATTCGGATTGTTTTTTTTTTGACCGCCAGTTTTGAAAACATCGTTTTCAAGCATTTGACTTACAACACACCGGTACTTCACCAGGTTTTACAACATTTTCTATTTTTTCCATTTTACTCACCTTTTTTAAAACAATTCGCTAAACTAACTTGAAGGTTGTGCATGCGGTAGTCTCCCGTGTTTTGTCACAGGAGGAAGACTTTCTGCTGCGGGGGCGGCTGCGGCAATGGGTCATTCCGGTACACGAGGTCCCGTAATCAAAACAATCGCCGCTCAAAATAGCGCAGTTTTGTGTTTCTTCCCTCGGAAGGATTCCCCGCCTGAACTATCGGGAAGAGAGAATCTTCGCAAGACGCTAAAATCCCCTTTGGGTGTTGGCGGGTGGGCCTGTTAGACAATGCAGGAAGCGGTGAAGGTCGCTGCTGCTATTGAAGCGTCAAAGGGTGTGAAGCTGCGTCTAAAAACAATCCCACAGGTGGTGATGCTTCCACGAAAATAGATGGAGCTTTTCTTTTAGGGAGAACAGTAGACTCTGAATGAAGCAGTTTAGATTACTAGTGAAGTAATACTCGGGTTAACAATATTGTTTGCGGATTTAGCCTTCTCGACCGTGTAATCAGAAATCACTAAACTGTTAGTTTCTCATGATTATGATTCATATTATAATTAATCTACCTTACAAATAAAGGCTCAAAAATCTTGTGAGCCGAAACTTCGAATATAAATTTGTAAATTATAAATAAGTATTTCATGTAGGTAAACTAGGAAAGTCTTACGATAATGTAAAATTGCACATGAACTTCCAAATAAAATGTAATTAAGGAAATAATAATCTCCTTGCAATTCACTCAGGCGGAACTGATAGCATGTTTTCTATGTATGGTAATAATTTATAGTAAAATTAAACATATAAAATGTCAGCTTGATAGTATATAGTCATGCCAATTAGTATACCTCGTAACTCCAGATTGGACAGTTTAGCATTGAAAAGAATAAACATAACTGGGAAGCGGAATTTTAGTTTCCTTTCTCGTTGAACTTATAAATACTGAGAAACTCAATTACTTAAGATGCTCGATTTATTATTTAGTTTTATTTATTACTTATCTTTCATTATTATATTTTATCATGAAGTAAACAGAAAATAGGAGAAATATGGAGTTACGAGGCTTTCTAATTAGCATGACGATATTTAATGACATGCAATTATGAAAGTTTTAGCAGAAGAGTATGCGAAGAGTATGCTGAGTAACCTGTTTTATAATAAAAATGTACTGCTTATCCTGTCTAGCTAAAAAGGGTAATTGAGGGATAATTCGATAAGATTTCTCGTAAGTGAAAGCTTAAAAGCTTTATAAAGTGAAAATCGAAGATGAAAACAATCGACAGTTCGAGATTCGCGTGGGTGAAAGAACATGTGCACCTTCCACAAAGTGAAAGTCTGTGTGTGATCAGACTGCGTGGCATCCTCGCCACGACGGCAGCTGTTCTGTGGCGTTGTCGCGATCAATTACACTTCGTCAGACACAAGTCCAGCAAAAACGATAGGTCGGAGGTCGGCAGGGAATCGAAGTGGAAAGCGCGGTTCAAATGCCACGTTGCCTGTGGCGGAACAGCTCGTCGCTAGGCACCGCCTCTCTGGACCAAAAGTTTACGAGATCCTTTTTTTTTTTTTTTAAGCCTACGGTCGAAGCAAAAGCATCATGTCCAGAGGCATAGGGCTTTTTCACAGAAACTATGAATTCGCGTGATGAATATTCGAAGATAAATATTTTTGACTCCTGATGCGAGTTAGTTTGAAATCCTAGTCCCCTTGATATTTTAATTTCATAAATCATTATTGTTTTTTATGTATGCTAGAACGCATTAATTTTCCACTGATTTATTATTAATTTTTATGCAGGAAATGTATGAAGTTCATCTTGGATATTGTAAACTCGTTCTGAAATTAAAATGTATGAAACAGAATTCACCTTAACTTCCGATGGCATCATTGTCAAATCAGATGCACAGATTTCCGTATATGAGAGTAATTGGAAACTTTTGAATGCGGAAGCTAATTGAATAGATGAAGTCTGCTATAACATTTTGTGAAATTTCTTAAAATTACCGGCAGTACTGTAAGTCTCTATAACAAAATTAGAAGTTTTCAAAAATTTGATCTACAAAATTACGCCTCAATCGATTCGAATTGATAATACATTAAATAGTCATATGATTGATTTTTTTATGCCATTCCTCATCGTACCTGATGCCAATTACACATGCGCATTCCTACCGCAGCGACAGAGGACGGTCTCTCCCAATTATTTTAGAAGGAATGTTACTTCTTCGGCGTATGTGCAAATTACGTGGATGGCGTGGAGCTAAATCATCAGTGCAACAATTGAGGCAAAATGACAATTGTAGACATTTTGAGCCTTAAACTCTGCGCAACCTTGAGAGATATATGTGCAATTTTTTTTGTAAATGCCTTGAATTTCAAAATACTAGCTTAGAATTGAATCGTGTTTTGATTTGTAGCCAATTCGTAGGTGGTTTAAGTAACACTGTTTCTTGGACATTATGTGACTGAATACTGCACAATGTAAATGACTTAGTACCTACTTGCAGTGCCTGAAAGTTTCACTAAATGTAATAGTCTGCCCGTATTAATGAAAACACGTTTCATTTGGTTTCTCCTTTACTACTAAAACTACTTATTCCATTTTAGTTCAGGCCAACCACACTCTTAAGATTGCATGGAAGAATGTACAAAATATGTACATGAAAGAGTGTATGTAAATGCTGGTATGCGTGTAAGTGTATGTGTGCGTGCGTGTAAGCGTATGCGGCGCGGTGTACTTTGAGAGTTCTCAAACGATTCGTAAAGCGTGCATTCAAAACAAAAAAATAATAAAATAAATCCGGGAACCCCCGACACAAGCGGGGAATTGGCAAACCCCTCTTGCACCTCTTCGGCCCAACCACGCCCCCTTCCCCTTCCCCTCCCCGTCCCGTGTTCCGCGCCGGAGCGGTGGTGGTCCGGCTGCTGGGTCAGCGCTGGGGCGGGCGCAGCATTTGCTGACGCCGCGGGACCGCGTTGACCGACGGATTCGCCGTCGCGGAAACGTCAGCGCGGAGTGGAGCGGCGCGGCGCGGGTCGCGAGCGGCTATTATTACATCAGCGGCCTTTGTGTGCGCTGCCCCGGCGCAGCCCCGGCGCTGCCCCGGCGCGGCCGGCGGGCTGTGCAGCGTCCAGGGCGCACGTGGATGCGATGCACCGACCGCTCAAAGGGACGGATCCGTGTTTTTTCTTTCTCTCTTTTTCTTTTCTTTCTCTTTTTTTCTTATAATCTCTTGCCTTTTTTCCTTTTTCCCTTTGTTTCCTTTTTTCCCCTTTTTCCTTTTTTCCGTTTTTTTATTTTTTCCCTTTTTTATTTTTTATTTTTTTATTTTTTATTTTTTTCCTTTTTTATTTTTTTCTCTTCATTTCCCTTTTCTTTTATCTTTATCTTCTTCTTTTTTCCTTTTTTTCTTTTGCGAGTTTGAACTTGGATCACAGGCTGTTGGTAGAGAAAAATACCGGGCGATTGGTTGACTTGATGCTTAATGGGTTATGGCAATTAATTTAAGGAAACACTGTAATCTTCGGGGTGCTCTTCAACATGGGAACTTGGTGTTTAACACAAGAAAGTTGTTATTCAAATGTGAAGGAATCCGCAAACTATGTTAAGCTCGCAGGCGTGGTAGCCACCATCACCAAATTCAATGGGAGAGGTGAGGATTGATTCATACCTTCAGGTAGTCACCTGCGATGAAACTTATGACAAGCATCGTAAATTGCATTTGCGTCAATGTGTTTCAGCCTTCTAACAAGAATTCAAAATTTGTTTGGAGTAGAAATTGTATTTCATTATGTGTTGGAACTTTGTCTTTGTTCTGTTTTCTTACTTCGCATCTTCTATGAATCACGAATGCACTGTAATCTTATTCCGATTGGACAAGTTACATGTAAGTACATTAAGTACATTACATGTAAGTACTTAACTAATGAAATAATATTGAAAAGTGAACATGAGCAGACCGGACCCTATGCTAGTGTTGTGGTAGATAAATTCTTGCTCCTTTGCTTGTGATTCGCTGAGAAATAAAATATAGTACAACTGTACAGATATTTGAGGTGTAATTTAGTGAGAATGTGAAATCATGTATTCTGCATCAGTTACACTAAATTGCACTACATTACAAACAAATGTAAGGTATTAGTAAAATCACGTGAAAAAAGATTGCATCAGTTGTTATTTTAATGCGCGAATGCAAGACCCAACTTGTTTTACAAAAGCATCCTTTGATCCTAGCGCCAATTTTTTTTTCTTTTTCAAATAAGTCCGACGACGTCTGGCAGAAATGTAGTTTCGCAATTCTGCTTTTACATGTTAATTCGCATTCAGTCAGAGTTATCCAAATATTGTAGAACGTCTGGGGCAACGAAGCCAAAAGAGGAACGTAAACAATCCTGCCTGATCCGAGCCAGTCTTCCGGGCCTTTTAGTCTCCCGCTGAGTTTGCACGTCCCGCTTGAGCGTTCGCTTCTTTCAGAGAAGTTCTCATTAGTTAAATCCCTTTTGCAGAGTTTCCCGGCGGGAGATGTCGGTAAACTTAACCTACTTCTGGTATGATTGATCGAAGACTTCGACGTTGTATCACTCCGTTTGCTTGTTTAAGGAAATGGCAAGCAGGGCTTTCGGAAAATTTTCTTGATCTAAAAACTGCAAATTGTGCGATCTGCTCTCGATTTTTTTCAAGGTTCCCTAAGGCGAAACGCTGGATTCAACGTTGACGGAGGCATCAGCAAGCGTGTTTGTGGAGGCAGCTGGTAATGAAATCGTTGCGTAAGAGTTGGCGAGCTTCCAAGGATCCATCCGTTAATTTGGAAAAGAAGTTTTATTTAAGACTGAAGTTTTGACGTTTAAGAGGAGATAACATTTGGAGTTGAATGTAATGAGATCGCAAACTATACAGGATGGTTAGGGCTCGTTTTTGGTCTCGTAAATAGTACGTTTTGATGAGTGCAGTTAATACCAGAATTATATAGCACATTCACAACACCAATTAAATTAAACAACTACGGAACAGATGACTACTTCATTAGTAGATGCTCAAACCGTTTAAAATAATTTTAAAATGTTTGGGACATTGACAAAAATTACGATTATATTTTCAATTAATTCAATACATCAAACTTGGCAAAGGATGAGGAATTTAAGAATTTCTTTGTTCACGTTTTCTATCTATTGAATTAAGCTAAGATATCCCACGTGTATTTCTGAAATTATAGATTTTATATTTAATCATATCTCTTTTTTATGGCCCTCAATTACAGACTCTATTGCAGAAAATGGTGATTGGGTTTCATGATGATTCAGTATATTTAGATTGTAAGATCGTAATTTCGGTCACATTTCTTTCTGTATTTAAAAAATCATTTCTTTCTGTAAGTAAAAAGTGATATTCTTTAGTCATGCTGTTAATTCTGTTATTCTTTAGTTATGCAATCTGTTATACAATTGATTTATTTTTTGTTGCAGGTGAGTTGGTTTCCGCTTGGCTTCTGCTTTTCCCGAAGTCTTCTCGTGAGACTGTTCAAGAAAATTGGTGAGTCCCATTAAAAGACAATCTTAGTATTCTCCATCGAACTTCCTTGAAAGTATTAATTTTTATAACTTTGTCCGTTAGCCTCAAAATTTAATAATTTAGGAGTATTACGGCAAATGTTTAAATCATTTTAATTTTACGTTTCTCTATTAAATACGACCCGCAAATCAAATGTTTACATATATTCGTGTGATTTTTCTCCGCAAACTTCATAGCTGCCAGTGCATATTATACTTACCTTGCAGCTAAACAGCAGACCTTTGCCTCGTAAAACGACTGTCTCCAGAGCCTGAATGGGTGGGCAACGTCATGCTTCTAAATACACCTGTGACGTAAACCCTCAGGGCCTGTGAGTAGCGACAAGGAACGGCAGGTGCTGTGCCAAACATTTGCGTGGAACGCGTCCTCGCACATTTATTCCCCCCTTCCCCACCTCGCCTCGATTGCCGCCCAGCCTCCGAGGTGCTTCTTCCACCACAATCACTACCACTACCACTACCACTACCACTATACCGTCATCCTCACCAACGCCATCATCATCACAGCCTTCGTCGGAAACAATGCCGCCGCCACCGTCACCTCCACTGCGAGAGATTTTCCCACCGCCGCCTCCATCACCATCACCACCACCGCCGCCGCCATCACCATCACCGCCGCCGCCGCCATCACCATCATCAGGAGCATTTGTTCGTAAAAGGAAGAAATAATCGGTCAGCTTTAGTTCAATCTGATATGACAGTACAAGCATTCCTTGAAATTCTAAATAATCTTAGGTTATTTTTTTGAATCACGCTTTTAATCGGCTTGGTTAATTTTTCTTTGGCAGATTAACTCCTTAGCTTGAACTACAGCTTCTAGTTGGTATGAATGCAGATTATTGGTACTAATGAAGTAGAATAAGTAAATCTGGTATTGAAATGTTTTACATACAATTAAAATGTTTTTATGAAATATGTCTTCTTTACGTATCAACTGCTCAGAAAATGGCAATTCGACTTAAACGTCAGAAAAAATATATTGCTTCTTTCGAAGTTTTTCCTTCGTATTGTTCGAAAAATGAATCTGACAAATTCACATGTATTGAATATTGTATATCAGGAAATTGTGGCTCACGAAGTGCAATATTCGATCACGAAAACCAACTTCGTTATCCGTTATCCAGAAAGATGCTCTATCGAATAAGCTATGAAATCAAGTTTTGCAATATTCATAATTTAACGATGCGATCCACAAAGTTAGTAAAGAATGGAGTAGCAGTTGTAGTAAAAATAAGACGGCAGAGAGGAAGATAATACTGTTCCTGAGTTTGATTCAACTGTTAATGAGTGAAGCAATCCATTTCCCCAATCAAAATCTTTCATCTAACAATTTCTTAACTTAAACTATAATTTTTAACTGTATCATTATTATCCCTGTATTATAACATTTATTATTATAAAGGGTTTATAATGATTAAGACCAGTGATCTTATTTAACTCAATTTTTATTTCGTAGAAATGCATTTGTATTGTTTGTACTTATTTATAAAAGTATCAAATTCTCTCTTTATTCAATTATTTTAGCGCGTGTATTGAAAATAGCCAAGTTTCTTAGTTCGAAGTTAGTTTGTTAAGGTTCTCCTAATCATACAGAATTATATATGAAATATTTATAAAATAAATCTACTAGTTCTCATGAGATAGTGTATGGATTTATCTTCAGGAGTGGTTAGGAAACTATTACAATTTTTAAAACTATTGTAAAAGATTTGTAAATAAAGATTACATATAGAATAATTTCTTAACATTTCTTTCGTAACAATTTTTTGTGGTAGAGAGGCATCAAATTCTACTGACATTTACGGCCCCTTATTGCGAATTATTAAAACATAATAAATGTATTACCTACTGTGACCAAGTTAGGTTTTTGAAATGTTGCTATTTATCGTATAAAACAAATGTCTTAATGAGTATTATGCTATTCGAAGACACTAACTCTCCTTTTGATTGAACTACTCCTCTTTTGTTGTAGATAAAGGTCTAACCTTATGAAAACTTACACGTACGTTATGCTTTTCATGCGAAAGCTTGCAAGAAAGACGTTTTTTATCAACGAACAATAAGAATGTTTACAATATTCTGTAAATATTGCTTACCATTACAATGGACAATCCCATAACACATGCGCTCAATTACGCTCCCGACCTTTTCCGAACTACTCCGCTTCATTTGAGAGCATTCGTCAGAAAAAAGAGCAGCCAAAGACGCCTGGTGTTTTCACGCCGATAAATCTCCAACTAACAAATGAAACTGACTTATACGCGTCGGCTGAATTATGAATATAGAGCGTGCTCACCGAAATCGGCAAAGGCGCACGTGCCACGATGTGTCAGAGAGCCGTTCTTTGCGTAGGCGGCTGCGGGGCGAGAGGGGGAGGGTCATAACGAGCCCTCAGAGGCGGAGTTCGTGATAAATGACGCGAGGATAAGCGGAGAGTGCAGCGGAGAAGGGGAAGGAGGTGAATGGTGTATATAAGCCGGCAGTCGTGCTTGCACCTTAGCATCCGTTGCCTCCTGTCCGCCATGGCTCCATCGCAGATCACTTTGGCGCCAGTACTCTTGCTGGTGCTCAGCCATACCGTAATGGTGAGTTAGTGTTAAATTTTCTTTCTTTAAAATATAATAATAATAATCACCGCCGCCGCAATGCTTATATTATTCTCATCCCCCACTTGGCCCCATCTACATCTCACAAGGCGTCACAGACACACTCACCCTCTGCCTGTCACTTGTAGTCCTGCCTTCCCTTCATCCGTATCTCCGCCGCCACCACCCAGCTGCGCCTCTGCCCCATCTCTTCCTACGGGGCCTTTCTTTCCCTCTCGCCATCGCCGCGCTTCATTGCCCCCTTCAACTCCCCTTCCCTTCAGCTCCTCTTCCCTTCAACCCCTCTTCCCTTCAACCCCTCTTCCCTTCAACCCCTCTTCCCTTCAACCCCTCTTCCCTTCAACCCCTTTTCCCTTCAACTCCTCTTCCCTTCAACCCCTCTTCCCTTCCCTTCAACCCCTCTTCCCTTCCCTTCAACCCCTCTTCCCTTCCCTTCAACCCCTCTTCCCTTCCCTTCAACCCCTCTTCCCTTCCCTTCAACCCCTCTTCCCTTCCCTTCAACCCCTCTTCCCTTCCCTTCAACCCCTCTTCCCTTCCCTTCAACCCCTCTTCCCTTCCCTTCAACCCCTCTTCCCTTCCCTTCAACCCCTCTTCCCTTCCCTTCAACCCCTCTTCCCTTCCCTTCAACCCCTCTTCCCTTCCCTTCAACCCCTCTTCCCTTCCCTTCAACCCCTCTTCCCTTCCCTAAAACCCCTTTCCCCCGCCACATCCCTGCGCCGCTTCTTCTCCCACCCCGGCCTTTCCGCTTTTCCCCCGCCACGCCTCCCCTGCTCCACTTTTCGCGTGCGCCCTCGGCCCTCACGTGCGGCGCGTCACACACGTCGCCTGGCGTGCGGCGGGGGCGTTCTGCGTGGCATTAGCGCGTGAGCCGTCGTGAGGCCCGGCGCCGCGGAGGTACGCGCGGAATGTAATTACATGTCGCATTGACGCCACCGCGCCCACTTCCATGTTCACTCTCGCGCTCAACCGGTGCTGCGTGGGAGCAAAATTCTTGATGGAAAAATCGGCTGGGTAGATCATGTAATTCGTTTCCTGTTTTCGTGATTTTGATTCGTCGAAATGATTATGCAATGATTACCTTACTCCTAATCTGATCTACATTACGTAGACCTGGTATTTGTTTATAAACCCACATAAGCCGATATGTGTGTAAATATTGTGTGATTTCTTTTTTTTAGTTACCTTGACTTAGGGTCAAGGGTACTTCCAAAAGTGGTTTCCTATCAGGTCCCTAGGTGATGTGTTTTATTGCACGATAAAAGTACTTCAATAATTATTGTAAGGGTTATTTTTGTAGGAATGTATAGTCAAGGCACTCTTCTCCACATACCAGGAATTGTTTACAGCGGAAACCATTGTAATATATTAGGGCATAGTTCTTCTCACAGTCGTATCGAATAACTCAAAGGATCGATGTAAAGTTCTACTACAATCCAAACATATTACACACGACATTCTTCCCCATAACCGGATCTCGAAAAAATAAAAACCAACAATAACAAACAGAACGCAAACATTTCGAATACCGAAGCGCAATCTAAACATATACCCTAGTCAAGTACGTGGAGTGTTGGTTTTCCCGCGTGCGTCGATGCACTGCGCAGCGCCACGCGGAATTTAATGAGCTGAGGCGCCGCCGCTGGGCCCACGTTGAACGCCACACCGCGCCCACTCGCGGGCTCTGCGCGCGCTGCGCTGCGCAGAATCTGTTTGCGCTGGAGGGACACTAAAATTCCTTGCATTTACTTCATTTACCACGATCTCTGTGCACGACCCAATGTGTAAGCTTGGGATTTGCGTAAGGGATATTAATAAAACGATGACTTCAGTTTCCGCATTTGAATATTGTGTTTCAAAATAAGTTGTTGCTTGAAGAGTCTGAAATGCCGCTTGGATGTCGGAATTGCATTTTATGAATACTAGTGGCTAAGGCAATGACGACGACAGTTTATACTAGCTCTAGCAGCACTCGTAGCAACAGTACAGACGACATTTCCAGTAGAAGATCCTCCTACTTGCGTAACGGTGTAAGTGGCACAAACGATTGGATCTGGTGTTATTTTTTTTGAGCAACACCTTTATACGGATTGTGTAATTTAAAGTACGTACATTATTTGTTGAGTGTATCGTCTTACTTAACATGGCATGGAATGTTAATATAGATCCGTACGATAATAACTTGCAAACGGCACAAATTAATATGTAAAAATGGATGTAATAATAATAGTAATAATAATAATAATCTATTTTAACATGGAATTTTATTAAATAAACAAATATAATACGTAGTTCTTTGTAACTTCTCCTACTAGTGACTAGACACAATTTGGAGTAGAAGAGAGTAATTTCTCAGAGTCATGACTTCAAAAATCTGTCGCAGCCGTATTGTTCTCCTTAGTTTCCCAATCCCCGATGCCGTATTACCAAGTTTGACATCGGAACCGTGCTCGTTCGTGTATGGCTACTTTAGTACGAGTGTCATATACTGTAATGTAAGGGTACACAAACTGAGATACTCGTGTATCCAGAGCTCATTTCTGCAGCTCAAATTTCGTTAGATGCAAGAAGTAAGGGAGGGAAACTTGTTTCATTCGACGCCGTGACTATTTATTCCTTTTACACGGGAGTGAAACATTGTTGTTCTTATTTGTTGTCAACATCGCTCAATGCTATCTTTCATTTATATGTAAAACTAATGTAAAAGGACTGGTTATACGGATTCCGGAGCTTAAGAAAACATTCGCGTATAATAGGCGGCAGATTTTGTAGCAGATACTTTTGTTACAAGGGAAGATATTAACCATTTATATATAAATTTTACATTTTCGGGTCGGATTAAATCGACTTTCGCCAGCTATTTAGCAGTGTTCCCAGGCCTGGGCCCTATTTATTTTTTATCCACACCTGGGGATAAAGGAGACATGCTGCCAGCATGACGTATTCCCTTCACCATATATCTAGCATACGTGACATGCCTGAGGTTTTCTTTCGTCACACAGCTACTGAAACTGAGACTATTGTAATAGGAAACTATAGCTCTATTTTTGCCGCTACCTGGAATCGACCCTAGGATCGCACCATGGAAAGCCAGCACACTGACTATGAGCCATCCGAGGTGCCTATTAAATAAAAATTTAGTCTCGCAAGTTGAGATCTATCATCTGTGGTATTTCACCCCACGTCTTCCCTACCTCACCACTCCATCCACGCACGTCATACGGTTCGCGAGAGTCCATTGTAAGCACTCGCGCGTCATCGGCGCAGAGTGTGCCGAATTGGGGGTCTCGCCGCTTCCCGGAATGTCGGAGCCACGTTCACGCCCGTGGATCAGCGCGTGGGCGGCCGTCGCGGCGCTGTGTGTCACACCCGGGGAGTATAGAGGTCACGACAGCCCCATCCCCGTCCCGCCCCTGTCCCACTCCGCCCGGCTCTGCCCCGCCCCGCTCCGCCCCCGCTACTCTCCACCCCCGCCAAGCTGCGTCCCCACCGTGCTCCGCCCCCGCGCCCTGTCCTCGCTCCCCTCCCCCCACCCTCGCCCCGCCCTCGCCCCATCCTCGTCTCGCCCCCACCCCGCCCGGCCCCGCCCCGCCCTCGCCCTCGCCCCGCCCTCGCCCCGCCCCACCCTCGCCCCACCCTCGCCCCGCCCACGCCCCGCCCCGCCCTCGCCCCGCCCCGCCCTCGCCCCGTCCTCGCTTCGCCCCATCCTCGCCTCGCCCCGCCCCGTCCCACCCCACACCGTCCCACCCCACCCCACCCCGCTCCACCCCGCCCCGCTCCGCCCCCGCTATTCTCCTTCCCCACTAAGCAGCGTCCCCGCCACGCTCCGCCTCCGCGCCCTGGCCTCGCCCCACCTCACCCCTCTCGCGCTGGCAATGACCCTCGACCGACACCGAAGCGACGGCAAGCGCTCCTCTGGCCCACCATTCGCGGAATAGGACGTTGTGACGTCGCGTCGTGGCGGACACCGCACGTCCGGAAATAGATCAGACAAGCTTGAGATAACAGATCTTAATCATTTTTCCCGGAAATAATGAAACTTTACCAAGGATGGTCCGTGGAATAGTGGTTGGAACGTTCACCTCTGGATGCCGGGTTCAAGTTCTGGCTGTGACGGCTCGTGAAATGTACAGCACAAGCGAAACAGAGGGAACAGATTGGAAGCGGATCCAGTAGTACGGCAACAATCACCCACGTTTCCAATATACGTTTATCATTTTACTCAATTTATTCAAATCAATTATCTCATGTTGATCGTACTACATTCCAAAGGGGTATTCCCACTAAGCACGAGCGGATGTCATTTCATGAAAAAAAATTAATTCTAGTCCGTGGCCCGTTTTGATAGAGTACTGCTCCGGCATTCGCCTGTTATTGATCGGAGAAACCTTGGAAAACTACCGATCAGAGTAGTCATCCTTTAGAATTGTTCTCCAGACAGCGACTGGATTCGATATACCTATTTAGCTAGTCTCGAAAATTCTACCATCGTTGGGACACGAACCTACAATCACCAGGTCAGAGACAATGCAGTGACATCAGTTGATACCCTGAGTCACCTCTACAGATCATTGACGTTAAGACTCCAGTGACTCACAGTCGTAGAAAATTAGTACATATTACGTAATTTGTTATTTTAGTGCAGTATTGTTTAAGACAAAATTAATCTGCTATTTCTTAATGTAATAAATTTTCAATGAAATAAAAAATAAGTCACCAATGTCCGAGAAATGTATTTATAGTAAGGTAAACAAAGCTGAATAATTTTTCACAAAATATAAAACTAAAACATGGAGACTGAGAAAATATTTGACGCCATAAGGAAAAGGTAGCTAAAACAACATAATATACTTAAGGCTGTTTGGAAAAGAGTGAAGAAGGGAAAAAACATTGGGGGAAAACCTAGAATAGAAGAAATCAATCAACCGAATAACATGTAAAGTTACTAAAGGAAACAATATGAAGCAATTAAAAAATAGAAAAAAATCGCCAAATATTTCATAAGTGTACAACTGAAAACGGAAGTCAACTGAAAGTACAATATTTACATATTGGACCGTATTTATATGCATTATCCTGCAATAGTGGTATAAATCCCTCATTGCAGTAGGAGAACATTAGTTCTCCAGACTGGGCCCATAGAAGCAAAAGTCCCTTGGCAATTTTATGACTAGTTCAATGCGCCGTGGAAGCATCGAGAGCTGGAATTAATTCAAATCATATTGCCACTACTATATATCACCGTTTCTATGAGAGGCAGTAAAACTATCCTCCGGCAAAGCGATTCTCGAGACGGGGGAGGGGAGGGGTGGATTACAATATCGGCACGTGGCGCCTGCAGGAATCGATATTTCATTACGCGGAACATGGCATAATCCACGGAGCCGTCACCGCCGCCGCCGCTCCTGCCGCCAGGCCGCCGCCGCCGGCACCGCTGCCGCTGCCGCCGCCGCCGTCGCCGCCGGCCGAATCGAAAATAACCACCGCGTGCGACGGCTGCCATTAAGAGAATGGATGGGCGCGGGCTAATTGTGCTGTTCATTAATTTCTTGGGTGCGTGGGTGCGGCGGCGGGTGCGACGCACCCGTGCGGCTGTCGTTGCACGCGAGGATGGATATTCGCAACGGCCAGAGGTGGAACTGGAGCTACAGCTTCTAGTTGGTATGAATGCAGATTATTGGTACTAATGAAGTAGAATAAGTAAATCTGGTATTGAAATGTTTTACATACAATTAAAATGTTTTTATGAAATATGTCTTCTTTACGTATCAACTGCTCAGAAAATGGCAATTCGACTTAAACGTCAGAAAAAATATATTGCTTCTTTCGAAGTTTTTCCTTCGTATTGTTCGAAAAATGAATCTGACAAATTCACATGTATTGAATATTGTATATCAGGAAATTGTGGCTCACGAAGTGCAATATTCGATCACGAAAACCAACTTCGTTATCCGTTATCCAGAAAGATGCTCTATCGAATAAGCTATGAAATCAAGTTTTGCAATATTCATAATTTAACGATGCGATCCACAAAGTTAGTAAAGAATGGAGTAGCAGTTGTAGTAAAAATAAGACGGCAGAGAGGAAGATAATACTGTTCCTGAGTTTGATTCAACTGTTAATGAGTGAAGCAATCCATTTCCCCAATCAAAATCTTTCATCTAACAATTTCTTAACTTAACTATAATTTTTAACTGTATCATTATTATCCCTGTATTATAACATTTATTATTATAAAGGGTTTATAATGATTAAGACCAGTGATCTTATTTAACTCAATTTTTATTTCGTAGAAATGCATTTGTATTGTTTGTACTTATTTATAAAAGTATCAAATTCTCTCTTTATTCAATTATTTTAGCGCGTGTATTGAAAATAGCCAAGTTTCTTAGTTCGAAGTTAGTTTGTTAAGGTTCTCCTAATCATACAGAATTATATATGAAATATTTATAAATAAATCTACTAGTTCTCATGAGATAGTGTATGGATTTATCTTCAGGAGTGGTTAGGAAACTATTACAATTTTTAAAACTATTGTAAAAGATTTGTAAATAAAGATTACATATAGAATAATTTCTTAACATTTCTTTCGTAACAATTTTTTGTGGTAGAGAGGCATCAAATTCTACTGACATTTACGGCCCCTTATTGCGAATTATTAAAACATAATAAATGTATTACCTACTGTGACCAAGTTAGGTTTTTGAAATGTTGCTATTTATCGTATAAAACAAATGTCTTAATGAGTATTATGCTATTCGAAGACACTAACTCTCCTTTTGATTGAACTACTCCTCTTTTGTTGTAGATAAAGGTCTAACCTTATGAAAACTTACACGTACGTTATGCTTTTCATGCGAAAGCTTGCAAGAAAGACGTTTTTTATCAACGAACAATAAGAATGTTTACAATATTCTGTAAATATTGCTTACCATTACAATGGACAATCCCATAACACATGCGCTCAATTACGCTCCCGACCTTTTCCGAACTACTCCGCTTCATTTGAGAGCATTCGTCAGAAAAAAGAGCAGCCAAAGACGCCTGGTGTTTTCACGCCGATAAATCTCCAACTAACAAATGAAACTGACTTATACGCGTCGGCTGAATTATGAATATAGAGCGTGCTCACCGAAATCGGCAAAGGCGCACGTGCCACGATGTGTCAGAGAGCCGTTCTTTGCGTAGGCGGCTGCGGGGCGAGAGGGGGAGGGTCATAACGAGCCCTCAGAGGCGGAGTTCGTGATAAATGACGCGAGGATAAGCGGAGAGTGCAGCGGAGAAGGGGAAGGAGGTGAATGGTGTATATAAGCCGGCAGTCGTGCTTGCACCTTAGCATCCGTTGCCTCCTGTCCGCCATGGCTCCATCGCAGATCACTTTGGCGCCAGTACTCTTGCTGGTGCTCAGCCATACCGTAATGGTGAGTTAGTGTTAAATTTTCTTTCTTTAAAATATAATAATAATAATCACCGCCGCCGCAATGCTTATATTATTCTCATCCCCCACTTGGCCCCATCTACATCTCACAAGGCGTCACAGACACACTCACCCTCTGCCTGTCACTTGTAGTCCTGCCTTCCCTTCATCCGTATCTCCGCCGCCACCACCCAGCTGCGCCTCTGCCCCATCTCTTCCTACGGGGCCTTTCTTTCCCTCTCGCCATCGCCGCGCTTCATTGCCCCCTTCAACTCCCCTTCCCTTCAGCTCCTCTTCCCTTCAACCCCTCTTCCCTTCAACCCCTCTTCCCTTCAACCCCTCTTCCCTTCAACCCCTCTTCCCTTCAACCCCTTTTCCCTTCAACTCCTCTTCCCTTCAACCCCTCTTCCCTTCCCTTCAACCCCTCTTCCCTTCCCTTCAACCCCTCTTCCTTCCCTTCAACCCCTCTTCCCTTCCCTTCAACCCCTCTTCCCTTCCCTTCAACCCCTCTTCCCTTCCCTTCAACCCCTCTTCCCTTCCCTTCAACCCCTCTTCCCTTCCCTTCAACCCCTCTTCCCTTCCTTCAACCCCTCTTCCCTTCCCTTCAACCCCTCTTCCCTTCCCTTCAACCCCTCTTCCCTTCCCTTCAACCCCTCTCCCTTCCCTTCAACCCCTCTTCCCTTCCCTTCAACCCTCTTCCCTTCCCTAAAACCCCTTTCCCCCGCCACATCCCTGCGCCGCTTCTTCTCCCACCCCGGCCTTTCCGCTTTTCCCCCGCCACGCCTCCCCTGCTCCAC
The DNA here is from genome assembly GCA_031308135.1 of Acheta domesticus. Classification (NCBI taxonomy): domain Eukaryota; kingdom Metazoa; phylum Arthropoda; class Insecta; order Orthoptera; family Gryllidae; genus Acheta; species Acheta domesticus. Next base: position 89,054,982 of record JAHLJT010000631.1, on the reverse strand, counting down.
TTTTCGCGTGCGCCCTCGGCCCTCACGTGCGGCGCGTCACACACGTCGCCTGGCGTGCGGCGGGGGCGTTCTGCGTGGCATTAGCGCGTGAGCCGTCGTGAGGCCCGGCGCCGCGGAGGTACGCGCGGAATGTAATTACATGTCGCATTGACGCCACCGCGCCCACTTCCATGTTCACTCTCGCGCTCAACCGGTGCTGCGTGGGAGCAAAAATTCTTGATGGAAAAATCGGCTGGGTAGATCATGTAATTCGTTTCCTGTTTTCGTGATTTTGATTCGTCGAAATGATTATGCAATGATTACCTTACTCCTAATCTGATCTACATTACGTAGACCTGGTATTTGTTTATAAACCCACATAAGCCGATATGTGTGTAAATATTGTGTGATTTCTTTTTTTTAGTTACCTTGACTTAGGGTCAAGGGTACTTCCAAAAGTGGTTTCCTATCAGGTCCCTAGGTGATGTGTTTTATTGCACGATAAAAGTACTTCAATAATTATTGTAAGGGTTATTTTTGTAGGAATGTATAGTCAAGGCACTCTTCTCCACATACCAGGAATTGTTTACAGCGGAAACCATTGTAATATATTAGGGCATAGTTCTTCTCACAGTCGTATCGAATAACTCAAAGGATCGATGTAAAGTTCTACTACAATCCAAACATATTACACACGACATTCTTCCCCATAACCGGATCTCGAAAAAATAAAAACCAACAATAACAAACAGAACGCAAACATTTCGAATACCGAAGCGCAATCTAAACATATACCCTAGTCAAGTACGTGGAGTGTTGGTTTTCCCGCGTGCGTCGATGCACTGCGCAGCGCCACGCGGAATTTAATGAGCTGAGGCGCCGCCGCTGGGCCCACGTTGAACGCCACACCGCGCCCACTCGCGGGCTCTGCGCGCGCTGCGCTGCGCAGAATCTGTTTGCGCTGGAGGGACACTAAAATTCCTTGCATTTACTTCATTTACCACGATCTCTGTGCACGACCCAATGTGTAAGCTTGGGATTTGCGTAAGGGATATTAATAAAACGATGACTTCAGTTTCCGCATTTGAATATTGTGTTTCAAAATAAGTTGTTGCTTGAAGAGTCTGAAATGCCGCTTGGATGTCGGAATTGCATTTTATGAATACTAGTGGCTAAGGCAATGACGACGACAGTTTATACTAGCTCTAGCAGCACTCGTAGCAACAGTACAGACGACATTTCCAGTAGAAGATCCTCCTACTTGCGTAACGGTGTAAGTGGCACAAACGATTGGATCTGGTGTTATTTTTTTTGAGCAACACCTTTATACGGATTGTGTAATTTAAAGTACGTACATTATTTGTTGAGTGTATCGTCTTACTTAACATGGCATGGAATGTTAATATAGATCCGTACGATAATAACTTGCAAACGGCACAAATTAATATGTAAAAATGGATGTAATAATAATAGTAATAATAATAATAATCTATTTTAACATGGAATTTTATTAAATAAACAAATATAATACGTAGTTCTTTGTAACTTCTCCTACTAGTGACTAGACACAATTTGGAGTAGAAGAGAGTAATTTCTCAGAGTCATGACTTCAAAAATCTGTCGCAGCCGTATTGTTCTCCTTAGTTTCCCAATCCCCGATGCCGTATTACCAAGTTTGACATCGGAACCGTGCTCGTTCGTGTATGGCTACTTTAGTACGAGTGTCATATACTGTAATGTAAGGGTACACAAACTGAGATACTCGTGTATCCAGAGCTCATTTCTGCAGCTCAAATTTCGTTAGATGCAAGAAGTAAGGGAGGGAAACTTGTTTCATTCGACGCCGTGACTATTTATTCCTTTTACACGGGAGTGAAACATTGTTGTTCTTATTTGTTGTCAACATCGCTCAATGCTATCTTTCATTTATATGTAAAACTAATGTAAAAGGACTGGTTATACGGATTCCGGAGCTTAAGAAAACATTCGCGTATAATAGGCGGCAGATTTTGTAGCAGATACTTTTGTTACAAGGGAAGATATTAACCATTTATATATAAATTTTACATTTTTCGGGTCGGATTAAATCGACTTTCGCCAGCTATTTAGCAGTGTTTCCCAGGCCTGGGCCCTATTTATTTTTTATCCACACCTGGGGATAAAGGAGACATGCTGCCAGCATGACGTATTCCCTTCACCATATATCTAGCATACGTGACATGCCTGAGGTTTTCTTTCGTCACACAGCTACTGAAACTGAGACTATTGTAATAGGAAACTATAGCTCTATTTTTGCCGCTACCTGGAATCGACCCTAGGATCGCACCATGGAAAGCCAGCACACTGACTATGAGCCATCCGAGGTGCCTATTAAATAAAAATTTAGTCTCGCAAGTTGAGATCTATCATCTGTGGTATTTCACCCCACGTCTTCCCTACCTCACCACTCCATCCACGCACGTCATACGGTTCGCGAGAGTCCATTGTAAGCACTCGCGCGTCATCGGCGCAGAGTGTGCCGAATTGGGGGTCTCGCCGCTTCCCGGAATGTCGGAGCCACGTTCACGCCCGTGGATCAGCGCGTGGGCGGCCGTCGCGGCGCTGTGTGTCACACCCGGGGAGTATAGAGGTCACGACAGCCCCATCCCCGTCCCGCCCCTGTCCCACTCCGCCCGGCTCTGCCCCGCCCCGCTCCGCCCCCGCTACTCTCCACCCCCCGCCAAGCTGCGTCCCCACCGTGCTCCGCCCCCGCGCCCTGTCCTCGCTCCCCTCCCCCCACCCTCGCCCCGCCCTCGCCCCATCCTCGTCTCGCCCCCACCCCGCCCGGCCCCGCCCCGCCCTCGCCCTCGCCCCGCCCTCGCCCCGCCCCACCCTCGCCCCACCCTCGCCCCGCCCACGCCCCGCCCCGCCCTCGCCCCGCCCCGCCCTCGCCCCGTCCTCGCTTCGCCCCATCCTCGCCTCGCCCCGCCCCGTCCCACCCCACACCGTCCCACCCCACCCCACCCCCGCTCCACCCCGCCCCGCTCCGCCCCCGCTATTCTCCTTCCCCACTAAGCAGCGTCCCCGCCACGCTCCGCCTCCGCGCCCTGGCCTCGCCCCACCTCACCCCTCTCGCGCTGGCAATGACCCTCGACCGACACCGAAGCGACGGCAAGCGCTCCTCTGGCCCACCATTCGCGGAATAGGACGTTGTGACGTCGCGTCGTGGCGGACACCGCACGTCCGGAAATAGATCAGACAAGCTTGAGATAACAGATCTTAATCATTTTTCCCGGAAATAATGAAACTTTACCAAGGATGGTCCGTGGAATAGTGGTTGGAACGTTCACCTCTGGATGCCGGGTTCAAGTTCTGGCTGTGACGGCTCGTGAAATGTACAGCACAAGCGAAACAGAGGGAACAGATTGGAAGCGGATCCAGTAGTACGGCAACAATCACCCACGTTTCCAATATACGTTTATCATTTTACTCAATTTATTCAAATCAATTATCTCATGTTGATCGTACTACATTCCAAAGGGGTATTCCCACTAAGCACGAGCGGATGTCATTTCATGAAAAAAAATTAATTCTAGTCCGTGGCCCGTTTTGATAGAGTACTGCTCCGGCATTCGCCTGTTATTGATCGGAGAAACCTTGGAAAACTACCGATCAGAGTAGTCATCCTTTAGAATTGTTCTCCAGACAGCGACTGGATTCGATATACCTATTTAGCTAGTCTCGAAAATTCTACCATCGTTGGGACACGAACCTACAATCACCAGGTCAGAGACAATGCAGTGACATCAGTTGATACCCTGAGTCCACCTCTACAGATCATTGACGTTAAGACTCCAGTGACTCACAGTCGTAGAAAATTAGTACATATTACGTAATTTGTTATTTTAGTGCAGTATTGTTTAAGACAAAATTAATCTGCTATTTCTTAATGTAATAAATTTTCAATGAAATAAAAAATAAGTCACCAATGTCCGAGAAATGTATTTATAGTAAGGTAAACAAAGCTGAATAATTTTTCACAAAATATAAAACTAAAACATGGAGACTGAGAAAATATTTGACGCCATAAGGAAAAGGTAGCTAAAACAACATAATATACTTAAGGCTGTTTGGAAAAGAGTGAAGAAGGGAAAAAACATTGGGGGAAAACCTAGAATAGAAGAAATCAATCAACCGAATAACATGTAAAGTTACTAAAGGAAACAATATGAAGCAATTAAAAAATAGAAAAAAATCGCCAAATATTTCATAAGTGTACAACTGAAAACGGAAGTCAACTGAAAGTACAATATTTACATATTGGACCGTATTTATATGCATTATCCTGCAATAGTGGTATAAATCCCTCATTGCAGTAGGAGAACATTAGTTCTCCAGACTGGGCCCATAGAAGCAAAAGTCCCTTGGCAATTTTATGACTAGTTCAATGCGCCGTGGAAGCATCGAGAGCTGGAATTAATTCAAATCATATTGCCACTACTATATATCACCGTTTCTATGAGAGGCAGTAAAACTATCCTCCGGCAAAGCGATTCTCGAGACGGGGGAGGGGAGGGGTGGATTACAATATCGGCACGTGGCGCCTGCAGGAATCGATATTTCATTACGCGGAACATGGCATAATCCACGGAGCCGTCACCGCCGCCGCCGCTCCTGCCGCCAGGCCGCCGCCGCCGGCACCGCTGCCGCTGCCGCCGCCGCCGTCGCCGCCGGCCGAATCGAAAATAACCACCGCGTGCGACGGCTGCCATTAAGAGAATGGATGGGCGCGGGCTAATTGTGCTGTTCATTAATTTCTTGGGTGCGTGGGTGCGGCGGCGGGTGCGACGCACCCGTGCGGCTGTCGTTGCACGCGAGGATGGATATTCGCAACGGCCAGAGGTGGAACTGGAGCTAGTCATATCCACCTGAATACGTAAGTGAATAAATGAAACAAACAAGTGGCGAATGAATGAAACGGACAAGTGGCGAATGAATGAAACGGACAAGTGGCGAATGAATGAAACGGACAAGTGGCGAATGAATGAAACGGACAAGTGGCGAATGAATGAAACGGACAAGTGGCGAATGAATGAAACGGACAAGTGGCGAATGAATGAAACGGACAAGTGGCGAATGAATGAAACGGACAAGTGGAGAATGAATGAAAATAAATAGCCAATTTGAATAGTCAAGTTGATAAAGCAATTAGATCATTTTCGCCCCCCTCGTACTTCAGAGTCATTGCAGCATTCCACCGTTCATAGAGATGTTTACTTGCCCGTTGATGTTTAATATATTCTTTCCCTGTTTAATGGCAGGTATGAATATTGGTAGGGAAATCTCTGATTACAAGAGAATTGTTTAAAATATGCGAGTTTATCCCACAATAATTTTTAATACATTATAGTTTGCACTTACTGATTGTTAGCATCTTCCCTTTGCTACAATTTTAGGATGTTTTCCTTCTTTCCGCTGAATCTAGAACACGAGCAGTAATCAATAACCCTAGTAAAGAGTTCTCTTGTAAATATCCTGATGCATGACAAATTGATTTGGATTCAACGATACTACGAATATGGTGTGTGGATTCACAGTAGTTGAATCGGGTCATATGTTATCTGTGATTTCAGCTCTTAAAGCGTCGATGATGTCTTAACTTTTCTTCTTCAATTTACTCGTGCCCCTTATCTCTGACGATTTTGGTGTGACAAAATGAGCGACGTAATACCTTCATATAAGGAATGAAACCAGTTTATATTGCCATATAAGCGATATCCAAACAATACGCCTCTGTGGTAACTCTCCCATGTTATGAGATTGATTGTATAGTCATCTTGAATTAATATGTCACAAACGTGTGAGAGAATAAACTTGTTTTATAAATTATCTCGTATGTTGGGAAGTATAAATCATCTGAAAGAAGATTTTGACCTACTGAACCATTCGAATTCAACAGTGCGTATTATGTACAAGTGCATATGTTGGCAGACGAATGACGGGAATAGTTGATAATTGTTCTACTGGAGGTACAAAACTAATTTCATAAACACGTAAGCCTTTTTCTCTTCCTTCGTGACATGATCTATTTCTAAAATAAATCTGGGGACAGAAGCGGATCAGTGTAACGGGGAGAAATGAACCGACAGCAGATCAACATTCGTTTCTGCTCATTTTGCGTCGTATTTTTGCAAACGTAAACACCCTCTAGCAGAACCACAGTGTGAATAACGGTTATTGGTCGAAACTTAGCAGGATGAGAAGTTGACGTCAGCATGTGGGGCACCGAAGTATCTGTAACATTAACTCCGTAGGTTATTAGTTATCGGAAGGTTTTTGTTCGAATATATTACTAGAAAACTAAAAATGGAGCTATTCGATCTGTAGTGTGCACACAGAATAAAACTCATTTTGTTTTGAAACTAAAGCTTACTCCCGACAACCCAAGACACTATAGGTGTACATATCGGCATCAGCGTCCTATTTTGATCCAGTAAAGTGTCGTACATTTTATTGTGAACAAATTGCGTTTCTCATCATACCTCACACGCAGTGTACAACCATTTTTAACGATAAATAAATAGTAAAATACATAAATTGTGGCATTATTTTATATCGAGCTAAGCATAAGAGTGACAAGCTAGAAATTAAAAATACGCTGATCAAACTATTTTGGGAATTCGGAGAACTTTCCCGTTTTTAGCACTGTGCCATCTTTCGCAATGGGTCATCCACACAATGAGATTCTACAGTCCTGAGCTAGAATACTCCGCATCGTTTACCAGCGTCAAAACAAGACTCCGAACGACCACTCAAGTTTGTAGACCAGCAACGCTGATTCTCGGAAGCTGCCAAAAGCTCTTCCATAGTGATGAACGCCGCGAGTAGGACGATTGAACGGGGGCGCGAGAATGGACATCTGCCTGGCGAGCCGCGTCGACGCGCGCCCGTCACCGCCGCGGCCCCACTTGGGCGCTGGGACGGACGGCCATGACAAGTAGCAGGGCGATCGCGCGGACGGACGTGCCTCGGTGACCCACATGCTGCTTTCCGTAAACTCCGATTTAAATGTTGAGCGAATTGACTTCTGATCTGTTGCGGCGTGGTTATTCAATCAAGAACTTCAGTACCAAAAATGAAATCGTAACGAAGATCTTGGGCATTTGATAACTGCGTCTCAGCTGATCAAACGTCCGAAGTCATTATAATTAAATCGGAGAATAAATGAAGTGCGAATTGACTTCTGATCAGCTGGGACGCGGATATCCAATCGAGAACTTCGTTACGACTTAATATTACTAATAGTACTGCATCTCCCCATTTGATTTCTGCGACCCAGTTGATCAAACATTGAAAGTCATTATAATTAAATCGGAGAATAAATGCAGGGTGAATTGACTTCCAGGTAACCAATCGGAGTTTCAATACCAAAAATGTAAGGTATAACAAAGCTCTTGATTGGATGATCGCGTCCCAGCTGATTGCTGTCGATTCGCTTTGCATTTAAATAAAGAGAATACAGGGAGTTTGTGCACCCTCGAACGTTAAAGCACTATCGATCTTCTGCACATGCGCAATTCATGTTTCGCATCACCTTAGAGAACACGCGCATGCGCAGATGATCGATAGTTCTGTCCGCTATGGTGTCGCTGAGGACCACAGCGACGCCATATCTACCTTTAAAGACTGCAACGTCAATGATGAACGTTTAGATATTCTATCAAACAGCAATATCTATACTATTTTCTTCCACTCTTCAGTTATTTTCATTATGCTAACGCACAATCCGCGCTCTATCATTGCTGATTATTTGCTCAAGTTTGCATCTGTAATGTGGATGCTCGCTCTCTGCAAGGTGAGAATCTCATTGCAAGAACCTGGTGAAACATTTTGGCGATGTTGTTGTATCTCTTTAGATATTCTCTATGTGGCAATGCTGGGATTATTATTATTATTGTTGCTCCGTATCACGACTACAAATGTTATGAGTCGGCTGAGTATAAAATCTACTCCAGGTTGCAACCAGCTACCTAAGGAGGAGATCTAGGGACTGTCGGTGCCTCTACAATACTTTGCGCAAAATGTGAACTGTTCCAATTAAAGCAATTTCTTGCACTTCCCAATCCATTGAATGACCTGGAAGTTTAGCCAAGTTATTATTATTATTATTATTATTATTATTATTATTATTATTATTATTATTATTATTATTATTATTATTATTATTATTGCTGTTATTATTATTTCTATTATAGTTTCATCGTTTCCCCAGTTAACAACACAGAAACTTCTTTCTGTTCTTATCTGATTTCACGAGGTTCACTTGAGTGACTTCAACAAACAAATTGTAAATAATCCATGACTACTCTTTTGATATTCTATAACAATGTTTCATCAAGAATAATACGATAAACATCAACTCTTATAAAAATAAATCGCCGAGATTCTTTCGCCAATCTCGGCGCCCACGTGCGAATTGGCACGCTCCGCAACAAAGCGTCCGCCGCCTCCCACGGTGACCCATTTGGGCGCGCGCTGCCCGGCCGCGAGGAAAGCAGCACTATTTTCGGGCGCGTAAACAAACGGGCGGGCGCACGGACGGGGCGCACCTTCCCGCGCGGCACAAAGCAGCGATTGAGGCGGCTATTTTTTTACGGCGGCGCCCCGCCCACACCCGCGCCCGCGGCCGCCGGCCATAAGGAAGTCCAAGCACTGACCTAGTGGAGCGCGCGGCGGAGCGGCGCGAGGAGAAGAGAGTCGGCGGGGAATTCGCGGCAAAATATTTTGGAGGAGTTGAAAAAACGCGCGAGAAATGAAAGACGCGCGCGCGTTCAGGTCACTCAGCGAGAGAGCTCGCGCCGCGCCGCGCCGCGCCGCTGGGATGTGTCTTGATGGAGGGGAAAGGGGACGGGAACGCGGTTGCGTAGGGATCGGTAGCGATGGCATTGTTTAGGGACGGGATAGGTAGTGATGGGATGGGATGAGTAGTGTTGGAATGGGATGGGTAGTGTTGGAATGGGATGGTAGTGTTGGAATGGGATGGGTAGTGTTGGAATGGGATGGGTGGTGTTGGAATGGGATGGGTGGTGTTGGAATGGGATGGGTGGTGTTGGAATGGGATGGGTGGTGTTGGAATGGGATGGGTGGTGTTGGAATGGGATGGGTGGTGTTGGAATGGGATGGGTGGTGTTGGAATGGGATGGGTGGTGTTGGAATGGGATGGGTGGTGTTGGAATGGGGTGGGTGGTGTTGGAATGGGTGGGTGGTGTTGGAATGGGGTGGGTGGTGTTGGAATGGGGTGGGTGGTGTTGGAATGGGATGGGTGGTGTTGGAATGGGATGGGTGGTGTTGGAATGGGGTGGGTGGTGTTGGAATGGGGTGGGTGGTGTTGGAATGGGGTGGGTGGTGTTGGAATGGGGTGGGTGGTGTTGGAATGGGGTGGGTGGTGTTGGAATGGGGTGGGTGGTGTTGGAATGGGGTGGGTGGTGTTGGAATGGGGTGGGTGGTGTTGGAATGGGGTGGGTGGTGTTGGAATGGGGTGGGTGGTGTTGGAATGGGGTGGGTGGTGTTGGAATGGGGTGGGTGGTGTTGGAATGGGGTGGGTGGTGTTGGAATGGGGTGGGTGGTGTTGGAATGGGGTGGGTGGTGTTGGGACGGAATTGGGGCGAGTGGAGAAGAGGGAGCCGAGTAAGTGGACAACGCTAGCTAAACGTGTAAAAGAAAAGAGGTTACACGAGAATTCGAATTTTATAGGAGACGGAGTGTAAAAGTGAGATCGGTATTTGCCGATGGTATAGAGAGAGAGGCCGGCGCGCCTGTAAAATGGGATACGACGCTACCGTTCAGTGGTCAAAACTTAGGTGGTGAATGAAATACCAACGAAAAGTGTATTTTTTGTTAGAAGTCCTGCCGCTAGAAATCGCTTGGTGACTGTGAATAGGGGCGCAAAGAGTGGCACTGATACAGCAGGGGCAGGGGGGCAAAGTGCTCACCTTAGAAAGGCGGGGGAGGCGGCAGGGAACCGGGCAGGTTCGCGTGAACGATGGTGCAAACCACCGACAAAAAGACAAAATAAACAATTTGGGAGGTTGAATGTCAAAACTTTGGTATAATGTTTGTTGTAAATGAGTGTCGATAATAACCAAAAATGAATTGTAATAGAATGACGGTGATAAAAATTGAAGGGATTCATTGATTACATTACATTTCATTTAATATTCCACTCGTTAACTGAAAAAATAGTTCATAATCCAGAAATGCAATGTCCGTAGGTAGTTCTCTCAATTAAAAAAATGAGTAATGTCAAAAGATACATTTTTACTTTCTTACCAATACTTACGAATACTTCGAATACATCGTAAGAAGAGAAACTTATGTAATCAAGCGCCTGAAAACGGCAAATTTTCACCAAAAAATCTCTTTTTCCTTTTGCCTTAATTTTTATCAAGAAAAAATGTTAAAAAGTCAATCGGCAAACAAATCAAATGTACGTAATTTATAGAATGCATGAAGACAAATAAATCTAAGTGCGACTAAATTTACCGACTTTTTAACATTTACAACCTAGTAGTACATGAATGTTCTGGGATTGAATTGCAAGAAAATGGCAAGGAATTGCATCCTTTCGCAACATATTTCAAATTTTATTCAATCGTCTGCATGCGCTGTGACTATATGGAGAAGTTCAGTTCTTAATTCTAGAAAATATATTTAGTCGTTTATGGCTGTTAGCCACGTTATCACACGCTATCAGTTTTCAATTGAAGTTAGGTTATTTACCGTTTCCTCAAATAGCCAATTGGAATCAACACAGAACGTTAAAAAATGCTCGGATTTCTGCTGCGCTGCTTTAAAAGCTTTCGAAGCCTTCTATTCCTTTAAACACCCACGCTTTACGATCGTCTCCCGTCAGATTTTTCCTTTTATTTTCCGGAATCTGGAGCAAGAATCGGAACACCCCGAAACAATGCGGACGCGATGCGTGGGCGAACTGTTTTATCCACTCCACGTGGACCTGCGTCGCAGACACGCAGTGACGTAGGTAAGGTCTGCTCGTGCCAGACAAACACAGACGTCGGATGTATTAGATGTCAGAGGTGGTGGGTATACACACTATCTCCCTTAAGACAGGAGACACGACGCTTCTCATAGCACTGAGTGTGAAAATATAAAATATTCGTCCCTAATTTGTTTAATTTTAAGAATGTTAGATAATAGCTGGCAGTTTCGTGAATCTTCATGACGAATCACCTTCAGTCGTGTCGAATTTTTACGTACCGTCACTTAATAGCAGGGAATGACGTGTGATATATTTAAGCACAAAAGGATAAGATACGAATAACATCTTAAATGTATTACAATATTTCCGCAGAATGAACCTATAAAAATTCCGAAATATTGCGTCCCTTAAAAATATAATACAAAATATTAATGTTAATGTAAACTTACTTTCAATGAATGTGTCGCACTCAATTAATAATCGAAGGTTTGACATTTCTTTTACAACTCATTTAAATCTGTTTGTAGTATAGAACTTCAAAAGAACTTCCATAAATTCCAGAGCTTGGGACAGGAACAAAATAAGTCACCCCAGCCACAGCAAGGATTCCGCTGTTCGTAAATTTTAATATCTCGTATTTTTGTGAAAGTGTGACTCATCTTCTTTACATGACTTGTTCAAATTTATGAATAGCTTACTCTTAAAGCAATGACAAGCCGGGTCACACTTGGACCAAAACCGAGATATTAACAGTTATGAATTGCGAGAAGCTTTCTGTGGGTGGTGGGGCTTATCTTATTATTACTCGAGGTCTTCAATGAATTTATAATTTATATAAATATATTAATGGCGACCTGAATGGCTGAGGTGGCTCGTGATCTGGGCTCTGCTGACCCCAGATCAGTAGAGCCCTGAAATGTATTGAGGTCAAGTGTATGGTCGGATATGCATCCCATTGGGACATAAAGGGTAATCGGTTGTCGGCTGGATAAAAGACCTAAAAAATAAATATATTAATAGTTTGATATACCGAATAAATGATGTACAATTTGTTTGTCTTTTTTTAAAGTGATTTAACTACGTATTTCAAGTATCCCTTCCTTAAATTTCTTGAACGTTCCTGCCGGTCGCCGGTACGCGCATCACAAAGCCGAGGTCTGCACGTGCCACTCCAAGCGGGCCACGGCCGTCGTCGCTTTCTCGCGGAGATTCCTCTGGTTGTCGGGTGGCGCTGGAGCGCGCGGCGCTCGTCCTTTGTCGGGCGGCGCGGGCGGGCGGGAGGGCGCTGAAAGGGAGCTCCACTTGGCGCCGCGGTGTCATATGGCGCGTCGCTCGAGTTCCGACGCTGGAAACCACGCTGGCGTGAACGACGGGCCACATCCGGAGCACGACAATAATGTTGTGGTAGGGAAGAAGAATAGATTGCGGTCGATCTTGGAGTTACACTGAGAGTTGCCAAAACTTGAATTTGAGAGATTGTGCACTGCAATATCGATCTTCTGTGCATACGCAGAGTCACGAAAGTGATGTGAAGTTCAATCGCTAGTGCTGTCGATTGCTGTAGTGCTTCCCCATGCAAAATCTCCCTCATGCTGGTGGGCTGCAACGGTAATTCATTCTGCGTACCGAGCAATGTTTAATTAGGCTGCTACGAATAGCTGATTAATGCTTTTTGCTTGTACTGAGGAGAATTGGTGAAGTTTGTCATTTGATAGAAACGTCTACTTAGTGTAAATAATCGACTAGTTTCTCGGTCCCCGGGGAAATGTGGGTAAAAATGCAAATGATCGTCAGAGAATGTAAAATTCCAGTATTTTTTTTTTTAAATCATTTTCACAAATGTTCGAAATATTGTTCTTAAGAAATACGTTTTCAAGTGAAATAAATTTAACTTAAATTTATTTTTGTAAAAAAGTGTGGTCCAACAAAGTAATTTAGCCAAAGAGAAACATTTTCTAGTTGTTTGCCCTCGAGTTGTTATAACAATTTGCAACCATTTAATATAACAACATCCAACAATTCTTCTGATCTGGTTTTCGCAATGACTTGCCTGCATTTTTTCTGCAAGTGTTCTGTACTTTTATTGTGCTTTCGTATTCGATTTTCCAGTTTTGCTACGTAAGTTCAATTGCATTAAGATCTTTGTTTTATGCTCTAGCATACCTATACGTTTAGTATACGTAATCATAATCTTGTTCCTCAGGGCGATGTGTTCAGGTTCATTGTCTTCGTAGTAGCCAAAGGAGTCAAGAATGCGCATTTTGGTTGCGATTGTTCTTGGATTGTGCTCGATAATTGTTCGTATTGCGCAGGAATGGAACCCAGCTTGTCAACTCCTTTCACTGATACTCCCCTCCCCTCCCCTCAGCACTCGGTCATGTCCTGAGTTTCACAGTGACATCGATATGTCGTTCGAACTCGATAAGACATGTGATCTAAACAATCGTAGACTTGTAACTATGTATGCGAACAAACGTAGACTATGTTCGCAAACGATATTCTTCCAGCTATTCTTTTGCAACGCAATTTCATCGACGATTTACGCTTACCAATTTTGTTTGATTCGTTTTCACGCATCAAAATTCTTCGAGCCGTTTGCCAAGACTCTTTTCGCGGAGATTGTAGATGTTTTCCGGCCAACGACGCTAAATTGTTTTCGGAGCTGCTAAAATAGTCATGTGCAACTACGTCCGGAACCTTTAATGTGCGTCTCGTTCCGCTCCTCTCTAGCCAAGACCAACATATCGCTTCCTCCCGGGGGAGCCGAATGAATATAAAAATATGCCCGCACTTTTCATTCGCACTTTTCGTGAACGATGAGTGAATGATGTAATAGTTTAGCCATCTATTACAAATGAAATAGGTAGATAACATGAAGTGACCATTGGTTTATGAACCGGGTATAGAACTTTATGTAGAAACTTCCAGAGCGGAATATAGAAAAACAAGTGAAGGTGATCTAAGAGAAAACGAGTATTTCAGGCGAGCATGTGAACGCCGTGGTTAATTAATGGTTGCATGTTACTAGTCAACGCACAAAATTATAAGGAACACAATAAAGTTTGTTTCAGCTAAATCGGGTCACAGAAACGCATAATATCGCGAGTTTTGTGATCATGACATTGATTTTAACATGTTACAGAACTAAAACAACAATGGTCGTGACGTCCCTTCAGAAAAGTTTGGATATATTAATAAATTAAACGAAAACCAGTGTGTCTACCGAGATTTGGCATATACCAAAGTATTCCGCGGAATACGGGCCAAATTATAAACGTGGTGACACAATTTTAGGACGCCGAACATTAATAGATAAACATTATGTTACATGAGTTAATTGAGAAATAAACGAGCGATGTTTGTAGGCATGAGACGCACGAAAAAGCATTCTTTTAACAAAACGAAGCGAGAAAAGTGATGTCTAAGAAGTGGAATGGATACGAAATTTTAATTGGGAATTTTACAATATAATAAGACAATCCAGGAAGTGTTAGAAATTAATAATAAACTATTTTTATAAGTTATAAAGCAGAAGACAGTAGAGGCGCTATTGTTTTGTTCGGAAAAAAGCTATAAATGCTTTAGGACAACAATGGGAGAGAGACGAGGGAATAGCTTGGTAGCGAGAGGCAGAATCCGCGTCGCTTGTTGCAAGAATAATTTTAAAAAAATTTGGATTTGTAATTTTTGATGAAGTGTTCTCTTCTGGACTCGTACTAGTGAACTATTATAAACTGTGAGAGGAGTGAATAACTTCGTGGCGAGTTGTACTCCGCGTCACTCGTGATATTATTTTAACACGCGAACTTATAAAATTTCGAGAAGGTGTTGCTCCTTCGGACTTGTATTCGCAAGGTGGCGGAACTGTATGCCGTGTGATGTGAACTATTTTAGTGGTAATATATAAAGCTATGCCACGCGCGATCCTAATTTTGAGTTTTGTGAATTTTGAAAGTTTTTCCACTAATGTTTGGAACTGGTGTTACTTCGACCATTGAAAAATCGAAGCGGGTGTCGCCGAACGAGGTGTGCCGAGGTGCAGCAGACTCGAGCGCGTCTTTGCATATCGTCGCCGTGGTCAGTGCCAATTTGGGGGGCACTGGTAATTCGGCGCTAGCAGGCAGCAGTGGAGCAGAGTTCTTACGCATGACGGCGTGAGATCGTGTGTGTGTGGACCTGGTCGCCGCTTGGTTAACAACGCAAGGGAAGTGGAATATTTTTTTTGTTTTGCAACACTCCAGTGAAGTCAATGACTTTGATTTCTTTGCTCTTGGGAAGAATAAATGGTTTACAAAGCCAAAACTGGAAACATTTTGGGGGGATTGCACTGTAATGGGTGTGGCCACAGTATTGAGCTCATTATTTCGTAATAACATTTGGGTATAATATGTTTATTGATTTTTGTGATTTTTATGATATCGTGTTTTGTTGATGTTGTGTGGTATTGATTCTTTTATGAGGGTATTAATGTTTCTGTTGGTTAAAAGAAAATAAACAAACGAGATTTTGAGTTCTCGTTTTGATGTTACGTAACCGGTGTTTTTATCACATAGCTAGCTGATCCTGGTCCCTGCATTGGCGTGGCGCTTGTGTTCTGTAGAGAACAAATCACGGCCCGCCCTGATAAATTTATGTAAACAGGAAAACTCCGGATAGTAAAAAGGGGGGGCACAGTGGTGTGCATTGTAGATATTACAGGTGATCAGCAAGGAAGTTTTTCGTGATCAACAATAGGAGTTGAGAGGGGAGATTTTCATTACATTAGTGCCCAGTTCGTAGGGCGTTTTAGTAAATAGGAAAGGGGGTTTTTTCGTTGCATTGGCGCCTGTTTAGTGGGCGTGATCGATATCAGTACAAGTGAGAGGCAGGGGTTTTTCGTTACATTGGCGCCCAATTCGTGGGGCGTGATTAGCAAACGCAACGCCGGGGTAGGAAACCAGGACAGGTTGTTAATAGCTAGCACGTGATAAAGAAATATAACAAAAATGGAAACACGAAGTGGCAAACTAATTAGCATCAGGGAAGGATCTGATTCCGAGACGATATCTGCTTGTGACGATGGTGAGGATTATCAGCGGTTACCAAATTTGGAGGTCGAAGGGGAAGATAATGTCGCGTTAGTCGCGAATGAAATGGCTGTTGGTCAGGTAGTGGGGGATGGGGGGTCATGATCCCGGTGAAGTAGCGCGTACCACAGCTGAAGAACGAGGCGTTACAGAGTCGAGTCTGAATGCTATGTTACAGTTGTTAATGGCAGAAATAAAATCGGATAATGCCCGTCGAGAAAACAATTTGCAAGCCAAGATAGAAGAAAGTATGTTAATTTGCGCCAGCAAATGGTAGAGAATAATATCAGTTTGGAGAGTAAATTAGAGGGCAGAATGGAGTCATTAGATTCTGCATTATTGGCAATCCGGAACGACGTCAGTGGCTTGAGAACCGAGACGTTTGCGAAGATTTCCAAGTTGGAAAACGACGCGAAGATCGCTGAAGAAAAGATAGAATCGCGGTTCGCAGTCCAGGAATCCGTTAATATGCAATTTAGCGCAGAAGTGGGCAAAGTCAAGTCGTCCGTATTAGCCGTCCAACAGGTGGTAGACGGACATCACCGCCAGTTCGATGACATTAACAAAAATTTGCAGGTCGTTAAAGAAACAACACAACGGCAGGACGCGCGATTAATATTACTCGAGGATTCCATGAACGGGATAGGCGAGAACATTATGTCAACAGTTCAAAGAGAAATCAGTAATCTGAGGCCGGATGAATTAGAACAAACAAGAAGTGTCAATGAAATGCTCTCCAAAAAGGTAACTGAGTTAGAAGAACGTATGTACGCGGCGCAGAGGTCTGCGAATGTTGGGAACGTTGTCAGTCACGCGGCACTCCCGAATTATTTACGCTTCCACGGAGAAAGCAAGGAACAGCCGTATTCTTTTCTAACGGCGTTAGAAAATTATTTTCTTGTGAACGGTACGCCTGAGACGATGAAATTAAGATTCGTGGAGGAGGCGTTAAGTTCGAAGGCCCAGTATTGGTGGCAGGCTCTTACACCGACTCCGAGAAGTTATGAAGAGTGGAGGGGGAAATTCTTAGAGCGTTATTGGAACCAGCATCATCGGTTCGAGTTAAGATATCGCTTGATGTCGGAAAAGTACCGGAAGGGAAGTGCAGAAAGCATGTGCGATTTCGTGACGCGCAAAGTAAGTGCGTTCAAGATTTGTAGCGAGAATTTCGATCCCGCTGAAATTATTAGAATATTGATACGACAGATGCCGGGTAACGTCCGTAACTTGTTATGGAATAATATGCCGGAAACAATAGATGAGCTGATCGAGCGTGTTAGTCGGTTCGATCAGACGAATGATGGAAATGACCAAGATTCCCCAAATGAGAGGTCACGCTTTGGTAATAATGGGGGCGGTACGAATGGATATAACGGCACGAAGTACCGACAGGAAAATGTATGCGCGGTTGAAGTGCGCACGGGAGAGAAAGCGCCAAGACAAGGTAAGCCACAAGGTGGGCCGTCACAACAGCAACCAAAACCAAAAGAAAATGGTGGGGGTCGTCAAGATATGAACCAAGGTGAATCGGAAGCAAAGAGGAATGTAGACAGAAGGCCGGAAAACTAGATAGCTTTGGTGCGGGAGGGTGGCCCGAACCAAATGACGTGGAAGGGAATCAGGTTACGGTACTAGCAACAACAAGTGTAATGGTCGCGGGAGATGAATTGCTTCGTGAAGAAACAATGGAAGGTGCGAAGCCGAGCAAGTGTTTAGTGTTGAAGGGCACGTGCTATGGGAGACAGGTGTATGCGTTGGTAGATACGGGAAGTAGCATCAGTGCAATATCTGAAGAATTGTGTAAGGAGTTGAAGAGGGATGGACAAGAGCTGGTTGAATTACCAACGCGGAAGCTAAGGGTCGTGATGGCGAACCGGAAGGCAGCAAGTACCACGGGAAGACAAGTTTGGTTGGAATTCTGCGTGGAGGGACTGACCATCGAGGTAGCGGCAATAGTGGTCCGAGGACTCGTACGCGAGATTATCATCGGAATGGACGCATTAAGGGCCTACCAAGCCGTCGTAGACGTAAGCACAGGTGTAATTACATTACGGTTACGAGGTTGTATTGGTGGTGGCTTAGTGGTCGCTGAAGATGATGAGGCGGCGGTCGATGGGGACGAAGTGCAGGCTTCGATGGAAGAGGTTCTCCAGGGCGTGGAACGTGCTGTGGAAGGTGTCGTTGACAAAGAGAACGGCCCGGAAGAAATTCGGCAACTCTTGGAAAGGTTTGTAGACGTGTTTCACGAGTCATCAGAGGCAGTGAGAGGTTATAAATTTCGGTTGGAGATCAGTGATGCTACACCGTTTGTGACGAAGCAATACCCTATCCCATACGCGCACCGGGCACAAGTGCGACAATTGATAGCTGAAATGGAACAGAAGGGCATCATTAAGAGGGCTATCACTCCATATGTAAGTCCATTAGTAGTCGTGGCAAAGAAGAATGGCAGTATAAGGATTTGCCTCGACGCACGAAAGTTGAATGCCGTAACGATTCCCCGCTACGAAGCACCACCCACCATTAATGATATGATCGTGAAGTTAGGAGGGGCGGCTATCTTTAGCGCCCTTGATTTTTCGTCAGCGTATTGGCAAATTGCAGTTGAATCCGGATCCCAGAAATATATCAGTTTTAGGTTCGAGGGAACTGTATATTCATTTACACGGTTGCCATTCGGATTGAAGAACTCGGGGGCGGCGTTAATCCGCTACTTGGATGACGTCATCCCGGCTGAGTTGAAGGAGACGTTAATAACGTATGTGGATGACATCGTGTTATTTTCACCAGATTTAAAGGCGCATTTGCGAGATTTAAGGCAATTGTTTGAGATTTTTCGAACCTACAACCTGAAATTAAATATAGAAAAATGTAAGTTTTGTCAACTTAAAGTACAATTTATGGGACACGAAATTTCCGGTGAGGGGATCGAGATTCAGGAATGTAAAAAGGAAATGATTCGAAAGTTGCCACCGCCTAAGAATATCCGTGGACTTCGCCGATTGTTCGGTATTTTAAACTATTACTCTCGATTTGTTAAGAACTACTCACAGAAGGTAGTGCCGCTGTTACACTTGCTTCGCAAGGGGAACAGGTGGAATTGGACGCAACAATGCCAGGAAGCTTACGAACAGCTGCTACGGGCTTTTGAAGAGACGTACGTGGTACGTTACCCCGACTTCCGTAGGCGAATGTATCTGCAGACGGACAGTAGCGGATCGGCGCTGGGCGCAGTCCTGTTTCAAGTGGGCGATTACGGGCAACAGCAGATTATCGCGTTAGATAGTCGGTCCCTGAAGGGAAGCGAGGCAAATTTCGGTACCACAGAATCGGAAGCGCTTGCCGTGGTTTGGGCAACGCGGAAGTTTCGGGCATTATTAGTGGGCCGACCTTTTACGGTGATTACTGACCATAAGGCATTGATCTTTCTGATGAGAAGTCATACTCATAATGAGAAATTGCTTCGATGGGCTCTGTGGTTACAGCAGTTTCAGATTGATATCGAATACTGCGAGGGCAAGAAGAACTTACTCCCAGATTATTTATCCCGAATTAGAGTGGAGGAGAAAGAGGGTGAACAGAATCTGGTAGCAATAATACGCGTGAGTGAAATCGATCCACGATGGACAAAGCACGCGGTGATTGCCATGCAGCAAGGAGACCCATTTACACGGGAGGTAACGAAATTGGTAGCTGGGCAGCAGTACGATTCTAGCAAGTTCAAGAGCGTACGAGAACGGAATGCAGCTTTGTGGAAAAGTCACGATGGGATCATATTGCGCAAGACCAACGGTCCGGATAATCAATTCCGTATATGGGTACCGGAGAAGCAACGGAAGGGCTTGATAATATCTACACACGAGCATTACGGTCATTTCGGGGGAGAAAAGATCACGCGTATTTTGGCGGATTATTGTTATTGGCCGAATATGGGGAAGCAAATACGTCAATTAACAAGCTCCTGTGACGTATGTCAGAAGACGAAACAGCCTAATCGCCGTCAGGAGGGCGAGTGGCAAGCCATTATACCGCAGGGTCCACGTGATCTGTACGCCGTCGATTTGTACGGTCCGTTGCCGAAAACTAAGTTCGGTAACCAGTATTTATTCGTAGCTATAGACGTGTTTTCAAAATTAGTAAGAACTTTTCCCATTAGAAAACCGAATGCTGCGAACTGTGTCCGGCAGATGAAGGCTTTTATCGATATAGGCGGAAAGCCTAGACGAGTACTGCATGACCGAGGAAGCCAATTCACAAGTGACAGGTGGCGCAAGGAAATGACAACCTTGGGAATAGAAATTCATTTTACCGCAGTGAGGCATCCCCAAAGCAACCCCAGTGAGAGGGTGATGAAGGAGCTGTCGCGTTTGTTCCGAGTTTATTCGTCGGAGAACCATCGGGCGTGGTTTGAAGCAGTTCCCATATTAAACGAAGTACTGAATACAGTACCACATTCAAGCACCGGACGAACATCATGGGAGGTGCATTTCGGACAAAAGAAGAAAGGACCCTTTGACGAGATCGCTGTTCCTCCGGAGATCAGCGGTATAACGACAATCACGGGAAACCATCAAATTATCTATGACCAATTGAAGAAGGCAGCCAGTCGTAGAAAAGGGGCTCAAGGGCAGTTCTATCGGGGGGTGTATCGCGTAGGTGACAAAGTTCTGGTGAAGTCGCCTCACTCGTCATCGTTCGAGCAGAAATTGTTCCGGAAGTTCTTTCCTATCTTTGAAGGCCCATACGTAATTGAAAAGGTACTAGACAATAACAGTGTTGTTTTGTCGAACCAAGGACATGATTGTGGGGTCCAAAATTGGTTTAATATTAAACCGTATAAAGAAATGGTTGAACGATAGAAGCCAAGGGGGATAGAAGAACGGTTGTTAAGTGTATATTTTGTTGTGTTAAGTATGTAAGTGTATTTTAGTTGTAGTTTTAGTATGTAAGTCATGTTTATAAGTAAGAAAGCAAGATTGGAATAGTGAGTGAGTGAAAGTGCGACAGGTACAAATCGCGAATTTGTGTCAGGTGAATGTACAATAGGTAATGCTACGGTCAAGGTGGTGCAACAGGTGCACGTACGATAGGCAGGGGTTAGAACCGCAAGTGTGAAGCGTAGCAGGTGCCACTGGGGCCAACAATTGATCAAGACATGACGAGTTTGCTGAGTTAGAGTAGTAGAAGTCGGTACATCGTGACTACGTCAGCGAGTGACCGACGTCTAGGGAGGGGAAGTTGTAATAGTTTAGCCATCTATTACAAATGAAATAGGTAGATAACATGAAGTGACCATTGGTTTATGAACCGGGTATAGAACTTTATGTAGAAACTTCCAGAGCGGAATATAGAAAAACAAGTGAAGGTGATCTAAGAGAAAACGAGTATTTCAGGCGAGCATGTGAACGCCGTGGTTAATTAATGGTTGCATGTTACTAGTCAACGCACAAAATTATAAGGAACACAATAAAGTTTGTTTCAGCTAAATCGGGTCACAGAAACGCATAATATCGCGAGTTTTGTGATCATGACATTGATTTTAACATGTTACAGAACTAAAACAACAATGGTCGTGACGTCCCTTCAGAAAAGTTTGGATATATTAATAAATTAAACGAAAACCAGTGTGTCTACCGAGATTTGGCATATACCAAAGTATTCCGCGGAATACGGGCCAAATTATAAACGTGGTGACACAATTTTAGGACGCCGAACATTAATAGATAAACATTATGTTACATGAGTTAATTGAGAAATAAACGAGCGATGTTTGTAGGCATGAGACGCACGAAAAAGCATTCTTTTAACAAAACGAAGCGAGAAAAGTGATGTCTAAGAAGTGGAATGGATACGAAATTTTAATTGGGAATTTTACAATATAATAAGACAATCCAGGAAGTGTTAGAAATTAATAATAAACTATTTTTATAAGTTATAAAGCAGAAGACAGTAGAGGCGCTATTGTTTTGTTCGGAAAAAAGCTATAAATGCTTTAGGACAACAATGGGAGAGAGACGAGGGAATAGCTTGGTAGCGAGAGGCAGAATCCGCGTCGCTTGTTGCAAGAATAATTTTAAAAAAATTTGGATTTGTAATTTTTGATGAAGTGTTCTCTTCTGGACTCGTACTAGTGAACTATTATAAACTGTGAGAGGAGTGAATAACTTCGTGGCGAGTTGTACTCCGCGTCACTCGTGATATTATTTTAACACGCGAACTTATAAAATTTCGAGAAGGTGTTGCTCCTTCGGACTTGTATTCGCAAGGTGGCGGAACTGTATGCCGTGTGATGTGAACTATTTTAGTGGTAATATATAAAGCTATGCCACGCGCGATCCTAATTTTGAGTTTTGTGAATTTTGAAAGTTTTTCCACTAATGTTTGGAACTGGTGTTACTTCGACCATTGAAAAATCGAAGCGGGTGTCGCCGAACGAGGTGTGCCGAGGTGCAGCAGACTCGAGCGCGTCTTTGCATATCGTCGCCGTGGTCAGTGCCAATTTGGGGGGCACTGGTAATTCGGCGCTAGCAGGCAGCAGTGGAGCAGAGTTCTTACGCATGACGGCGTGAGATCGTGTGTGTGTGGACCTGGTCGCCGCTTGGTTAACAACGCAAGGGAAGTGGAATATTTTTTTTTGTTTTGCAACACTCCAGTGAAGTCAATGACTTTGATTTCTTTGCTCTTGGGAAGAATAAATGGTTTACAAAGCCAAAACTGGAAACATTTTGGGGGGATTGCACTGTAATGGGTGTGGCCACAGTATTGAGCTCATTATTTCGTAATAACATTTGGGTATAATATGTTTATTGATTTTTGTGATTTTTATGATATCGTGTTTTGTTGATGTTGTGTGGTATTGATTCTTTTATGAGGGTATTAATGTTTCTGTTGGTTAAAAGAAAATAAACAAACGAGATTTTGAGTTCTCGTTTTGATGTTACGTAACCGGTGTTTTTATCACATAGCTAGCTGATCCTGGTCCCTGCATTGGCGTGGCGCTTGTGTTCTGTAGAGAACAAATCACGGCCCGCCCTGATAAATTTATGTAAACAGGAAAACTCCGGATAGTAAAAAGGGGGGGCACAGTGGTGTGCATTGTAGATATTACAGGTGATCAGCAAGGAAGTTTTTCGTGATCAACAATAGGAGTTGAGAGGGGAGATTTTCATTACATTAGTGCCCAGTTCGTAGGGCGTTTTAGTAAATAGGAAAGGGGGTTTTTTCGTTGCATTGGCGCCTGTTTAGTGGGCGTGATCGATATCAGTACAAGTGAGAGGCAGGGGTTTTTCGTTACAATGATTTAGGAAGAGTTAACTTTAGCATCCTCACTCAAAAGTCACATGAAAATAATATTTAGGAGGCAGGGATGTACACGAGATGTCAAGCACGTGAGAACATTCTGGATTTACATTCTTGATTTTAGGAAAGAGTAGAAATCAATTTTGCTCCTGACACGTCATGGAATAAAAAATAAAACATATTTGTACTGTGTATCTAAAAATTTTGCCAAACAGAAATAATATAAACCATTGACTGTTTCCTGTGGAAGAAAGGGAACAACAGAGAAAATAACGTAACTGAATATGTGAATATTTTTCATTAATTTTTCGTTCTGACAGCGCTTTCTAAAAATGGTTAATATTTGTAAACTTTTATGAATAAAATAGTTCGTTTTCCACTGACTTTAATGAAAGAAATTTGAATAAGTTTTTTTGCGCCTGTTGTAGTGAAATATGGGTGAAAATGCACTAATATGATAAATCTCCCTTTTGTGAAAAGTTTCTAACACGATTTACTCACAAACTTAAGACCTCTATCTATTTACTAAAGTATTCTGATCTCCGAAACTCTAGTGACTGTCAACTTTTTGCAGTTGACTTAAACGGCACTGACCTTGCTGACGCAACAACCCTAAAACAATTTTTACATCCTTTCTGGCCATCGCAAATTGAATCGCAACTTTCAGCGTTCTCGAGCAGCAGATTTCTTGTATAACAACGCTTGAAAAAAAAAACTGTGTAACATGATGGTTTACATGCTCGTCGACAGTATTATGATAATCGTGCTTCACCAGGCTCGATTTAAAACAGCCTTGGCTGGAAATTTACGCCCGTCTTTACTTTCTTCTACGCGTTCTACCGCCGCCTCACAGCACATTCGCTGCTTTCTGGCGTCTGGCTGGCACACAGTCTGGCTTATTACGAAAAAATGTGTATTGTTCGAAAAAGAAACCAAAATCCGGAATACTCTTTAGTGCAATTTGTATGTCAGAAGATGAGTACGTTTTTATTAGTGCACTCTTGCAAATGATTTTATAAACTCTGTTATGAAGTGCTATAACATTTTCACTATCAACGAAAAACCGTTATTTTTCGCCAGTCTTCAGGATACAGTCCTGGTCCGGCTGTAGTTACAAGCTTTCTATATTCTTCATAAGTATTCATACACTTCAAAAGTATTACCTGCGAAATGTTTTAATTCATCAATTTATGTAACTGATATCATAAACCCAGTATTACGGTAGAAATCAAGACAAACACATGCACACATTAAATTTGGAAACCTGATGAACCATCCAAGTTGTAGAGTGGAATAATCAGAAATCTATTATGCTAGCGATCCCATTAAAAGGCTGTCCTTTATTACTACTTTTAAATTTTTTGACCGGAATATTTTTCTACAGAAGGATAAAATAACGCGAACGGTCGAAAACACTTGAAAGACGTGAATAATATTGCTTTCTTTAGTTTTGCAATAGTACAACTTTTCTCTAAAGGGTGTTGTATTATTGTCAAAATTGTTGTTATAACTATTAACTTCGAAAACTTCGTTTCTGACACCTCATTCCGAATTACCAATCAACGCTTCAGTGTTCATAAAGCCCTGTGCCAAGTGCCGTTTGCCCCCGAGCAGCCCACTGTGACGGCCGCCTCACGCCGCCCTCCACCCGCGTCCGCAACCGCTAAAGACGCTTTATAAAACGCATTCCGCCCCCGCGGAGATAAAAATAGCTCTTTATTGAACGCGCATTCTTGCACGGTCGTTTCCGGGTGACCTTTGACGACAGTGGCGCCACGGCTACGTTTCGAAATCGTATAACCTTTGTGGTTATAGATTTTTGCGTTCGCTGACACCTTACGAAGCTTGTTGAAATGTGCGACAAAAATACGCATTTACAAACGCGACGAGTACGACGTCGCGTACGATTAAATGCTAATGATGTAATGTTACGGCTAATGTCGGTTTCTAAGTCGCGAAATACCCGGTAAATGTCATATAATCCAAACTGAATGGATAAAGTTTAATGTTTCTTTAAAGTTTAACAACTTCAAGGAATACTTGGGGCTTAAGCCGGCTGAAGTGAACATTAGCCAACTCAAAAAGCGTAAGTTAAGTACGTTACTAGTCAAACCAATTCCTGCATTTCAATTATGTACTCGTACATCTGGCTATAAGACCATCAATTCTACCAACGGCAAAAGAATAAAAATGTTAAGCATTAGAATGACGCTAAATCTCATGATTCATTTCGCTCTCAGCACTTCATTTTAACATTTTTGTAACATCGTAACATCTCTTAACTTAATGCATATATTTTTTATTTTTTTCTGTTGACCGTTGGTTACAAGCTATTCTTGTGTCTAAGAGCTGCAAAAACCAAATGTATCGTTAGCTTGTTCACCGGAACAAATGGTTACAACTCATTCAAGATTAATACTTAATGTTAAGTAGGAATTTTTCTCTCATAAATAGGTGGCAGAGTTCACGTACAGGCAGGATATTTAAAATATTTCCAAGAAGGGATTTAGTCACGAATCATAGCAAACAATGTTTACAATATTTTAAGAATTCTACATTAGATTAATATGTAAGTTCTTACAACATTCAGTTTTATACCTCTGGCAACTTTTCAAATCTTAGTTGAATGCTGGTCCTGGATTATTTCCAAAGTTTGAAGCGACTGCTTTATGGGGCATTCTTTATTTATGCTCTTGAACTTAAGCAAACTGCCACTTGCTGGTGTCGTGATGGTGATAATGATGGAAAGTTGCCAAGTTGCAGTACAAGTTGCAGTACAAGTTGCAGTACAAGTTGCAGTACAAGTTGCAGTACAAGTTGCAGTACAAGTTGCAGTACAAGTTGCAGTACAAGTTGCAGTACAAGTTGCAGTACAAGTTGCAGTACAAGTTGCAGTACAAGTTGCAGTACAAGTTGCAGTACAAGTTGCAGTACAAGTTGCAGTACAAGTTGCAGTACAAGTTGCAGTACAAGTTGCAGTACAAGTTGCAGTACAAGTTGCAGTACAAGTTGCAGTACAAGTTGCAGTACAAGTTGCAGTACAAGTTGCAGTACAAGTTGCAGTACAAGTTGCAGTACAAGTTGCAGTACAAGTTGCAGTACAAGTTGCAGTACAAGTTGCAGTACAAGTTGCAGTACAAGTTGCAGTACAAGTTGCAGTACAAGTTGCAGTACAAGTTGCAGTACAAGTTGCAGTACAAGTTGCAGTACAAGTTGCAGTACAAGTTGCAGTACAAGTTGCAGTACAAGTTGCAGTACAAGTTGCAGTACAAGTTGCAGTACAAGTTGCAGTACAAGTTGCAGTACAAGTTGCAGTACAAGTTGCAGTACAAGTTGCAGTACAAGTTGCAGTACAAGTTGCAGTACAAGTTGCAGTACAAGTTGCAGTACAGTTGCAGTACAAGTTGCAGTACAAGTTGCAGTACAAGTTGCAGTACAAGTTGCAGTACAAGTTGCAGTACAAGTTGCAGTACAAGTTGCAGTACAAGTTGCAGTACAAGTTGCAGTACAAGTTGCAGTACAAGTTGCAGTACAAGTTGCAGTACAAGTTGCAGTACAAGTTGCAGTACAAGTTGCAGTACAAGTTGCAGTACAAGTTGCAGTACAAGTTGCAGTACAAGTTGCAGTACAAGTTGCAGTACAAGTTGCAGTACAAGTTGCAGTACAAGTTGCAGTACAAGTTGCAGTACAAGTTGCAGTACAAGTTGCAGTACAAGTTGCAGTACAAGTTGCAGTACAAGTTGCAGTACAAGTTGCAGTACAAGTTGCAGTACAAGTTGCAGTACAAGTTGCAGTACAAGTTGCAGTACAAGTTGCAGTACAAGTTGCAGTACAAGTTGCAGTACAAGTTGCAGTACAAGTTGCAGTACAAGTCGCAGTACAAGTCGCAACTTTCGATAGACGATCATTCTGTTACACATAGTTTTGCGATATTCAAATAGTGAAAAACTTTCATTATTCAATTTGTAAGATACACAGAAACTCTTGTAAGTTTTTCTTGACTGTAAAATCAAGTTCTTTTATTTGTCTTGGAACCGCCAAAGAGAAAATGTGTTGTATCTTACTATACGTAAGATACATCTAAAAGTTTAGCTTCTAAATTCATTTTGACACACCCTTGAATGTTTAGATCAATACCTCTGTATTTATACTGTATTGTCGTTTCTTGATCTGAATTATTCTTAATGTGTTAGTGTTGCGTTTTCGCGAATATATGTTACAGGCGAACCTCGTTGATTTATTTTAAATTAAATTACAACATAAAATACAGAAGTTTAGAACACGTATGTATTAGAAGGTTGTTTTTTTAATATTGTTTACAGTTCACAAAGAAGATTCAATGGAGGTTGTTAAGGAATCACTTGGTAGGAATTGGATTCTTCGATTCGAATTTAACCGCTAATTTAATCGAAAAGTTGTTCCTCGAATTGGCAATAATGCACAAAATACATCAACCTTGCGTTCGCTCTAGAGCCTTTCAGGTGGCTTCCATCCCCATTAGGAGGGACAAGTTGAGCGACATCTGCCCGTGGCATTCTGGGGGCTCTCCTTGGCGGTCGAGCGTCCTTCGCGTCCTTGCTTTATTAAGCGCGACCCTCGAAAAGCCAGCGTGTCCTAGATCGTTCCAGTTCAAAACTCCCGACCTGTAACAAAAGCGCCACTTTTGAACAACGCCGGCGACCCCGTTCTGCGCCGACAGAGCTGCTCTTGACTCGACGGGTGGCGGCCGCGGCGGTGGCGGCAGCGGAGGCGGAGGCGCAGGCGGAGGCGCAGGCGGAGGTGGGGCAGGTCAGGAGGAGGACGCGGCGGAGGCCGGAATGGCGGCGGCAGGTGCGGTGACAAGATAGATAGGCTTTATTTATTTAGCCTTGTCGGCTTTGTGTTGCATTAAATAAATAAGTACTTGTTTACATGTGTAGGTAATATTACACAATCAATTTTCTATTTTTAGTTGTTTTATATTTTTCTTGTAAATTCTTTAAATTTTTCACGAATTTTAATTTCTAACGTAATTCATTTAATAATTAAAATCCTTTGTCAAATCTGTTTTTCGACTGGTCGTTGGCATAAATTTCAGTTTCTAAAATGTTCAGCACTTTAGTGTATCTATTCCATTCAAGTATTACTTTCTTAGCATAATTATGCTAAGAAAGTAATACTTTGAAAGTAAGTAAACATACAAACAATTGTTTGCATGTTTTTTCTTAATTGCAGATTTTTATCTCCGCCTAATATTGTTGTATAGTAATCAAAATGGGTGCAATTATGAATTCATATACCAAACATCTTATATAACCATTTATATATAAACCAATCCTGTCTAAATATTAATTTTATCCAATTTGCTTAACTCTATGTACTCTACGTAATCTTTAAAATTTAATTTACAACAAATAATTATTCGCAAATTTTTTTGTATACACGTTGTATTTCCTTTGAGTCAGGGTTGAGTAATTTAGTTTCTCTTCTACATTTCTTCCACTATGTAAGGGGGAGCAGCGTAGATGCCTTAGATGGTAGAAACGGTGAAGGATATAGAGGTCGTGGACAGGAGAATACGGTGGCTAGGGTGCTGGTACAACGGTGGCAGGAAGACGGGGGGGAGCGGGAGATGGAGAATTGGCAACAAATGTCAGTGGAGGTGGGGACTCGGAAAGCGAACGCGAAGATGGATTTATGTCCTTATCTGCTTCATTGTTCTTAGGGGCCTTCCATAAATTACGTAACGCTAAAGGGGGGAGGAGAGGGTCGGAGGTAGCGTTACGCTGCGATAGGGAGGTGCGTTACAAGGGAGGGAGGGATATTGAAAGTACTCGAAATTTAGCGTTACATAATTTATAGACGGCCCCTTATGAGATACATTGGGTCATAATGCGAGTCATTGTACTTCAATAAGAGGATGAAGCATATGCTGGTCCCCATTACGAGTAAAGAGTAATCGAATGAGTACGAATTATCGAAAAAATGAATTGTTATCAAACACACTTGGGCAACCCGCAGGAATAATTTTCTTAAAACATTCCCTCTTTGTAAAAAAAAAAAGTGTCGGTGAGGAGGAGAGGAGGCGATGGTTGCAATGGTGGCGGTGGATTGGGACTGGTCGCGGCTGTCTTCAGGATGGGGCCACTGGGGTGCTGTGGGGGGTACTTGCTGGGCTGGGCCGGGCTGCTTGAAGTTCTGAGGGCAGGGTCGGTGGCGGCGAAAGCTAAGGGCAGTTCGCGAGAATTCGACCGATTGAGCCAAGCCTTTTGTTGCATGCGAGGAAACTTTCCTTTGAAGCACTCCTCGCCGTGTATACATCGCTCTCCCCGTCCTCTTTTCCTTCGGATGTGGACCGCCCACGTTCCAACTCCGACCTTGCGAGCCATTGCTAGGTCGCTGCGTAATCCAGTAGTCCCAATGCACGTTTCGACGAAATTCTCGTTCTTTGATTTGCGCGTTGACCGTAGCAAATGTCTTTCGCCTGCGAGGAAATCTGAGACACTTTCTCTTTCGAGTAATCGACGGGTGTCGCCACTCTCTCGTGATTGGAAAACATCGTTCACTATAAACTGTTCCTTTTGCTTGTAAAGAAGGCAATTTTTCAGTACATTTCTCGGAATCTCAAAAAGAATTTGGTATCTGGTAGAGGTGGGCAAAGAGAGGAAAATAGAGATGAACAATGAGCAAATGGGCAAATAGTGATGAACAGAGAATGCCCGAGAGTAGCTGATGTGTTTTTAATGGCGAAATCCATTTTGTTAGTTTGCATTTGCACTGGTTGCCAACTGGGTTCCCATTGCTTTGCTCTTTAAACATTCCAGATGCTTGAATCCTTCATTGAGGTTGAAAAATATATTTTCGGAATATCGGTTTAAAACCTAATTGTGATTGAAAAAGAGTTTTTTATAATGTTGCAGTGAAAATTGTTTGCTTTATCGTGTTATAACTTCATAGCGACTTACAAGTCTACGTGAATGCTTCCCTTGAATAAGACGCGCTGCCTTTCTAACATGATCATCTCTAACAACATCCCGCGGGGTGTTTTCAAAAGACACACGTCCCGCTGTAAACAATAATCGTCATTGGAGCACAAGATCGGTAGCATGAAGGTCGAATGTGTGGCATCTTCAACGTAATGGAACTGTTATGTCTTTTGCGCTCAGCAGGACTTCTCAATGGTGAAAGAAGGTGCCAAGGCCTTGGAACGAACTTTCAGGACATTGCACTCCTTTTATTGATTTGCTCGGAATTGAATAGTAGTAGTTTAAGGACTTACTATCCTGGCTTCGCAGTAAATGTATAATTGCAATTCCATTTGCGATTGGTAGCTCTTTGTATATCTACTGATAAAAGTATTTGTAGATGAATCCACTGTACCTAGCAGAACGACATATGTTTCCTGATGTCAGAACCACACACAATCGGGAATTAGTCTTTGGGTTAGAGATTATAGGCGAGGTGCGATCCACTATCATCGTGCGACGGTCAAAGAGAAGAAAAATAGACAATCTAGCATTTGTGAACCTGCTTATCAGGGAAAAACATTAACAAATGATTATGCCAGAAATATCCTGGAACTTTATATCTTCAACTTTTTCGCAAACGACATTGTTCATCCGGCGTTTCTTCAAATCGCTCTGATGACAAGGCTGTCGCCCAACCCTCGCTCCTTCCCCTCCAACTCCCCCGTCCCCTCTCTCCTCCTTTCGTTCACATCTCTTCCTCTCCCATTCTAACTGCTACTCGTCCTCCCCCTCAGATCCCCTCCCCACCCCTCCCACTCGGATCCCCTCCTCTCCCCGACCCCTCCTCCTATCTGGGTCCCCTCCTCACCCTTTGCCATTCCCTGTCGCCCTCTTCCCTCCGTCTCCGTGCGCGCTCGATTGTCTCCATTTGGACAGGAGTCCTCGGAGGACGCAGCGATTTATCTCCGCGAATCCCCGGCGCTCAACGAGCTCGCTCCCTCTCCCTGCGCTTTGTCTTCCCTCCCGAACGATCGCACCTCATGACGTCCGTCTCCTCTCTTTTTTTTCTTTCCTTTTGCTGCTCTACCTGCTTCCTCGAATTCGGAGCAAAGGATCAGACGTGGGGTGCGGAAAAAATAATAATCCTCAGTAGGCTGATAAATGATGCTCTATGCCGTTTATTTTCTTTCCTTCATAGGGAATATATTTTCGATCTGTTGCGTGGCTCTAACGGCGAAGATTTATTTCGAAGTAATATATTTGCTTTCATGGGAATGTATGTGAAAGGAAGACATAGGTTGGATTAATTTCTGGCGATATTTTTAACAGAATTTAACAGAGTTTTTTTCTATAGAATCTTGACATTTTTTAAAAATTTTTATCACTTACAAAGATTTTTTAAAATATTCGTACTAAAGAATGTTTTGATTATTTACAGCTGTTTTCAGAAATTTGTACAATAATGGGAGATGTCATGACATTTACAAGAAGTTAATTAAGGTGATAAATGTGAGGATAATAATTATGTTGTCAAACTTTGGAACGTTTGTGGTTGATAAATACAGAAATAATGTTACGAAAGTTTAGTAACGCCTGATTTCTATTTTAAAGTTCTTCAAAATCAATATATATATATATATGGGCACATTTTGGTTGAAGCTGTGAGGCACAAAGATTTTATTTCTTTTTGTTTGAGAATGTACCCTTTCAAACTATTTATTTTTCATGATTTTTTTTACACGAGGGCCACTGGTAATGGCTGTAGTGCGATGAATTTGCCAGATCGTTCCATCTCTTTGCCCCGACCCAAAACTCGTATGTGAGCCTCGCGCAGCTATTGAAGTAACGTCATTTGATCTTGTCACTGGGGTCATACAGCTGATGATGATATAACGTATATCTATTCACACTTCCCTGTTTGAACTGATCCATACCTACATCTGACTAACTTACGAAACATTTGGTACGTGTATCATTACCTCTGTTTTCTATACTAACGTAATCAGCGTCGATATTGGTATTAGATAATTATTCACTTTTATTTTTTTATTGAAATACATTAACGCTTGCGTATTATTTCTTTACAGTTCAGCGATATCATTCTACTATACCATCCTTAATTGTTTGTGAACGTCTCAATATTTCCGTGTTCCATGGCCCGTGATCCCATACGTGCGGAACATTCTTCGCAAGAGATGTTTGTTTCTTCCCTTTACATTCCTTTCAGGAGCTTGAATCCTCCATAACGTAAGCGCACCGTGTGTTTATATTATGTAGGTGATTTGCGTTACAGTATATCCAGCAGAATGTTTACATGTCAAACAGTACGGAATGCGGTTTTTCTCTTAGATGTAGTTATTTCTAAAAACAAATTCTTAAGGAATTTCCAGTTGCGGAACATTTTGTATTTCGACTGATCTAGGCTAGGCTTCCCGCCGAGCACTGCTGTATGTCGCGTCTCGTACAACACTGTGCCAACAGACAAAGCCGCAGATTCAGCAGAAACAGATACCGCAGTTTCAGCGTCGTAGTTTTTCCAACCACAATTTTTTACCCCTCACAGGATTTTAACTTTGCATTCTTCATTGTGCACATTAACGAAAAAGAGTTTTTCTCGTGAGAGTTAAGAAAGTAATGGAGCGTATTATCATACGATACGCCGACTTTACCAGCCGTCCCTGCGCCGCCGTTGGTAGATCTCTTTAAAAAAATCTTAGCCCATTCGAGAAAGGTTAGTCGACAAAATGCGTAAGACATTTGTTTATCAATAGTATATCCTGAAGACATCAGTGAGCCGATTATGCGGGTGGAATGAATCAACCTGTAATACGTCAGTATTATTAATATTTCAAACACCGCGAACATTTCTCCTGTTGGTGACAAAACGACGTTACATATTTCTGCCTTGAACCAGCAAGCACGCTCCTCGGCAAACAGCAGCGTCGTATATCGAATATCTTCTCGTATATCCTGCGTCGTTTGTTCGCGTGTGCTCCTCGCGCCTCCAGCGTCCGTTTGTCTCCGCCCCGCCCCCGCCCCCCTTCCCCCGCCCTGCCCATCGCCGCACGTCGGCGCCGCCCTCGCCCGTCTTGGCTGTAATGACTTCCTTCCGCGGCGGCGACGGCGGCGACGGCGGGGCCTCAGAAGCTTTGCCGTTGCGCCTCCCCTCGCTGCTTCACGCACAGCGCTTACGTTTTGGATTATTCACCCACGGAATATTTACATTTCTTTTTCATATGATGTTGATTTTCTGAATGTCATGGGAACAAACATTTTTCAAATATTTTTATTTTTCTAAAATAATTATTTTCTAAATTCATTTTTTCGTTTTTCTTTTTTTTTAATTCTGGCCCTCAAGAAATGTGCGCAGATAAATCTCTTTCCCCACACGTCATATACAGTTTTACTGTTTTTTGATAAATAAATAAATCCCTACGTAGCAAGATCGCGTATTCTTTGTAATATTTGTATTGTTTGAAGTATATTTTTGTGAAGTCTTTTCTTAAGTAGATTAATGAGTGGATTTGCGGCGCATATTATCAAAAACGGCGAAGTTCATTCTCAGAAAGATCCAGCACAATGCAATTAAAAATGTGGATTTGGCAGACGTTGATACTAACAATGTCGAAACAGGTGATGGATTTGGCAGATATTGCAACTTAGTCTGATATTTAACGTATTTTCATTCAATCTGGTCGGTTTTGTACCAATAAAATTATTGCATTGCATTCCTTGAGGGAAAGTAATTAGAAATAACTCAATTTCGTGCAAAAATATATTTAGCGGTTTTTGATACTAGGTGTCTCATTTTTTCGTGTCTGAGCCTATTTTTAAGTTATTCTTTTAAATGAATTTTTTCATTCATTTTATGCAATCAAATTTATCTGCATAGCAGCGTTCCAACTAAAAAATGGATTGGTTCAATAAAAATCAACTACGGTGAAGCTGTTTGTTAATTTCATTTGTGTTAAATTTCTATTTTCCAAAGACATAATCAGTTAAAACTTTTTAGCGATTTTCTTCTTGTTAGTTCTTTTATACAGCGTTAACTTCATAATCTGTTTGTTAGGACATTGAACTTTTGCTCTAGGAGGAATTTCAGCGAAGACGCTGCCAAAGTGAATTTTGCCAGGCAATTCTGTGGTAGTTTAAAGTAGTTTTCCAATGTTTACCCTTAACCCCTGTATGAAGTAGTTCCTATTAGTCGTCTTTAATATTTTATGCAAGGCTACGAGCGACCCATGTCCACATAAACAAGGTGCGAACTATGCTCACGACGACTTGATTTTTAATATTCCATACAATCAGCGTTTTTGCAAACTGTTCAAGTCAAAACATTGAAATAAAAGTATGTGCAGTAAATTATTCCTAAATGTATAATTTCTTCAAAAAATACGTTACTACTTGATTACTTGAATACGCATGCATTCGACTAGTGCACGGGATAAATTACATCACTACCTTTTGAAGACCGACATAGCGAATACATAAGGAAAACCATGGGCATTACTCAGCTCACCCATACATCTTAGGAAAGTACTGACGAGAAGACTAATTCTCAAGGAAAGGGAAAAAATGTGACGTTCATGTTAAAAATACGCACCCCGGTGAGATCCAACAGATCGTGCTTCTTTCACCTTTCCTTGTTGCAAATGTCTTCACCGCCGTTATAAATGTTAGTGCGACCCAGAGGTAACCCCGCCGGGCCGGACGATCTGCGCAGTGTTGAGCGAAGTTTCGGGGGTGGCCTCTTTCGTGCCATCGCCCTGGGTACGGCGCACGCAACGGAAATTGCTGCTTGCGAGCGGTACGGCGTACATTGGCCCAAGCCTGTGGCCCGTAAACGCCGCCCCCGCCGCAGCCTCCGCCAAAGCGGAAATTGACCCGACTTCCGCATGAGGCTCTGCGTTGGTGAAGATCCTAAATGAAGTTGAAGATGCTGCACGGAACGGTGGGCGATGAACGAGAACCTGTAGCAGGTGGTTCCAAAAGAGGTTATCAAAATTTGAAACTTTTGCGGAGATGTGACGGAAAGTTGAAAATTTCACATGATAAGGTGGTCAATGAGTCGTTGATTTATTGATTGATTGATGCTTGTGGGCGCGTCAACTGCGAAGGCCGTTAGTCCCGTAAAGTGTGGTGCATGCTTTTGTCGCGGGCGGTAGTGGGAATTTTCTTCCGTTGGCGAGATTCGGCGGCGACCTCCCCGTCGGCTACGCGGTTTTCCTCAACCAGGTATCTCCCAATAGTGGTGCACTGCCCCAGCTAGAACAAGCTAGAACCTTCCAACTGGTCTCCCGACATGTGTGGTAGTCTAGTGCATGAAAGTGTAAGTGTGTGTAAATAGGGGATGAGGATAGGACAAGGAAGAATGAAAGATCGCGCGTGGTTCGATGTCCGTTTGATAGGGTACTGCTCCGGCATTCGCATGGTATTTATCGGGGAAACTACAGATCAGAGCAGCCGGCCGCTAGAATTCTCCTCCAGTCAGCGGTTGAATTCGACCTAGCTATGAAGCTAATGTCGAAAAAGTTTGCTACTGTGGGGATTCGAACACTAAAATCAGAGGTTCTACAATGACTTCAATTGATGCCCTAAGCCATCTAAGCCCGTCAGTGAGTGAGATGCAGTGCAAGCGAAGATGCTAAACGAAGTTGAGAGCACTGTACGAAGTGGTGAATGACAAGAGAGACTCTGGCAAAAGTGGAAAAAGAAGTTTGTTTCTTCAGAAAGTGTGATCAGTGAATAGAAACTCAGGTGAAGATTCTTCACGGCTGGTATTGACAGGTTAGAAGTTGGCGACTCGAACCCTAGAACCTCTCGGTCAGAGGATCAATAAAAATAAGTCGACGAAAATGCTTCATCAAATTGAAGATGCTAAATGGAAATGTAATCAATTAGCGAGACCTCGACAAAAAGTAAACGAAATTGAAGGACTAACCGAAGCGGTGACCAATAAATGGGACCTTGGTAGGGATGATAAATGGAGCTAAAGATACACACGAAATGGTGATCTATGAATGCGACCCTGAAAAGGATCTAAACAAATTTTGGAGGTTCTGTCCGGAGCAAAGATCACAAAGGCCCAGAGCTGACAAAAATTCGAACTGATGCTGAAGCATTGCTCGAAGCAGTAATCAGTTAATGTCTCTATTAAATTTATTATTGGTCCAAATGTTGTGAAATGAATATTAATTATTTTTTCAATTCCATATCTCATCTTCGTTAAATCGAAAAAAAGCACATTTTCCAATCAGTTTGAGTGTTAACATCCAGTTCCAATCAGTCGGTGATTTAAAACAAACAGCTATTTCTCTTGCAGCATCTTTGTAAAGCAAATAGAATGGAACATTCTGTATGAAGACTAAAAAGGAATTTTTCTATCGGGATTTGATTTAGTTTTGATTTTCATTATTTAGTCAAAGAACAGTAAAAGCTGAATGTGACGTATGGGGGAAAAGTAACCTCTTCGATTTCTTGGGCTCTAGAATCCCTTGCCACCATTTTATATATAGATAGTTGAAACATGATTCAACGTTAAAAAATAAAGAAAATAATTATATACGAATAATTAAAAGGTCAAATGTTTGTATTATTAATATTATAATAAATAATGATTATTATTTAATTAATATAACAAATAATTATTATTACGAGTATTAACATCATTCACAACTATCTCTTGGAATACTTAATATTCACTTAATTATATAACAAAAGAACTTCATTTCTAATCACTAAAATGAACTAATTACAGCCATTTGCTGACGCCCAATCACTCTCAGCCGCTCACCACGTCCCCATTACACCTGCCGCACACACTTCATGCTGCAGGAGTTTGGAGGCCCTCTGATTTCCTTCACGCGACGTTAGCCACGATTCGTCTGTCGAAAGCTGAAGGCACGGCCCAGCGGGAGGGCTCTTTCCCCGCTTTCGCGTTTCCGACTGAAGTCGAGAGCCTTCGCGTGGGGCGTGACGTCAGAAGCCTTGCCCGTCGGTATGGAAGCGGACAGGCGTATCGACTTCCGCTTTCTTAGTGAGCCTCGCTGGATAGGCGTGTTGGTATTTGTTGGAAATATCTCGATTCAGAATCGATGAGGTGCACGTGAGTGGCGGGCGAAGGAAGAGGTTTCTGCAGTTTTTCCTTGGAAATCTCTGTATAACCGCGTAAAGGAAGATAGAAAGCATAGATGGCTTATTTTTATTGGCATTTTATTTCGGTTTGTGAATGATCCTTCGACCCAAGGGAGAAGGAGGTAAATATTTACATGACAAGGGGAATATAAAACACTAATATTCATGAAAATCTTCTCTTTGAAAGTTTGAGCGCTTCAAAATGTTATTGATCCTCTTTTCCATTTTCAATTTCTGTTTAATCCTCTCTATAGACTGGATATAATCCTTTATAAGCTTTGTACTCATAAATCAGAATTAAGATTTATTAAAAATATGTTCAGTGTTTTTTTGATTACATTTTCGTTCACTATTTTATGTTATGCAACTTCTGTCTCCTTTACATGGAAACATTCAAAGTAGTATTTGCGTAAAGACTTCTATGATGTAAAACACAAAGGCCAGAAAGAGCTAGCAAGAAGGGGAAAACCGACCCGATCCCCTCTGTCATATTATTTATTATACTTTGGTGTATCGAAAATGAGTCTGTCTGTATGGTTTCTTTCATTTGTACCTGGAGTTCCCTAATATGGAATGATAATTCGAATTACGAGGATTTATCTCATGATTATTTTAGTCGTATAAATATCGTACACCAACACTCATCTGCCCAAATCAGTGTGGTTGAGATTAAATATAATTGATATTGATAACCGTGTCATTTTGGTTATTTCACAAATTCTTTGGTGAAGAGGAAATGCTTATCATTGTGCACTCACCGACAATGTTTTGTTGGCGTATGTAATACAGTTCAATACACAGTGTACGTTATAAATATACTACGTGTAAATTGTGTTCATAAATAGCAATGACAAATTTAATTGCACATTAAGAAATCGTAACATATAGAAAATTGCACGTAGAAACACAAAATTCCGTACGTTATTACATAGATTGGTTTCACATAACTGTACATCGCTCATGATTTACTGTAAATGTGGATGGAGATTGTGTCCAGCATTTCTTTCAGGCGAATTTTTAACCATGTATGTGTTGGAGTCTCCGTAGATGAAAAAACCTTTCACGAAACTCTTGATATGCATGACAGCTTAAGTCTCGCCCATGCTTTTTCTGAGAGCGAGTCGCAAGACAGTCTGCCATGTAACATTTCTCGAAATACTATTGTATATTGTTTCTTTATTACATTTAAAGGTACTGTAAAGGTAACATTCATTTATTTAACCGATTTAACCATGAACTGATAAAACGATCAAACTACGTTAGTCCTTAATTATATTTCTGAAAAGGCTTTAGTTTCCCAACTCCCTCCTCCTGACTTCAACATTCTTGAAAAACCTCCATTATTAACTTCATTATAATTCAAATACTTCTTCCTTAATCTTCGAGGAGAGGTTATTGCCCCCTAGATACCAAACGTGTGCCAGTCTCGGACGTTTCAAGCTCCCGGAGAAAAATAGATGCTGACGTCGCACGCTCCATGCCGAAGGGTCAAGATTCTGCGGAAAACAAACATCGTCCGATCTCAAAGATATTCGAGGGCTCGTGTTCCTGACGTGACACGTCACGCGCTTTCCGCGGTGGCGCGCGCTTCCAGAAAGATCCACGCGAGTCTTTTGTGCTCTTCCGCACGTGCCGTCAATCATCCAAATATTACTTCTTAAGAGACGAGAATCTTTGAAAAATTGTCCTTGATCCAAGGATCAGGGTGACTTTGGTCTTTCGTGTCGCTGAGGTGATTCATATTCGTTCTAGTGTGTGAAAGAAGGATTAAAAAATTGGTTCGCCGAAAGATCAAAGAAACCCACGATCTGGTATTTCTTGGAAATCGAAGAATAAAGTGGGGATTTTTTTGATATTCATTCACGAAAGTTGTTGATTTTTTTTCTTGTTTGAAAGGAACCTATTAATAAGTAGAACGAATTATTTGTATAGCAATTGTTTATATTATCCGCATTCACATTCTGTTACTGATATTGTTAATGTGTCACAATTCCAAAATTTTGCCATTCACACCAAATTCAATACAGATTGGACAAATTTCCATTTCTTTGCGAGAGAGACACTTTCACCATTCTCATGTTAAGCACTTGGTCAATCTGCAAAAAATGATTTATTAAGTCCTCAATAAAAGTTTTCTATCAAAAGGAATATCAGAAAAAAATCAGCAAATAATTCTTAAATCGATTACGGTACATGTAGTGCGATTTTTATAACTCTGCCCCTCAAGCCCGTGTGGCAACGATGGAATTTCACATCTCATTTCACTTCTTCTTCGGTCCAGTCGCTAGATGTCGCATGATTGCAAGCACTGCGTGATACAGTCGCGATCATGCGAAATCTAGCGGCATGATTGAGAAAGACGCGAAATACCGTGACATATTCCATCGTGAAGACACCGGAGGCAGAGTTAGAAAAATTGAACTGTAAACCTTATACAATGAAACGTTACTTCTGTGAACAATCAGGCGCGGAGTTCCCGGAAGCTTATTAAAGCAGATGACGCGGGGAGGAGCGGTTCTCCGCGCATGCGCAGTGCTATCGCAGCGGCGGCGGGTCGGCTCCGGAAGCGCCTGTTCTTGCCCGTCGAAGTGCTGCCCAATTTGAATGCACCTCCGCGCCGAGAGATAGCATTGAGCGAAGTTGTCATTCCCAGGGCGACGCCGCCGTTCGGAGGAGCCGTCGCGTGACGGAACTCAATTTCCCGGAAAAATGAGGAAACTGCGGAGACAGCCGGCGTGCGAGGCGGGGTGGCAGGGTGGTCCGGTGGTGGGATGGTCGCACCCGGCACGTGGCAGCGGCCGACGCTTCGTAATGGCTCGGAAGCGAGCGGGAGCGGCGGCGGGGGCGGATGATGAGGGGACAAAAAAGGGAGTGGGGCGGGTGACGGTAGGAATTGCCGACGGGAACGCGAGCGGGCGCGTGAACGCGGGCGAGTCGGGATCGTGCGAGGGAACGCGTGCTTGTGCGGAGGCGGGGACGCGGGTTGGGGCGGGGATGCGGGCGGTAGCGAGAGGGGACGCGGGCAGGGGCGGGGACGCGGGCAGGGGCGGGGACGCGGGCAGGGGCGGGGACGCGGGCAGGGGCGGGGACGCGGGCAGGGGCGGGGACGCGGGCAGGGGCGGGGGACGCGGGCAGGGGCGGGGACGCGGGCAGGGGCGGGGACGCGGGCAGGGGCGGGGACGCGGGCAGGGGCGGGGACGCGGGCAGGGGCGGGGACGGGGTGCGCGGGCGGGAGCGGGTGCGCGGGGCGGGAGCGGGGACGCGGGCCGGAGCGGGGGCGCGGGCGGGAGCGGGGGCGCGGGCGGGAACGGGAGCGGGGGCGCGGGCGGGAGCGGGGGCGCGGGGCGGGAGCGGGGGCGCGTGCGGGAGCGGGGACACGGGCGGCCCCTGGCTCGTCTCGCCTCGTGTTGCGTCCTTGGGCGTATTCTCCTACTTCCACCCAGTCACAACTTTCTATAACAGATTTAATGAATAGATTTAACAATTCCAGCGCAGCTCTGGGCGTCAAAGAAAGGTACTGTTTGCGGAGCTCGTTGCCAGATATTAGACTACGATGACACCGACAATACTGGTAAAACACAATAAGATGTTACGTTGCGTTTAATGATATAGCGCTTTGTCAATTAAAGAATTTTCCCTCTTTTAGGAATTCATAACATTTTTGTAATATTGATTTTTTATTAAATGATTGGGAAAAATGTTAAATCAAGTCTGTCCTTAATCGAAAGAGTTAATGTGTATTATATATTTTCTTTGTAGTATCTGAATACTACGAATATAATGTTATTGAGGAGAAAAATGAACATTCAGAATCTAATGACGCAGGTACGTATGTCTAGGAATCAAACTGTTTGTTCGAACTTCACGCATTGGATAAATGGGACATGCGGTTAAGGAAACAAAGGAAATGGGGCAAACTTGATCAGCTCCGACAGCAGAGGAGAGAAAACTAGGGGAGGAGTTGTGGACACTAGGCGCGACGGAAGCAGAAACGGAGGGGGCGGGGCAACTGCCGGGGGGTGGGGGCGCAGCAGCGTGAGGTAACACGAGCGTCCTGCATCCGCACGTGCACAGGGGTGACCTTCACCCTTCCCCTACCCGACCCCCACCCTGGCACCTCTTTCCCTTCTCCGCTTCCGAGCAATTACGTGGCTTGCCATCCACGGAGCATTGAACTTCGTCTCCAGTGAGAAACCAAGCAAAGCATTAGTTCAGAGCTTTTAAGTAAAAATAATCAACCCCTAATTGTACAAGGATATTCTCGCTTGACGTCCGTTGGTAGACTTATAATGTATTTTCAATTAATGACGTAACGTTTATGTAGTGCATTATTCTGCGAACACGTGAACCTACTACGCGCAGGTGCCTGTCAGAGGGAATATTTAAAAGTATTTTTTACTCTTTAATTTAATGAGCGTTAGTATCCATTTATGTAAAAGCTGTCCAATTATTTGGAAAGGGTGTGCACGTGTTTTGCTTCGTGCAGAGTACGTAGCTCAGCTATGACACTTGCGCGTGGCGACATGTGGTCAGCGGATTGGATTTCCCAGCACCACATTCCTCGGTTTCGTGACATAATGTCGATACCATTAAATTCCAGACTATCCCCATTCTCATGATATTATGTCAGCGCCTTGAATGGTGAGTGCCGTTGGGAAACGAACCGCCAACAACAACTTGGTGAACGTGAAGATGAGGTGAACGTGAAGATGAGGTGATAGCCATTTGCATGTCAGGCGAGCGCCCATATGCCAGCATGTCAGGCGAGCGACACGCAAGTAAAATCCGAAAAATAGAAATGATTTTTAACGATATTACCACTTTAAAATAGTTTTTTGGATGCGGAATAATTTTATTGATCTGAAACAACCTACGAGAGAAAGACTTGGCCCAAAAGAACGAGTATATATATAATGTGTGTGTGAATGGAAATAATTATTAATATATTCTGTACTTTTAGATTCCTTCACTTTTTCTGATTTTATTCCCTTGTTCATGACATGACTATCTGAGTAGCGTCCTCTCAACGAATCGTCCAGCAAATTTCACTGAGTAGTGGATTTCCCGGAACTTCGACTTTCACAATGTTCCTGTAATAGCTGGGAAACGCGGGGAGAGACTATTTGTGGCTGGTCAGTAAACAAGAGAATGTTTCACCATTAGAAACTGACATACCTTGTAAGGAGATGCGATCCACGTTACTATAAGCTTAGAAAATATTTAAACTCAAACTAGTTT
This sequence comes from Acheta domesticus, assembly GCA_031308135.1. Classification (NCBI taxonomy): domain Eukaryota; kingdom Metazoa; phylum Arthropoda; class Insecta; order Orthoptera; family Gryllidae; genus Acheta; species Acheta domesticus. The sequence goes on along the minus strand of JAHLJT010000631.1, from coordinate 89,012,341 downwards.
ATTAATTGCATGTGCCAATATGATGGTGATGGTGATGATGATGATGATTTACGCTGATGGAAAGGGTAGTAATTAGGCCACCGTTAAATCATATGTACTTTGTTCCTCAAATTGCTTAATTTCCAAGTTCACCTAAATTGTGTAAAATGTCGATACGAATCCATCAGATATATCTTAATACATCTTGTCTACGATGATAATGCTTGCAGGTAATAATTAGCATAAGTTCCATGAATTACACATTCCTTCTTTGTTTGTGTGTCGCTCACTGAACGTCCAAGGTCCCTTGTCCCATTCCAGTTAAGTACTGTTTGTTGCCCTTCGCTCCCCGCCCCCTCCCCTCCTCCAAGGAAGGGGTGGCCCTCTCGCCGCAGACGCGTCCGCTTCCCCTTGGCGGAAGCGGCGCTGTTTACCGCCGCCTCGGAGCAGCCTCCGCCGTCCTCACCGCCCCTGCGACCGCATCTCGACGCCCTCGCCGCCGCCCAAAATACAAGGGCCTACACGAGATCGCGCGGCCACATCAAACGTTGCCGCCTTCGCCGCCGCCATCGTTTATACGCCCCCGCCGACGTCGTTTCCACCTTCGCCTTGGTCTGCCCGCAGCCGGAGCTGCCTTCTCCGTGCCCACGCTCACACCCTTCCTTCTCCTGCCCTTGACCCTGATCCCACCCACGCACAGGCCCCGTAATTATTGCCCACCTTCCTCTGCAATCACCCCCTTTCCCCTGCCATCATTACCCTTCCCCTGCCATCATCCCCCTTCCCTTGCCATCATCCCCTTCCCTTGCCATCATCCCATTCCCCTGCCATCATCCCCCTTCCCCTGCCATCATCCCCCTTCCCCTGCCATCATCCCCCTTCCCCTGCCATCATCCCCCTTCCCCTGCCATCATCCCACTTCCCCTGCCATCATCCCACTTCCCCTGCCATCATCCCACTTCCCCTGCCATCATCCCACTTCCCCTGCCATCATCACCCTTCCCCTGCCATCATCACCCTTCCCCTGCTATCATCATTTTACCCTGCCATCATCAGCCATCATCCCCCTTCCCATACCATTATCCCTCTTCCCCCTGCCATCATCCCCCTTCCCCTGCTATCATCAGCCATCATCTCTTTCCCTCACATCACTTCCCATTCCTCCGCCATCACCTCCTCGCCACCCTCGAAGCTATCATGACCGCCGCCTACCCTTGCACCAACATTCTCCCTCTACCTTCGCTACCTCCAGTACCTCTTTTACCATCACCACCACCACCTTTCCACCACCATCACCACCTCTTCCGCCGCCGCCTCCACCCCCCGCGGTAGTCGCCTCGAAGGCGAGCGCGCGCTCGAAATAGAGGCGCCGCGCCGCGCGGCGTCGCCACCTCGTCGCCACCTCGTCGCCACCTCGTCGCCACCTCGCGGTTGAGGGCCGCGGCGCCGCGACGCGCCGCGTCGGGTGCAAGGTCGCCGCCTGTTGGCTTCCCCCATCGCGACGCGCCGGGGCGGGCGGCGGCGTCCGCGTTGGCGTCGGAGTGCGCGGGATGACAGTTGGAAGTGCGCTCGCGCTAGGCAGCCGGCGAAATGTTGTGAGCGCTGCGTACGGCCCGGGTGGCACTACATCGTATTTTCTGGGTACTACTCAAATGTTCTTTTCGAGGTTCAGGATGTGGACTTGGACTTGTCAGATCACTGTGAAGTTGCGGGGCGGGAATAAATAGAATTGTGGTGAGAGTTTGACTCGTGAAAACGGTGTTGTTTAATGCCTGTGGTCCCAGAATGAAAATTCTTAAGTAGATACATTTAGTCAAGGACTTAGAACTTTTATCCTGTGTCTCACGAACGTAAATTGGTTTCTTAACCGTGAAGCCTATATTTACAAAATTATATTTAGTTTATTCCAATATGACCTTTTCAATTATTTGGCCTTGAAGTACACGTTAGTACGCAAGTTTTGAATATTATCACTAACTTGTTTTTAGAACGCTTTCTAAAGCTCAAAATTCATGGAACCCTTCATCGGAGTTGCTGATTGTAGATATACGAGAGCATTTCCGTTTTGTTTTATATGATAATTTAAACCATTTTAATGACTAATACAGTAAATTAAAAACTTAAGAAACAATTGAAAAAATATAGAAAAAAATAAGACTAATACCAGCATAAAAATGGAAATAGTTCCAGTCAGGGTCTCAAGAAGTACATTTTAATTTACAAACTTTAAAATAAAATTCAAAATACACAGATGTCTATTTTGACACAAAATTAGAACACTGCGCATTTACCCAATGATAACCATGATTTTGACCGACTATTGTACTGATTTTGCTTTTACAAATTGCTTCACAATTTTCTCGTATCTCCGAAATAATTATGTCAGGCTTCTTCGTAGGGAACCCCTCCACGTTGGAGGTTGGCGTGGTGGCTCCTTGTTACAAGGCCGCGGGGGGACAGGACTGGAAGTGACGTCCTCGGGCGAAGACGTGGTCTGCGTAGAAGATAAAGCGGACACAATGGGCTCTGAAATAGACGTACTAATTGAGATAGGACTGCGACGGAGAGATTTGCCTGTGACGCAGTTCGAAATTTATGTCGTTCAGAGAAATACTAGCTCTATGACGTACTTTAAGGCAATTAATGTAGGTCGAGAACTGTCAACTTCTCAGAGAAGTACGTTTCACGAACACCACGAGTTACACTTTTAAGGTTGTAGGCGTGATTTGATATAACTTGTCTGGAGGAAGGCACTCAATAATGATCGCTTTATTTGTTTGAACAAAGATTGTCTGGAGTTTGTCAGAAAATATACGCACATGTTATTTTCTTATTTAATATTCTGCTGTTTGACAATTCCATTCATTTCCGTCAAACCCGATACAAACCTTTTCGGTACTTCATTACCTATGAAACTTGCAAAATTCGTTTAAAAAGACGATATTGCTTTCATCGTTCCAATTACTTCGCCAGTCACGATCGAGAATTAGATTTCGCATTCCTGAGTTCCAACTAGCTTGTTGAATCTGAAATCCCAACAGCCGACCAATGTTGTATCTGAGCGGACACCACCCATTTACAAGACGAAAGCCATATTAATGCAACTTCATAATGAAAACGTACAAGGGAGCATTTATGTAGAATGCTGCAAAATTACGCGGTGACACGACCGCAAGCGAGTTGACGAGGTCGTGCACGTGTCGCATGACCTACGCGACCTTAGTCACGCGCATGGGCGGAGAAGGTTACGCCCCTTTGGGACGACAGCTCTCAGGGACGGTCATAGAGAACTTGGATCCCCAAACAATGCACTCTGTCGCGCTCACCTTGTCAAAATTTAGCTCAAAGCGAACTAGAATTAATTGTTTATTTTTAATAATAATTTTAATAATTTACTTATTCCTTTTACGTAGGTTTTTCGTCTTCAGAAAATAAACAGGTAGGCGTATAAATGAAACGGAGAAGTATTCTCTAAAGGTTTTTACACACTATAATTGTTACAAATTGCATGGTTGTGTTGTTACGCGCCCAATATTATTCTGGCGAAGAAAAAACTGATCTCAATAGATTAGTCTACTACTATCAACTTTGTGTCTGTCACTGTGTCCAACACAGTGAATTAACCCGGTATGCGTAAGTAATAGTTTTTTTTTATTGTTTCAGGTCGCATCAACTTTTAGGTCATTAGCGACCACTTTTGAATTTTAAAGTTATGGTATCTACTATGATGAAACGATACAGTGATGATAGGGAGTGAAAGGACAAACACACACAACCATTCCCAAGGCGGGACTCAAACCTGCGACCCTTCGGTCCCAGATCGCTATGACGCTACTGCTTTAGCAATCTTGCCCACCGGGCTTGCAAGTAATAGGTTTAATGGAATGTTATGCGCAATAATAACAGAACGTTACTTTATGCATTATGTTATATCTATCTTATTACATTCACGTATTATTCGAACTAGGCCTCGTATTCACGTATTACATTCACATATTATTCGAACTAGGCCTCGCCATACTTGGCCTTGAGAATAACCAAAAGTTCTCCGCACCCTGATCTGCAGCAGCTCCCGCAAGAGGGCGGATGTGCGGCGGTTTCGCGGCCTGTCTCCCTCTGAGAAGCGACTGCTAAAGCTGGAACTCCCAGAGGGGAGCCAGAGGATGAGTTATTCCGCGCACGCCGCCATCACTATTTGCAGAACAGAGCCCGTTTTGGGGAACTCTGATGCACGGTTCGAAATAAAATGTGTTTCTTGGGAGTATGCATGCAACAGGAAACGAGCATAAAAGGTTAACATAGTCCTTGGGCGAGAATTAACCCTAAATAAGAATAATTTTGTGCTAAATTAGAAGCGTCTTCATAACACTGAATTATCTCTGGTATTGATTAAATGTTTTTTCTCAGTTCCGTATTCTGGACAAAAATATTCGAGACTCTTTGTTCTGCTTGAGAATATTACCAAAAAAAGTCGATCAAATTCAGAAAGTTGTAACTACGGCTGTAAGTTGTAGATGTGAATTATGAAATTTGAAAGGATTGCATAAGATAAATGGAAAAACACAAACGTCTAGTTCTGGCAAGAATGGGAGCTAAAATGAAGGCTAAAATACAACTCATGAAAAATTTCACTGTCACATAGGCTTATGTATTTACAAGCGAGGTATTTCGTTTCGTTCTGTGCTGGTTGTTGCCAGAGTTATCCGATGTGTACCGTAATAATGCCAACTGTAATATATTTTTGATAAATGTTTGCACCTAAAAAATGACGATCTCCAGAGATTCCTTTAAACCGTGCCTGTGGATTGTGATCATTTACCATTGCTTCGAGTGACTCGCTCTATTCTTTCCATAATTTTATGTTTATTTCTTTTTAGTTATTTATTTTTTCGTTGCTTTTTAAAACTAAGGTAGATAAACTAACTTAAGTATTTCGCTTAATACTAACTTTCTTTTTCTTGTGCCATTACTTCTTTCTATAATATATTCCAATAATATTTTTTTCCTAGTTCTTTTATCCAGCCAACAGCCGGTTGCCTTTGACATCCCGATGGGACGCATATTCGACCATACACTAGACACCAATACACTTGCGGGCTTTTCTAATCTGGGGTAAGCAGAATGTGAGTCCCTCCGCGAGAACACATGAGAGACAAGGTACAAACAACCATGCCCGAGGCGGAACCCGTAACCCTTCGGCCCGAAGAGCTGAGTCGGCACCCGCTCTTAGCCACCTCGGTCAAACAGGTCGGCTCTGTAATATTTGCACAGTGAAATTGTACATTTGTATAATCCTACATTTCTAAAAAAAAAAGCAAGATTCCCTCATTCCGATCGTCCGATTTTACTCCACACTGAAATATTTCCCCTTTCGCTGCGTTCGCGGAGCGGCGGTGGCGTGGCGTGGCGTGGCGTGGCGTGGCGTGGCGTGGCGTGGCGCGACGTACGTGCGGAATGAACGCAAACGCCCCGGTCGAGTGGGTCCTGAGAAGCGACGCGCCCTGATCGGCGCAGCTGTTGTTGTTGCCGCCTCCAGCGATCGAGTCGCGCCGGACGCAACAGGTGGCGCGAGGCCAGAGACCGCGCGGTCCCTCGGCGACAATCGATACTCGCGCGCACGAGGGGATTGCTCTCACACACCTTTTGGGGCACATATATTTTTCAAACTAGTTTAGGCAAATCAGGTTATAAATTCGATTAATCGTAATAATAGTAATAATAATGATGATAATAATAATAATTATAGTAATAATAGTTCCATTCTTGAAGACATAAACATCGGAGTCATCTCTGAAAAATATTAGCCATTTTCAAAAAATTGTAATGATTTTTTTTCATTACATGGCATTTTAGTCTTCAAAAAAGAGGCAGCCCCCAAAATACAGTTTTTGTCATAAATAGCACATTGAGTTTGATTACGTTGAATTGGATCGTTGCTTCTCGTCAGATTTGGTAACATGTATTATAATATGAAAAAATTCAAGCAATACTGGAAAATCACGTGTTCTTTCTAAACTTCACTCTCAGGATGCGCGCTGTACAGTAGAACATGTTGATACCTTGAATTCCTTCCTTGCCCATCGACTCTTAGAGATTTGATTTGGCAATTCGAGTTTCAAATCGAAAATCCGTCGATTCCTCTTACATGAACAGTCTGCTTAGCGCACAGTCTGCTACGTGCCCGAGGGAACTCTTTTCCTCACCCCTGCAATGTATTGACGCATCGAACAAGTGGCCGGCCCGGTGACAGCTGCCTGTCCATTCAACCTCCGGCCGTTGATCTGATTGAGCAGGCAGCGCAAACGGAAACGCTATCTTCGACCCCTCGAGAGAAACAGTATCAACTTCACCCATTAGATTAGATTAGCATATTGAATACTCACAGTGAATAGGGCACACGCCCACCTCTCACCCTACTACCCGCCCACCCTTCGCCCCACGTTCGACTCCTCCCCGTTCGACTCCTCCCCGTTCGACTCCTCCCCGTTCGACTCTTCCCCGTTCGACTCCTCCCCGTTCGACTCCTCCCCGTTCGACTCCTCCCCGTTCGACTCCTCCCCGTTCGACTCCTCCCCGTTCGACTCCTCCCCGTTCGATTCCTCCCCGTTCGATTTCTCCCCGTTCGATTCCTCCCCGTTCGATTTCTCCCCGTTCGATTTCTCCCCGTTCGATTCCTCCCCGTTCGACTCCTCCCCGTTCGACTCCTCCCCGTTCGACTCCTCCCCGTTCGACTCCTCCCCGTTCGACTCCTCCCCGTTCGACTCCTCCCCGTTCGACTCCTCCCCGTTCGACTCCTCCCCGTTCGACTCCTCCCCGTTCGACTCCTCCCCGTTCGACTCCTCCCCGTTCGACTCCTCCCCGTTCGACTCCTCCCCGTTCGATTCCTCCCCGTTCGATCGTTGAACTGCCCGCCCATCGCCTCGCAATCAGGGATGCATTATCCATGAAAGGCCGACAAGGAAGTGAGCGTTTATCGTGGCAGCCTTGTGTACCTAGGAAGGGCAGCTTGCTTTATGTAACAACGCTTGAAAGTGAATTACGCTCACCTGTGGCCAGTTGGCGATGGAATGTGGAATCATGTTATAGCCGATCAGGGAAAATCTGCTTGGGATGGCGGGCTGTTCAAGGACACACGTACTAATCACGCGTTGAAGTGTAATCTGTGTGCTCTCTTTTAGGAACGAGGAAAACTTGTGATATCAAATTTAATAGTGGTTTCCTGAGGTTTGTCAATAGGTGGAAATATGGGCCTGCAGAAATAAGGCTTGGAAACCCAAAGCAGATTGCGTAACGTAGGCAAAATGACTGCTTCTCTACCCAACCTGGGAAATTTTAAAAAACTCCAAATATTCCATTTTGTTTGTACAGTGTTGAGTATAAAATTATAAGAATTGTGATACAAACATAATTTAGAGTATAATTATGTGTAACTAAGTGCATTGAAATAAATAATCGTCTGTCACTTTATTTCTGAAAAAAGTAAGGTTGGGCTCTCTTGGCACTCTTTTAAAGCAGTATATATAACATTTGAGGTTGGTTGTGTATTTTGTCATTAACGTTTGTGTACTATGAGAAACTCTGAAGATAAACGTTGTTTACCTGCTGCAAAAACAAACCGTATTCTAAGTGCATCAAATACTGCACGTAATCACAAAGTTCGCAAAGAAACATCATTAGATTCAATAAACTTGCAAACAAACTCTTATTTACTTGCTGAAAGGGGATCGTTGCAGGAGGCAGACTTTCGTGATGAAGTGCAGCAATTCAAGAGTTTCTGTGACGTCACGCCAGAGGTCTTCGCTGGTGCACATTGGCAAGTGCGGAGATTCCCTGCGAGTGGCTCGCCACTGTGTCAATAGGAGCGTGGTGAATAGGCCAGTGGCACCGCTGTTTATTTGCCTCGTAACTTTGCCGGTAGACATATTACTGCTGTCAGATCGCCGTGCTCGGGTCATTTTCTCCAACCTTAGGACCTGGTGCCCTTGAAGCGAACGAAGCAAATCATATTGCGAAGTCGAAAGCTTCCGCAACCAGTCATGCGAATGCTCTTGGCTGTCCGGGCGAAAGGATGTGAGAATCGCTTTGCGCACTCTTTATCGATACCCAGAGTTTACTACTGGCGTACAAAATAACGTATTCCTAGTAACACAGGATATCTCTTGTGCTTTTCTAATTGCAGATCCTTTCTTATAATGTCGTGCTTGCGAGTTTTTAAAAGTTATCATTCGGGTACCTGCAAATGTATAATAATAATAATAATAATAATAATAATAATAATAATAATAATAATAATAATACAAGTAGTAACAATAATAATATAATAACAAACATAATTGTAGTAACAATAATAATAACAGTAACAATAATAATAACAGTAACAATAATAATAATAGTAACAATAATAATAATAAATAAATCTGCATGCACATTAATTTCATCAAACCTCCACTCCTTATTCGCTACCATACAATGCTAGATAACATTATACAAGATTCATTTTTTGTTCAACTATTATTGAATAAGTTGATTTGAATCAAATTCATGTTTATTAATGTTGTTCTCATAGATCAAATAAACATTGAATGGATAAATAAACTGGATTAAATAAATAGTTCAAATAGATTTTTTTCAAAAATGTGCACCGCCTGAGATAGCTTAGGGAAACCGCAGAATCCGCTGCAGCCTCTCTGATCGGAAAGTGCTGTGGTTCAAGATATGACGGTGATGGATTTTCTTCACTAGCTAGATATCTCGGTCGGATTCAGCCGCTGTCAGGAGGAGACTGACCGCACGGAATAGGACTTTTGACTTGCCCAGAAACACAAAATTCGCCAAAATTCAGTCAGTTGAATAAACTTTACAGTGCCAAATTTCTTGAGCACAATGCGTTTCGTTTCCCTCAAATCCAAGGCAACTTAACGGATCTTTCATGACGTTGCTTCTGCTACACGGAGTTCCTCTCGCACTGACGAATCTGATCCAACGAGCCGACCTCGTTGTCCACGAGCTGTGCGGCAGCCAGCGGTACCTGCGGCCAGACAAACCGTGTAGTGGACACGGGTGCCCGGCTCCATTAGCGAACGAGGCTGTAACCGCGGAGAAAGCGCCTAGTGAAATATGGGCTAGCAGTTGTTGCAGGTTAAATCTGTTGCTGACTCAAGTGTTGCTTGCTTTCGGTTACCCATGTATTAAGATTTCGATGTTCGACTGAAATTCCAGTAAATAAGCATAGGAATTTGATACGATGGGATTTGATAGAGTTCTGATTATTTTATTATTTCAATTTTACTAATTAATGTACATACAAATAAACCGTTTAAATGAAAACCAAAAAAATCTGATATCTCTGCACGACATTTACTGTTTTGCCAGAGAGCCTTTTATTCGTCATGAAGCACTTGTTTAACCTACTCCGTTGCGAACTTATGACTGATTAGTCTCGAAAAGTGAATTTCGAGACCACACCCTACTTGATGACGAGGGCGCACAAATATGCAACTTGCACATGATTAGTAGCGAACGGTAGTGTTTCCACAATATTTTCGCTCCTCGGCGCACGACCAAGGACTTATTGCAGTCACAAGAGCGTTTCACAGCTAACACTGCTGATATCCCGCATGGTATTTTTAAGACAGCTTTCACGTCAAAAACAGTTTCAAAAAGATAATAATATGTTGTTTCCGAAACCATAGTGAATCGAGAAGCAAAGTTTTTCCTCCTGTCATAATGCTATCTAATAGTTTTCTTTATAGATTCCTGAGGCTTCTTGAGTCACTACAACTGTTATTGCCCAGAAGAATGTTTGTTTTGCCTATTACTCCACCCTCACTGTTCAGCGTATTCGCCACGTCACTTCGATGTATCACTCCCGCCTGCAACAACCAGAGAACTGAAAGTACAATATGGCGCTCTCAGACTGAAAAACGATTTCAAAGCAGCGCTGGAATTCACGAGAGAATTTGTTCAGGTATTGCTCTACTTTCCGCCGGTACATAATTTTCGCGCAGAGCAAACAGTACCTCATGCTGTCAAACATTGAGTAAAACATTCTGACGTCCCCAGCGAGCTTTAGTAGAAACGTGACCAACGTTTAACGGGTGCAGCGGAAGGGGATTACGAGTTCTCATTCTGTGGAGATGTTGCAACTCTTTGTGGTCACGACCGGCGGTGCGTGCTTGGTGGTTCGCCAATGTTTACCTCCCTGTCACGTACGTTCTGTGGCTTGCAGAGGATGCATGCGGCTCCTGCCGTCGGCTTTCTGGGGTCCCCCTCACATCGATCAAGAGATACCCCGCAGAATTCGCTGTTGGGCGAATAATGGCGAGCTTGTTCCAGGCAAATGTATTTCTTCTTGGGCCTATATTTATACTGGCAGTTCGTTCAGAAAAATGTTTGGTACAGAGTTTCGGAAGATGCATATGATGGGATTGTTTCGTAGTGGATAATTTTCTTATTCATATGTTGGTCAAAGAGCTTATTTATACCTTCTATGCAAACAAAATGATATATTTCCTTTCGCCATTTGCATAAGCATGTCCAATATGTGAAATGATCAAATTCTCAGCGAGTTAAAACACGTAACTTTTAAATATAAAATCTAGTCACACGTTAATTTATACTTCCTCCTGGATTGCAGACGCGCCAACTGTTTATAGAGTTTGCTTCCGGTACGTGAAAGCGTGATCGACATTTTCACATGTTTTTTTCTGTGAAGTCAGTGCTCTAATAAAAGAGCAAGGTCTTTTACGTACCCATGGAAATGTTCAAAGCCCAATGAAGCAACGGTTTCATTGTTCTGGGGAGTTTTGCAGAATAGTCCTTCTTTTACAACGCAGATAACATGTGTACTACAAAAATACTGAAAGCATGATTTTTCTCGATGTTTCTTCAAGGCCTAATAAACTTCGACATTTCAGTTCTTTCTAATGAAATTACGTTCTAGGTCTTCAGTAGTGTGGGCTGTCATATTTATAAAAACGTTTATCTGAAATTCAGAAGCATGATGAAACTATTCTTAAAAAAATACATTTTGCTGTCTTAATTTTCAGTAACGTTCCCGTTCACAAATAACTGTTTCAGCAATATTTCTTTCAAAGTAGAGGTTGCACACTGTAAATAATTTTAAATTAATTTTCGGAATTCGTTAATCCTTTACATGACCAAATAATTTCAGGTATTTTTGCTGAATGTACTCCAAAATGTGTCTTACTGATTTGCTCTCTTCATTGATTTCATCTACGTTGTAATCCTCGATAATTGTTTTAAAAATCCATTTCGATTGTTATTAATTTTAATTTTAAAATTTTCATCAATGTATATCAATTGTTCTTGGACTAAAATTCTGCACATTACAAAATTAATTGAAAGCCTTACGAAAGTGAACTCTTTTTATTGTTGAGTGTTGTTAACTGTTCACGTTCGATGAGCACGACCTCACTTTTAATTTCTCTTTCTGAAAATTAATTTTTAAACTATTTAATATTATCATTACATTATATTCATAATGTTAACAGTATATTCTCAATTACAATATTTTACTTAGAGAAGACTCTGGGTCAAACTAAATCACTCCTGCAAACTATCTCTCATCTCCAACTGCAATCACTGAACTCACACTTCCCAGCCTGTCTGGAGAAGAATTCTACTGGTTGACTGTGTTATCCAATGCTTCCTCCGATCAATCCAGGCGAATGCCGAAGAAGTACCCTTACACACGGGCCGTGGACCGCGCGCGATGATTCCTGCGCCCTTTTCCCTCCTCTCCTCTATACACATTATAGAATTACACATTTCCGGAGATCAGTCACGTTTAGGGTTGATCTCGGCTGAAGCGGTGCTGGGGGGGATGTCTGGGGAACGAAACCCCGCAAGTCGTCGTGTAGGTCGTCACCAGATCTTACTTTCGAGCGTGAGAGTAACCCTACTACCTCCAGTCTATAACGAGCATTGTACTGTGTGCTAATGACAAGTCATCTGGCTGGCGGAAGGATACATTTCGCGGAGCTACGCGATTTTCGGCGATGTCTAACTGGTTTACAAGCTATCAAAATAATCGTCCGCCGCAACAGCTTGAACTGAGTATACATGTCTCGTTACGGCCGCGTTCACCTGCTCCGCTCCGCTGACCGCCCCCGCCACGCACCTCGCCCTCGGGCGCTGCCGTGGCACGCTCGTTTCTCTCTGACGCGACGCTGAACAAGTACACAGACGCCGCGGCGCTCCGCGCTGCCCCGCCCCTCCCCGCTCCCTCCCCTCCCCTCCCCTTCCCGCCCCCGCCCCTTCCCGTCCTCTCCCCCACCCCTCCTCGTCCCCGTCCTCGCCCCTCCCCGACCCCGCCACTCCCCGCCCCCGCCACTCCCCGCCCAGCCCCGCCACTTCCCGCCACTCCCCGCCCCGTTCCGTTCCGTTCCGTCCCATCCCGTCCCGCCCCGCTCCGCTCCGCCCCGCCCGGCCCCGCCCCGCCCCGCCCCGTCCCGTCCCGTCCCGTCCCGTCCTGCCACGCCCTGGCCCGCCCTGGCCCGCCCTGCCCCACCCCTCCTTTCCCTGCCTCGCCCCGCCCGCCCTATCCCACATCTCATCGCCACACTTCGCTCCGCCCCTTCCCCTCCCCTCCCCACCCTTCCGTCCATTCTCCGCTCCCTTTCCTACCTTCCCCGCCCCAGGCAGTGTGTGCACGCGCGTACGCAAAACGAGCGAGGCGCCGAAGGACGCGACCAAGCAGACCATTCTTTATGCGGTGTAGCGCGTGGGCGGTTTCGCGCCTTGCAAGGAAGTGGATCTAAAATGCTCGAGGGAGGTAATTTAATCTTTAGGGCACGGGATCGAGGAAATAAATCTAATAGGTAACCAACGATAGAATTTGATGAGGATGGAGTGATGGAGCGACATAAATTCCTAGCGCGGACAGGCGATAGGGCGATCATTTCGGGGTAGAATTGTAGATTAGGATCCTACATGAGGCAGTCTATCTTGCATTTTTCAATGTCAATTTTAGCAACAGGAAATCAATATGTATTGAAGGAGCCAGAAGAAGATAATGCTAATCCTCATTTTATAATACGTCCATGTCTCGTAAAATCGAAATTTATCATCGAAACATACGAACGTGTACATACTACAATGTATGTACAAAGTAGCAGGAACTAATAATGTCTATTTACAAATACTGTTTTTCCTATGGCTGTCATAAATGACTCGCATGTGGATTAGAAACATCTTTCTCCGACCTCGTCAATTGTTGAGTAAAGTGAAGTACATTTTATCTCTACTTCGACGCCAAATATCTGGTGGGGGTTATGTCAACATTCTCTAGAAACCTCTAGATTGTGTTTGACATTAATCTCCACAATGCCCTGCCCCACCAAGTAGCTACGCGCGTACGCAAACGATCAAAATATCCGAGGGACACATTCAAGCAGGCCAATCTTGGTTCGGTGTACCACTGTCGGTTCTGAGAAAGTTGCTTCACCGATTAGGTAAAACTGACTAGCAAGTTCATATGGGCAGTGTACAACGCTTCATTTCGGTGAGGTAGATGAGGAAGAGGTGATCTAAATCTCCCAGGCTATTGAGGGGGCGATTCATTTACTCTAGATCGCATAAAACATTTTTTGCACCTTTCAATTGTAAAGTGGCGCGCCATACTTACCCTGCCAATCCCCGGTGGCCGAGATCGCTAAGTCAGTAGTAGCGAGGCGATCTCGGACCGAAGGGTCGCGGGTTGGAGTAGCGCCTCAGGCATGGTTGTATTTGTGTTCGTCCTTTCACCTCTATCATGTCATCTTTACAGTTACCATAACGTTAAACCCAATAGTGGTTGTGGTCGCTAACGACCTAGATGGCCTTAAATAACAGACCTTAATAACAAAAAAATACGTAAACCCACCACGCATTGTATATAATTATATTAGTAATTATATTTATCATTGTTTGTTAAAAACCCTTATATTACATATCTGTAATTACTCATTTCGAAAGTGGTGTTAGGAAAAGTACTAGATATTGCAGAAACGGCGAAACAACTCCGAGAATGCTTAAATTTCAGATGACGTAGATGAGATGACACAGAAGGAAATGCACAACCGCATCTGTAAAACTGGAAACGTCGCTTTTCCCTCTAAGGTCATTATTCTTTCCGAATAAAGTAATGAAGTCGTCGAGATGCATTCGCTGAAATAGCGGCGCGCTCACATGTAGGCGGAACATGCTCGCTCTGCTGCAACCAATCATCGCCATCGCCGGAGACATTCGGCGGTGAAGGACGCGTCCAAGCTGTCCGTATTTGGTGCTGTGCAGCGCCACTGGTTCTGAGAAGGTTGTTTCACGCATTACAAGGAACCGCCTTAAGAAAATTAATCTAGGAGGTGATCGCCGTCTTAATGTGGTCAGGGAAAAGCTAAAATAGAAAGGTTCCAAGATACGGTGGGTTTCAAAATTTTTAAAATATGAAGTAAAATAAAATTTCATATAAACTGTTCTTAACTATTTCATATACATTTTGTTTCTCTTTTAAGTATTTTAATTTTATTAAAATGACATTATCACTTCAGTGTAGTTGATGGTGGCCAGCCAGCTTCGTTTATAGCTCGAATTCTACCTATCATGGCAGAGCTTTTTCCATAATCCGAAAAAAAATAATCTCGGTTAAAATTAAAGGAGTTTCATTATATAAATATTGTATGTCACTTAAATCATAAAATATTTGAAATATTAAGTCTATTTCTAAAAATAAATGACATTCTCTACTCCTCAGAGGGATGTCTGCGGCAATTAATTGAAAAGTTTATTTCCAAAGTGACAGAACTATAGAACATTTCTTCAGGAAGGGAAAGTTTTCAAATGTAGACAACCGTTGAAGATATCAGTCAACGTGATCATTAAGATAGCAGCAACGCCATTTTTGGCAGCGTAATGGAGAACCCCACTTAAATTGATACATAAAACAAGAAAACAAACCGAAATGCAGATAAACTAAGTCACTTTGGAAATACTCTTCAATTTCTTCGAGAAATCCTCTAGTGAAACACAAATACGCGACAATACTCAACCCAATTCCCTCCTCCTTGGGAGCGTTCAGCCAACTGTGCAAGCTCTGCCGCCGGCAGTGGCAGACGCGTTGCAAAGCCCGGAGGAAGTCTCGAAGGCGGCCGCTTTGCTCGCGGGCCCAGATTGTCTGCAGCGGACGGGCAGACGGGCGGCGAGACGTGGCTCACGCGGGGCGCCTTCCGAGAAATCGCGCGCCGCTTCCACGAACTTTGGGGTCAGCGCCGCAAAATAAACGCCGGGCAGAAGGGAACTTTGTCTCGCTCGGATTTATTTGCGCTCCTAACTTCCTCCGCGCCTTGGAAACCGTGGATGCTCGTGCACGCCGCTCTCTGTTTCGTCCTGTTTTCCGTACGTTTCGTCGTGAAGGAAGTGGTTGAGTGGTTGTGGGCCAATGGCACTCTAGAGTATGATGCTATTAAATCTAAGGAAACAGCTTTATTAAATGATTGAAGAGAGATTTGTAGTAACTTCATAACATGTTTCTTGGATTTCAAAATAGTGTAAAAGATATGAAATGGATATGTATTCTTTCTTGCTTCGAGAAACGGAATTTTACCCTCTGATTAAATATTCACGCAATACATATAAATTAACTGTAACGAACAATTTCTGTGCTGTGTTAAAACAACACTCACAAACTTGATAGGACTGTTTGATTGAGAGCACTACTAGACACTAATTTATTAGTAATATAATGTACAACGCCCATATCTGTAAAAAAATAAACAGCATGATTTCCATGATACATTTTTTATGTTTACATGTGATGAGTAAGTAAATGATTACGATATATATTTTTAGAGCAGAGCATGGACTTTAAATCAGTTTCTTGTTTCATTTGAGTTTCCATTTCATCTTTCATCAAGGCGCCGTTATGCGGTACCTCAAAACGGCTGTGCTCTTTTTCTGTTCCCACAGAAGCTTAGAAACACACGTAAATAACCTGCACCATCCTCAAGAGTGCGCCCTGTCGTACGTTCATTATCACTGCTCGTTAGCCGCGTTTGTGACGTCAGTCTAATGCACAGTGGTCGAAAATCGATATTTAGGAGATATACAACAGATCTGAAAGCATTCTATAATCTAATAGGAAAAAATGTTAATAATAACGATTATATTATGAGAATTGTGTTTGAAAGTGATTTATTTTTATAACAGAAATAATTGTGAATATGTGTGTGTGCTATGAAAAATATTAAATAGTAAGAAATATTGTCATGTTACATCATATTTCGAAACTTGCTATTTACGCGTATAGGTATATTTATTTATACGAGTAGTAAAGGTTTTTAGAAATAGTATACCTATCAAATAACTTTATTGCCCGTGATATGTACCGTAAAAATCGTAATTTGTAATATTACTTTGCAGTCTTTTTTTTTTCAATTTTCGGTTATATTTACAATCGATCACCTGAAACACTGAAAATACCATTAAGTTACACCCTACGTGCTATGTACTACTGTTACAACTTAGCTCTACTTCTGGTATAACCTAACATTCCAAGTCTTTTTTTTTAAATTTTTTTACGCAGTAACTACGTTCTTAGATTACTGTTCGCGGCGGGGTGCGCGGCGGGGGGTGGGGGCGGTGCCCCTGCTTTCTCATGCGATCAGTGCTCCTCTAAATTTCCCCTCCGTGCGCGTGCGGGCGGCGCGGGCGGCAGCTTTAGTGCTGCTTCAACAGCCGCAACGACCGGTTGAGCGGCCTCGAACTGTGCTCAGCCTCCTAAGACTCCGTCTGTGCGTCCGCGCCTCCCCGTCTCCCCGCTTCCCCGCCTCCCCGCCCCCCGTGGCGTCGGGGGCGCCCGCTCACCGGCTTTGCACTTCGGATGGAACGAGGTGGTGCGGAGCTTGGTTTGTGAGGGGAGGGAAGTGATGTGGAGAGACATGGAATGGAATTTTTGACATTTCATCCCTATGGGAAAGACAGAACATTTTAGGAACTAGATCAGAGACAATACATATAGATGCCTGGAAGTCATTTTCGAGGTATCCACATTGCCCTCTCTCACGTCGTCCAGTATTCTATCCTTCTGTACGCTATTAGCAATTAGCCAAAATTCATGACTGCG
This sequence comes from Acheta domesticus, assembly GCA_031308135.1. Lineage (NCBI taxonomy): Eukaryota > Metazoa > Arthropoda > Insecta > Orthoptera > Gryllidae > Acheta > Acheta domesticus. The sequence continues at coordinate 88,995,243 of JAHLJT010000631.1, read as the reverse complement.
TATTTGGGAGGCGAAAATGTACTTTTTTCATTTCAGAGTCGAAATGACTGCGGACTCGGAAGAAATTAATCTTCTTTTTTATTTTCCCCTTTATTTCATTTTTCCTTTTTTCTGTTTTATTTTTTCTATTTTATTTTTTCTATTTTCTTCTTTTTCTCATTTTCTCATTCTTTCATTCTTTTTCTCAGACTTCGTCTGTGCGTCCTCACCTCCCGTGGCGTCCTGGGTACGCGGTCGCCGACTTTACACGTCCGAAGGAATGAGGTTGAGCGGAGCTCGGTTTGTGAGAGAAGGGAAATGTTCTTGAGAGATTTACTAGATTGCAATGCGTTCTGGGTAACTTGAATTGCTTGCCGGAAGGGTATTTTGGTTTAGTGCTTTGCGATTGCGTTACTGATTTAATAGAATGGAATTTTTGATACTGCATTGCTATGGGAAAGGCATAACTTACTTGTAACTATTCCAGAGGCAATAATTTGGCGCCTGGTAGTCATTTTTGAGGGTCTCCCCTTTCTATAAAGTCATGTCACCCGGCTTTCTCCCCTTCTGTACGCTATAGCAATCGGCAAAAATTCATGACTGCGTATTTGGTAGGTGAAAATTTACTTTTTCGTTTCAGAGTGGAAATAACTCAGAGGAAATAAATATATTTTCCTTCTCTTTTTCCCTTAATTTCCTTTTTTCTATTTTCTTTCTTTATCTCATTCCTTTTGGATATGGGAAAATTCATTAATGCCTTATTGATCCAAACTGTCAGTTGCGTGCCGCGACCTGCACACCTGCGCTTCCCAACTCACAACATACTTTACATCATACATAAACTCATCCGCACCCGCTTTGATCTCAAAGACTTAGCTGAGAGAAAGAACTAGATGGGAGAAATGGGTGGAAGAATTTAAAAATGTTTGAGAGGTCACAGTTGTCTTGACAGTAATTGCAGGTTTCTTGTTTTATGAGTTTAAGAAATAGAGAAATTATAGAGTTACAGGAGGTGAATAATTCATAGACGAGGTTTATTTTTTACCCTTCCACAATACTGGGTGATTTTAAAAATATTTCATTTTAAAGTCACCATTACGCAATTTGTAGTTCCTGCTCTTATCCCTCACTTTTCTTTTTTATGCCGTTTATCTTTCAATTTTGCAATTAACTATGCATTAGTAATTTGATACGCTCATACATTGTTCATTTTTAAAACTTACAATCCTTATTTGTTTTTATGTGCCAACTACATACTTGGCTGAACTTTAAAATTCTATTAGTTTCCAATATCCTGATGTTTTACACTCACGGATCTCCGTCAACTTTTGGCGTATTGTTTGTTTGAGATGCGGAACCAAAACTCGCGAACGAAAAACATCAATAGCTAATGTTTGAAAGTGTTTCTAAAACTCGCCGTAGTTTTTTACGGTGTTGACAAACACTAAAAGTATTACGGGTATTTTTAAACCCTGAGACAGAAGCATAAAGCAGTCGTTTCGAGAAAAAAATTCGTTCTAATATTTCGAATACATTTTCTTTTTTCATCTGCGTACATTACAACCTGGTTTAATTTCATAAATAGTATAAACAGGAACTATTCTGCCTTGCTGAACGTGATTGCTAACATCAACTGGGGAATGAAAGTGAAGAAAAATAAGATGATGCAAGGAAACCATAACACATTCACATTATTTAGCATCCCACTTCTATTCGAGACTACCACGACTTGATCGCTTACCTCAACATTTCACTGTGTGAATTTTAAATGGGATCAAAGATCCGTTTCTTCCATTTCTTGTAAATAAACAATAAATGTCGCGTTCTACTTGACGCACCCCACTTGCCGTAAAATGCTAGAAGAAAGCTCTCTTTCCAACGCGGAAGCGGCGCGGTCCGCGTCTCTTTGGCAGAGTGACGTAAACGCAGCATTAGCGTCCGCGGCGGCCGAATCGCAGTGAAGTAGGTCCGGGCGTCGTCGCCAGGGTTGATGCAACGGCCTCCCACGCGGCGGCGGCGGCGCATCGCATCGCACGCATCGCATCGAGTCGAGGTCGCGGTCGCGCGCCCGCCTTGTCTTCCGGCAGCCAGGAATTCGGCCAGAGAGGTTGCGGGGCGGGGCGGCGCGGGGCGAGACGCTACGACGCCGCGGCCGACCGCGCTTTTCGTCACGTCATGTCTCTGCCTCTTGCTGCCACATCTGTTATCAGCGCGCGGGAAATTCGCCCTTTCGCATTAAATTTAAATTCCGCAAGAGAACTATTCTGCAAAAGACTATTCCGCAAGAAAAGCTATTCCGCAAAAAAAACCGTTAAGAAAAAAGCTATTCCGCAAAAATAGCCATTCCGAAAAAAATCTGTTACACAAAATAGATTCTGTTACACAAAATAGATTCTGTTACACAAAATAGATTCTGTTACACAAAATAGATTCTGTTACACAAAATAGATTCTGTTACACAAAATAGATTCTGTTACACAAAATAGATTCTGTTACACAAAATAGATTCTGTTACACAAAATAGATTCTGTTACACAAAATAGATTCTGTTACACAAAATAGATTCTGTTACACAAAATAGATTCTGTTACACAAAATAGATTCTGTTACACAAAATAGATTCTGTTACACAAAATAGATTCTGTTACACAAAATAGATTCTGTTACACAAAATAGATTCTGTTACACAAAATAGATTCTGTTACACAAAATAGATTCTGTTACACAAAATAGATTCTGTTACACAAAATAGATTCTGTTACACAAAATAGATTCTGTAACACAAAATAGATTCTGTAACACAAAATAGATTCTGTAACACAAAATAGATTCTGTAACACAAAATAGATTCTGTAACACAAAATAGATATTCCGCCAAAAAATTCACTATTCTGCCAAAATTCGCTCTTCCAAAAAAATTCCAAAAAAATCGTTATTTCTCGAAAACTCGCCATTCCCAAAGAAATCAATATTCCCAATCAATTCACTTTCTCGGTAAAAATTGTCATTTCGTAACAATCTACCTCCACCCTCCGGCCTGCGTGGTATCCAAAGTCCCTACGAAAAGATTTCTATTTATTTTATACCATATGCCTCTACATCGGAATGACATCCTTCAAAATGGATGATGAATGAGGGAGGGCAGATTCTGCACGTGCGGGTTCCACCTTTGCTTGAAAAGTTACCTCCACTGCCCTACCTCCATGCTTGACGAACCCCCACAACACACATGAATTATTCTGTTATTCCAAATGTTCTCAACACATCCACGACCTAGTTCTGTACTTCTCGAACCACCACCTGCCCGAGACCTGTCCCATGTTCACATCATCCCATCAACCCACATCTCTTCCTTGCGTCATCGCTCCCAATCTTTCTCAAAACAATCCATCCCTTGTTTTTACCTCTTAGTCTTCCTGTTTTCTGCTGACTGTCAACCCGTCCTCACTGTTCAACGCAATTGTAACACCTCTCCGACAACATAACCCTCCCTCCCACACCTCCCTGCAACCGCTCCCACGCGGGCATCAGTGCCTGTCCGGTTGCAGGCCTCGACCTCTCCCTCGCAGGCGCGAACATCGCGTCGCGCCCCGCCCACCGGCCAGTGTGTGTATACACGCGTTATTTCGGAAGGTATGCGCGGACCCGTGAGTCACGAGTTCGCGCCCCACAAATAGAAAATGGGGCGCGGAATGAAGGACAGGAATTTCGCCCCCGGGCGGTCGCAGACCGAATGCGGCGACCGACTGAGTAATGGGCAAAGAGCGACAGCTATTTGTGATCGACGGAAAAAAAAAAAAAAAAAAAGAATTGCATGCCAAAGATGAACGACTTGCATAGATCGGGGCGATGCATCGTTTTGTGAGAGCTCGGAAGAGATTATTATTACGGGGAGCGAAGCAGTTACTGGTCGCTGGGAGGCGAAGGATGCGTCTTCGAACACTTGGTGTCATCCGCGCACTTTTTCTTGAGCTCTTGTATCGCTAGACGCGAGAGGAGTGAAGGGTTGGTTATTTTGACGACGCGACCATTGTATCAAATCCGTAGCTGATTTTTATTTGCAATATAGTTCCGGGTACGATCATTTCTGGAATCAGACTTTATCAATAACGCTCGCCGCCAATATTTATTCTTTTTTTAATAATATTTATTGCTCCTTGTTGGACAAAAATGTGCCTTTCAAGGGTTAATTTTAAATATATTATGCGGAGAAGCTAAAAAGTTACCTCTAAACATGCTACTGACATGTGAAAGTATTTTTTTTGTTTGATTTTGATGAGTCTTAATGATTGACATTCATTCTTAAACCAACTAATTTTAGTGAAGGAATCGGGGAATATGTAGTCAAATGCTAAACAAAAAACATGCTTGTATTATAGTTGAGTACAAAAAACAGATTGCTTCGGAAAAGTGATTCAAAAACATATTTTGTTCTGTTTGCGTAAAATATTATTTTTAAAGGGGAAATTTGATTCACGCGTGTTGTCCAACGTGGTTCTAAAATTTTCTTCTATCGATTCTTGTTGTACTGCTATGACACTCCATCCATTCGTAAGTGGCTTGTTCGCGCTGTCTACCGTGCGATGAGCAATTCCAATAATTACTATTTATGGAAAATCCTTGTTGCTTCTTGTCGCATCACATGTTCAGGAAAAGGACTTACGAGAAATTCTGCAATATTATGTAAAATTTTCCTCGTTCGTGATTGTGAAGTAATATTAAATGTCGATAAATCCTGCACGCTTTACGTAACTCTTATGCTTTAATATTTGCTGTATGTTTTATTCCGTAATGTAATATTAGCTGATAAGTTTTTTCGCTCTAGATGTCCACAATGTGCTTCATTTTATTTCGCTTTAGGGCATTTTCACTGAAAAATACCAGTTGTTGTAAATTATGTTCTGAATTTGTGACATCTGTGTTTCTTGAATTTGTTATACCAGAGCGTACTAGTAGTCTCGCTTTTTTTTCTCCAGAACACGTAATCGCACTTGTCCAGTCTTAAATCCTCATAGAGCAGTTCCAAGTCGTTCACTCGGGCAATGGCTGTATCGCGCCAGATGGCGGTTGTTTCCGCGCCCAGTGCACAAGTAACAAAATCCCAAAGAGCGCGCAGCGGCTAAAACGGGACGGGATGAAGCGAGGGGAACCGCGCCCATCTTCTGTCGGCGGCCGTCGCTAGAGGCCTCGCGCGCTGAGCGATGCCCAGTTAACGAGCGCGCCGCTTTCCCCGTTGCGAATCCCCACCCCGCCCACCGCCGCCCCGCCCTTTCCCCCAACCCCAACCCTCCGCCTCCCCGCCTCGCCCACCACCACCCCGCCCTTTCCCCCAACCCAAACCCTCCGCCTCCGCGTGTCGCTCACAGCCACCCCGCCCTTTCCTCTAACCCTAACCCTCCGCCTCCCCGCCTCGCCCACCACCACCCCGCCCTTTCCCCCAACCCTAACCCTCCGCCTCCCCGCCTCGCCCACCACCACCCCGCCCTTTCCCCCAACCCAAACCCTCCGCCTCCGCGTGTCGCTCACAGCCACCCCGCCCTTCCCCCAACCCTAACCCTCCGCCTCCCCGCCTCGCCCACCACCACCCCGCCCTTTCCCCCAACCCTAACCCTCCGCCTCCCCGCCTCGCCCACCACCACCCCGCCCTTTCCCCCAACCCAAACCCTCCGCCTCCGCGTGTCGCTCACAGCCACCCCGCCCTTTCCTCTAACCCTAACCCTCCGCCTCCCCGCCTCGCCCACCACCACCCCGCCCTTTCCTCCAACCCTAACCCTCCGCCTCCCCGCCTCGCCCACCACCACCCCGCCCTTTCCCCCAACCCAAACCCTCCGCCTCCGCGTGTCGCTCACAGCCACCCCGCCCTTTCCTCTAACCCTAACCCTCCGCCTCCCCGCCTCGCCCACCACCACCCCGCCCTTTCCCCCAACCCTAACCCTCCGCCTCCCCGCCTCGCCCACCACCACCCCGCCCTTTCCCCCAACCCAAACCCTCCGCCTCCGCGTGTCGCTCACAGCCACCCCGCCCTTTCCTCTAACCCTAACCCTCCGCCTCCCCGCGTCGCCCACCACCACCCCGCCCTTTCCTCCAACCCTAACCCTCCGCCTCCCCGCCTCGCCCACCACCACCCCGCCCTTTCCCCCAACCCTAACCCTCCGCCTCCCCGCCTCGCCCACCACCACCCCGCCCTTTCCCCAAACCCAAACCCTCCGCCTCCGCGTGTCGCTCACAGCCACCCCGCCCTTTCCTCTAACCCTAACCCTCCGCCTCCCCGCCTCGCCCACCACCACCCCGCCCTTTCCTCCAACCCTAACCCTCCGCCTCCCCGCCTCGCCCACCACCACCCCGCCCTTTCCCCCAACCCTAACCCTCCGCCTCCCCGCCTCGCCCACCACCACCCCGCCCTTTCCCCCAACCCAAACCCTCCGCCTCCGCGTGTCGCTCACAGCCACCCCGCCCTTTCCTCTAACCCTAACCCTCCGCCTCCCCGCCTCGCCCACCACCACCCCGCCCTTTCCTCCAACCCTAACCCTCCGCCTCCTCGCCTCGCCCACCACCACCCCGCCCTTTCCCCCAACCCAAACCCTCCGCCTCCGCGTGTCGCTCACAGCCACCCCGCCCTTTCCCCCAACCCTAACCCTCCGCCTCCCCGCCTCGCCCACCACCACCCCGCCCTTTCCCCCAACCCTAACCCTCCGCCTCCGCGTGTCGCTCACAGCCACCCCGCCCTTTCCTCTAACCCTAACCCTCCGCCTCCCCGCCTCGCCCACCACCACTCCGCCCTTTCCCCCAACCCTAACCCTCCGCCTCCGCGTGTCGCTCACAGCCACCCCGCCCTTTCCTCTAACCCTAACCCTCCGCCTCCCCGCCTCGCCCACCACCACCCCGCCCTTTCCCCCAACCCTAACCCTCCGCCTCCGCGTGTCGCTCACAGCCACCCCGCCCTTTCCTCTAACCCTAACCCTCCGCCTCCCCGCCTCGCCCACCACCACCCCGCCCTTTCCCCCAACCCTAACCCTCCGCCTCCGCGTGTCGCTCACAGCCACCCCGCCCTTTCCTCTAACCCTAACCCTCCGCCTCCCCGCCTCGCCCACCACCACCCCGCCCTTTCCCCCAACCCTAACCCTCCGCCTCCGCGTGTCGCTCACAGCCACCCCGCCCTTTCCTCTAACCCTAACCCTCCGCCTCCCCGCCTCGCCCACCACCACCCCGCCCTTTCCCCCAACCCTAACCCTCCGCCTCCCCGCCTCGCCCACCACCACCCCGCCCTTTCCCCCAACCCAAACCCTCCGCCTCCGCGTGTCGCTCACAGCCACCCCGCCCTTTCCCCCAACCCTAACCCTCCGCCTCCCCGCCTCGCCCACCACCACCCCGCCCTTTCCCCCAACCCTAACCCTCCGCCTCCGCGTGTCGCTCACAGCCACCCCGCCCTTTCCTCTAACCCTAACCCTCCGCCTCCCCGCCTCGCCCACCACCACCCCGCCCTTTCCCCCAACCCTAACCCTCCGCCTCCCCGCCTCGCCCACCACCACCCCGCCCTTTCCTCCAACCCTAACCCTCCGCCTTCCCGCCTCGCCCACCACCACCCCGCCCTTTCCCCCAACCCAAACCCTCCGCCTCCGCGTGTCGCTCACAGCCACCCCGCCCTTTCCTCTAACCCTAACCCTCCGCCTCCCCGCCTCGCCCACCACCACCCCGCCCTTTCCCCCAACCCTAACCCTCCGCCTCCCCGCCTCGCCCACCACCACCCCGCCCTTTCCCCCAACCCAAACCCTCCGCCTCCGCGTGTCGCTCACAGCCACCCCGCCCTTTCCTCTAACCCTAACCCTCCGCCTCCCCGCGTCGCCCACCACCACCCCGCCCTTTCCTCCAACCCTAACCCTCCGCCTCCCCGCCTCGCCCACCACCACCCCGCCCTTTCCCCCAACCCTAACCCTCCGCCTCCCCGCCTCGCCCACCACCACCCCGCCCTTTCCCCAAACCCAAACCCTCCGCCTCCGCGTGTCGCTCACAGCCACCCCGCCCTTTCCTCTAACCCTAACCCTCCGCCTCCCCGCCTCGCCCACCACCACCCCGCCCTTTCCTCCAACCCTAACCCTCCGCCTCCCCGCCTCGCCCACCACCACCCCGCCCTTTCCCCCAACCCTAACCCTCCGCCTCCCCGCCTCGCCCACCACCACCCCGCCCTTTCCCCCAACCCAAACCCTCCGCCTCCGCGTGTCGCTCACAGCCACCCCGCCCTTTCCTCTAACCCTAACCCTCCGCCTCCCCGCCTCGCCCACCACCACCCGCCCTTTCCTCCAACCCTAACCCTCCGCCTCCTCGCCTCGCCCACCACCACCCCGCCCTTTCCCCCAACCCAAACCCTCCGCCTCCGCGTGTCGCTCACAGCCACCCCGCCCTTTCCCCCAACCCTAACCCTCCGCCTCCCCGCCTCGCCCACCACCACCCCGCCCTTTCCCCCAACCCTAACCCTCCGCCTCCGCGTGTCGCTCACAGCCACCCCGCCCTTTCCTCTAACCCTAACCCTCCGCCTCCCCGCCTCGCCCACCACCACTCCGCCCTTTCCCCCAACCCTAACCCTCCGCCTCCGCGTGTCGCTCACAGCCACCCCGCCCTTTCCTCTAACCCTAACCCTCCGCCTCCCCGCCTCGCCCACCACCACCCCGCCCTTTCCCCCAACCCTAACCCTCCGCCTCCGCGTGTCGCTCACAGCCACCCCGCCCTTTCCTCTAACCCTAACCCTCCGCCTCCCCGCCTCGCCCACCACCACCCCGCCCTTTCCCCCAACCCTAACCCTCCGCCTCCGCGTGTCGCTCACAGCCACCCCGCCCTTTCCTCTAACCCTAACCCTCCGCCTCCCCGCCTCGCCCACCACCACCCCGCCCTTTCCCCCAACCCTAACCCTCCGCCTCCGCGTGTCGCTCACAGCCACCCCGCCCTTTCCTCTAACCCTAACCCTCCGCCTCCCCGCCTCGCCCACCACCACCCCGCCCTTTCCCCCAACCCTAACCCTCCGCCTCCCCGCCTCGCCCACCACCACCCCGCCCTTTCCCCCAACCCAAACCCTCCGCCTCCGCGTGTCGCTCACAGCCACCCCGCCCTTTCCCCCAACCCTAACCCTCCGCCTCCCCGCCTCGCCCACCACCACCCCGCCCTTTCCCCCAACCCTAACCCTCCGCCTCCGCGTGTCGCTCACAGCCACCCCGCCCTTTCCTCTAACCCTAACCCTCCGCCTCCCCGCCTCGCCCACCACCACCCCGCCCTTTCCTCCAACCCTAACCCTCCGCCTCCCCGCCTCGCCCACCACCACCCCGCCCTTTCCCCCAACCCTAACCCTCCGCCTCCCCGCCTCGCCCACCACCACCCCGCCCTTTCCCCCAACCCAAACCCTCCGCCTCCGCGTGTCGCTCACAGCCACCCCGCCCTTTCCTCTAACCCTAACCCTCCGCCTCCCCGCCTCGCCCACCACCACCCCGCCCTTTCCTCCAACCCTAACCCTCCGCCTCCTCGCCTCGCCCACCACCACCCCCGCCCTTTCCCCCAACCCAAACCCTCCGCCTCCGCGTGTCGCTCACAGCCACCCCGCCCTTTCCTCTAACCCTAACCCTCCGCCTCCCCGCGTCGCCCACCACCACCCCGCCCTTTCCTCCAACCCTAACCCTCCGCCTCCCCGCCTCGCCCACCACCACCCCGCCCTTTCCCCCAACCCTAACCCTCCGCCTCCCCGCCTCGCCCACCACCACCCCGCCCTTTCCCCCAACCCAAACCCTCCGCCTCCGCGTGTCGCTCACAGCCACCCCGCCCTTTCCTCTAACCCTAACTCTCCGCCTCCCCGCGTCGCCCACCACCACCCCGCCCTTTCCTCCAACCCTAACCCTCCGCCTCCCCGCCTCGCCCACCACCACCCCGCCCTTTCCCCCAACCCTAACCCTCCGCCTCCCCGCCTCGCCCACCACCACCCCGCCCTTTCCCCCAACCCAAACCCTCCGCCTCCGCGTGTCGCTCACAGCCACCCCGCCCTTTCCTCTAACCCTAACCCTCCGCCTCCCCGCCTCGCCCACCACCACCCCGCCCTTTCCCCCAACCCTAACCCTCCGCCTCCCCGCCTCGCCCACCACCAGTCCGCCCTTTCCCCCAACCCTAACCCTCCGCCTCCTTGCCCGGTCTTTCCCGATCTGTCTGCACCCACCCAACCGATCTACCTCGAAACGTTGTGTGTTCCACTCCACAACAGTCTAACTTATGCCTTTACTCCTGTTCTGCTCCGCTTTTGCCTATTCATCTACTCGTTCCCTTTATTTACTCTTCTCCCGCTTCCTGTACATATCTTTTATGTACTCTTCACCCCCTCTCATTACCCTATCGTCTACCTTTATCTACTAGCTCGTGGCCTACCCACCCTGCTCTATCTCGACCCGACCCGCCCAACATCGACATGCCCACTGCAGGCCTTCGTGACTCTGCTCCCTTTACTACTTTATCTATCCTTTGCCTATTATCTCCTATCCTATCCACTCAGTTTTCCCTCGACCCGTCCCGCATTGCCTGTCCACCCGACATCGACCTGCTCCAGATCTTCGTGACACTATCTCATAAGGTTTCTGTTGTTCTCGCACAACCAACCACTATTGAGTGTGTTTATATTTGTTTTGTGAATTTATCTTGCTTTAAGTATCATTTTCATCATCGCGTGTCTCCACGTTTAGCATTCATTTCGATGGACAACACAAATTTTCCATTGCACTTTACTTGCCTGTCTTGATTTGGTCACTTTACATTTACGAAGGAGTGAGTGAATGAACTACCTCAATATGAACGAAACTAACACAGTTTCGATGTTTCTGTTATTGGCATTTAATTCGACTGGAAAAGTGTTACTGCCTTTTTGAACACGGGTCATTGAAGTTGGAACCTCAAAGTTGAAAATATCCACTGAATTTTATCGGATATTGTAAATATATTTGAACGCCGTCAATAAGGAAACGAATATTGCTCATGAAAGGAAGATCAACGGATTTGTTCAAAGAATACCTGGACCATACCAAGGTTCTCAGATACACCTGTAAGCCGACAAACATGTCTGCTACTACACTTCTTTGGAGTATCAATCATCCAAATTCCAAAGTCAACGGCGATTTAGATAACTACAAACTCGCAAGATTAGATTCATACAAACCAATACAAAAAATATCTTGCCTCATCTCAAAGTATTTTTCTTCATCCCAATTTTGCTTCCCTACCTTTCTTTCGTTTAGTTCTCGACACACATAGCAAACCCTCCGGCACTTCTCTTACGCACACTAAGCGCGGCTTGTATCTCTTGCGTCTGCCTCCCTCCTCCCTCTCCACCATCACCGCCGCCGCCGCTGCGAAAGCCGGATTCGTCGTTTACACGAAACGCAGAAGTGGAGCAGGGCGAACGCAAGCGGTGCGGGGTCGTGAACCCCGGACCCGGGCGCTCGGACCGCAGCGCGCCGCGGCACGGCGGCGGGCCGTACACCCGGAAACGAACTGCGCTCTGGCGGAGAACGGACGACACCGCCCCTCCCCCCCCCGTCCCAAACGCGTCGCGGCTGGTGACAGATCGTGTCTGTCCTGCGACACCCGTCATCCTTTACACGAGGCACTCCCTCACACACATCTCTGCTTACGACCTGCGAGTTTGGTGGGATGACGTGGGTTAGCGTGTTGTACCTAACTTTGCGGCGGGCTCAAACCCGATCGAAGCCGTGGATTTTTAAGGGGGAAAAATCTTTCGTACGCATTCGGAGGGGAGATGTTCCATGTAGATTTACTGCATGTAAAAGATCAAGCCTAAAAGAAGCCTCTGAGCTCATTTCAAGTTGCCTGTTTCGTCGCTCGAGTAATACCTTCTTTCTCCGCTAGTTGACGAAAGACGCTTAGCAAAATTTGTATGGTGAGACGGAAGAACTGGCCTGAGTCTCTCCGCGTAAAATAAGGCATTAACTGAGACCTCTTCTCTTCCCACTGAGCGTGACCTCGCTCGGTTTCCAATTTGTTGCCTGCATTTGTGTTTCCTATCTGTTATTGGCAGACTATTATTGAATTTCGTTACTTTCTATTTCTACTTCCACGTGATTTTATTTTTAAGTTGGTGTTAGTTCTTTCCTAGGGCAAGAGTGATCAGTTTGGACATTTGTTGACCTAGGTTGGGCGCATTGGAAAACATTGTGTCAGGATCTGGTATGATGTTGAAAGAAAGAGAAAAAAACATGTGGAAAGGAGGACTAGTCTTGTAACAGACGTGTTGAAACAGTTAACTGCGTTGCGTAGGGCCACTTGTCATCCACCTTACAGCTGAATTCCGAAAGAAAAAACTGGTATATTGTAGATTTTGAAATTAAACGAGACACTGTCAAAGATTTATTTTCTCTAATCCTGAGGAATATACTAGGGACGAATTAATGCACAGCGAAATGGAAATGACGAATGAACTGTAACGAGACACAGATACCGGTTATTATTTGGTGTTTTCTTTAGCTATTTACCACAACGGACTTCGATTTCAATAAAAACCATGTAACAGAAACGAGACGTTAGTGTGTAAATAATTCTAATCGCATTTACCAATATACGTGAATATCAATGTCACGTTTTATCAAATGAAATTTCGATTTCACCCAAAATGTTCCTTACCATTATTTACTCCAGACGCCTCAAATATAATCAATGCTATTGCTGGAAAAGGTTTGAGAAGGCACTGCATCAACCGTCTTGCACCTCACGTTTCCCTAACCGAACCCGCTGGGCCATCGTTCCCATCTATTCCTCCTCGTGTCACCAGCGCGACCTCGATCACTGCCAACCCGCCCGGCGACATTACTTTATCTTGCGCCGTCACGTTCCCGGATATGCAAGAGATCTCTGGCAAATGTTCGCCGATGAAAGGCTTTGCGCTTTATGGGGTCGCATTTCTCTGGCGACGTTTAACCACGTTTAACGTCTTTTAACCACGTTAAACGACGTTTAACGTCTGTTGGCGCGCATGTGGCCTGCGATGGCGATTAAAGGACGGCGGTACATTCCGCAGCATAGTGGCCAGTTCTTTAGTTTTCCGTCTCTGTGTATCAGGTTGCTAATTCCAGTCACTTACTGTAGGATTTAGTTGAAAAAGCAGATTAGTGGTATGCTTTCTAACGTTTCTCTTGTTCTTCCTGTCTATGGTGCCACCAACAATTTCATCCTCGTGCAGTTTCTGACCCCATGTTGCGACTTGACAGATCACTTACGATCATCTCTCACCTGACGTATGATGCAATCTAATGTGTCTTCATATCGTTTATGGGCTGTAGTGCGCTTACCACTTAAAAAGATGAAGTTTTGATATACTGCAGGAAATTAAAGTTTTCCAGCTCGTTGAAATGCAAGTGGCACACCGTTCATTAATGATAGATTGTGGAAATAGTATTATTAAAAGGCTTCATGGGAGTTCAATTAATAATAAATATAACTCAAAATGAGCCATTTTTGAAGCCCATGATCCAGATCACAATACGGATTTCGGACCTCGACAGACGCATTGAGATTCTGGAGGCAGATCTGCTGCCCAGCAACACTAGCCACACTATAAATAAATAAGTAAACACCCATTATGTACGGAGCCGCCGGCGGGTTTCGTCGGCGGCGTTATTTAGAAGCATTATATTTGTTCCCGTTCGTGCGCCCGGCGCTAGTACAGAGAGAGACGGGCAGACATTAGGCGACGGCGCGCACGGTGAGACGAGCCCAGTTCAACCCCGACTACATCTCGCTACTGCTGTAGAAATAGTTGATGGCTAGCGGCATCACCACCTGTGAACACGAATACGAGTTACTTGGTGAAATAAATTCAGGGGTGATAGCAGAAATATTGTGGTACTCCATGATAATTATGAATATTATTCAGAATTACTCCGTAAAATGTTCTGTTGGCTTCCATTAGCAAGACCACGAATGTAATACTGTTAAATATTTAAATATTGAATACACTCAATATTTCAATATTGCTACTGGATATATTAGCATTTATTTTAGTGGAGTTGAGTTGACCTAAAGGGCTGACATGCAATTTCGCATTTTTTTTCCACTATTTCATGAATCGATTAAAGTAAAACCAAAAGAGAGAAAAATCAAGGTGACATCCGAACGGTTATTCGTAAACTTGGAAGCGCAGAAAAAAAATCCCCGACACTCTGCCGTAAAAGAATCTCTAAACGCTATTAAATATTATACACTTTCAGCCGACGTAAGTTACACAAACGGGTTCAGCGACAATCGATCTGAGCTAGAATTGTAATTCGGAACCCAGCGTAAGGAAGGAGTTGTTCTTTACGCGCATTCGTGAGATTGGCAAACAACATGTGCGGCAATGACTTCTAAATAAACAGTTTAAATTGGAAAACGAGAAAGAGGAGGAGGAGAAAAAAGAGAACCACAAAAGGGGATGAACAAGATAAAGAAGACCAAAAATATGAGGAGAGGAAAAAGAAAAAGGCAACGAGAAAGAAGGAAATAATTGCCCCGGTGCCCCCCCCCGTTGGATCCGCCAGTGGAAACTGGGGAGGAAAATGAAGAAGCAAAATAACACCTTTTTTTAACTTACTAACTCATATATTGTGAAGTGATTTGTATTAAAAGCTTCTCCGACGTTATAAATCATAAATTCAGTAAAATATAGGGAAGTTGTTACAAATCGTGGAGTGCTAATTTAAATGTTTTCAATATAAAATAAATGATTCCTCTCTGGTGAACGACAACATTCCTGCGCACCGATTGGAAGAGATTTGGATCATGTACAGGCAAGCGACATCCTGCCCCAGTAATGGGTTAACAACACTAAGATACGCCCTAAACCTGACATCAATCATTGATGCTTATCAATAAGCTGTGGATTTTTGTCTATTTGTCAATTTTCATCCTTCAATTAAAAACGTATTTTAGGTTACTTATTCATTTTGAAGCATTAGATGTATTAAAAATGAAACTACTAAAGCCTCAAAATGAATAAGTAAACTGAAATATAGCGTTTTTAATTGTAGGATGAAAATCGGCAAATAGGGAAAAATCCGCAGCTTACTTATCAACATCAAACGCGTTGGGAACGAGAAAGAGAAGGAAGAGAAACAGAAAATAAAATAAAAGGAAGTTGGGAAGCAACAGAGCTCGCCTCACCTGCAGCACGATGCGCGCCAACAACCTCTTCAAGAGGAGCGGCACGTCGCGTCTCCTGCGGGGGCGCGGGCGCCGGGGGCGTCCTCCGCTGCCGCTCCCGTCCCCGGCCGCCGCCGCCCCTGCCCCCGCCCCCGCCACGGGCGCCGTAGCTGTCGCGGACGACGGCGCCCCAAACACCGTGCCCAGGAGGTGCGCGCGCTCCAGCACGGCCGCCAGGTCGTCCTCGTCCCAGCACAGCAGAGGGCCCCCCGGCGGCGCCGCGGCGCCCAGGGCCCTCGAGGCGCGGAAGGCCCGCGCGTAGGGGCTGGGCGCCGCCGCGCGCGCCGCCCACGCCGGCGACGGCTCCCGCGGCGCCCGCGCGCGCCCCAGCTGCTGCGCACAGCGAGCACCGTTGCCGCGCGACGCCCGCGCGGACGCCCCTTGCGCGACAATCGCGGTATACATGTATAAACCAGTGGTGTCAAGGTCTTCTACTGGTGGCTGTGGCACGCGTCGTGGCCCCGTACCAAGCCACGAGCTACTCTGCGCAACTAGCGTTGGGAAAAGAAACTATTTGTAACTCTGCCCTTTTACAATTGGGATGGCGTTGCCTCTGGTCGTGGGGTAATGAACTGCGTGGAGGGGTGATTTCGTCGTGGCACTCGTGCCACGGACTCCCGCTGTGGCACCGACCTTGACAACACTGGTTTAACTAAGAATATTGGGAGTTCCTGATCATATCCCAAAAAAAGTTATGGCTTCCTTCGCGAAAGATCTTTCTTTGTAAAAAATAAACGATGCATTATCAACAGTGAAATATTACAGCTGGAGTGCCTCAGGGTTCTGTATTATCTCCTACACATTTTATAATATATATATTTCCGATATTCCTAAAATGACAAAGTAAATTAGCTCTTTTTGCTGATGATGCGTTATTAACATCACATGAAAATGGGTTTAATACCTCGTAATAATCGTTTTTGAAGTCTTCGAAAATTTAAAATTGCAGAACAAGTCCTATGTTTTCACCAGCATATCAGCCTGAAGAAATCTTATCATATAATTATCAATCATTTGATTATATAAATCATGCATATATATATACATATATATATATATATATAAATTATATTTTTGCATTGGGTAGTTTGTTCATTATATTGGCATTACCTTCGGTCACTTCAATTTGAGACTGTGTTTGAATCTGCAAATTTCAACGATTGGGTCACTGACCCGACTAAAATCAAACTCTGTGCATCAGTGTGAGATGCCTTTTTTTTTAGGTAAAACCGCTTTATACTCTCAGTGCTTTAACCTCTCGGCGTGGCTTTGGATTATTTCCAAATATATCCTCCCGCTACCTAGCTTATCGGAAATGATCCATCCTTTCGGAATTTTCCGGAAGCGTACTAGCGTTGGATATAGCAGTGGGCATTCTGATAAGCAATTGTCTGCTTAGCGACCGCCGTGCTCCGCGGGAAAAAATTCAATCCGCGATCGTCCATTTGATATCGGCGCTTCTATTCCGCTTCACGAAATATCACTGCCGCCAACGCTCCCGCTACGACTGTCCCTGCCCTCATATTCTCTCTCCTTCGCCCCACCCACAACCATCCGCCCCACTCTGCCCCATGTCACCTCACCTCACCCCACTCCACCGTAACTCACCCCACCTCATCCCACTCCACCCCACCCCACCTCATCTCACCCCAACTCACCCCCCTCACTCCCCACCATCTCACTTCACCCTTTTCAACCTCACCACTCTCACTTCACCATTCCTCACCCCACCCCACCACCCTCACCCCACCACCCTCACTCCACCCCATCCCACCCTTCCCACCATTTCCCATTCCATGTCACCGCACCTCATCCCATCCCACCCCATCTCACCTTATCCTACCTCCCCCCCGTCTCTCACAGCCACCCCTCGACCACCCGTTCTTCCACTCTGTCCACCCATGCCCGCCTCGCTCCGCCTCCTCCACCCCCTCTCTCGCCCCGCCCTTACTTCCTCCCTCATCCCACCCACCCTCACGCATGCTCATCCCTGCTCCGCCCGGGCCATACCAACTCCGCCGCGTGCATTCCGCTTCATAAAGCGATGATGAGGTGCAGGGTGTTGCCGGGGGAGGCGACGACGGCGAGGGCGGCATCGTCGCCAGCGGCAGGGGCGGTAGGCGGTAGCGACACGGTGGGTCGGGGGAGGGTGGTGGATGCGGGGTTTCGGGGCTGGGGAGCGGCATTGCTTCCTCCCGCCAAACGCGCTGTGATTGTGTCTGGAAGCCTGCGTCGCGACACCGCACCCGCATCGAATATCAGCCGGCGACCGCGAAACAAAAGAGGGCGGGGCGGCGGCACACGAGGCAGCTCGTTTCCCGTCTGTCTCGCTCAATTGATTTGGCAAAAGCGCGGTCGCTTGGCGGCGGCGGGCGACTCCTGACTCCTGGCGGCGGTTCGGGATAGTGACAGCCGTTTAATATCTTACACGCTACACAACGGCTGATGATCGCCGAAAATAGAGTACCCAAACACTGCTTCAAAAGAAGGAACGAAACACTAATATATTGAACGTTCCCATTAGACATAATTTCGAATCACAGAATGTAATGCTTAGATATAGATACTCATTAAAACAACACGTGCAAACAATTAGGAACCTACTTTTTTTTATTTTCAGTGTTCTATACGTGGTCACTGGCGGATAGAAAAGGTTGATAATTGTCAACTTTACCTATAATTGATGCATTTATTTTAATTAGTTCTAGAATCAAAGTTCATTCCGGTACAATTCTATTAGTATTTTCAAGGCATCAAATGAAGCATGAGATACTTTCGAAGGTTATCTAAATTTTCTTTTGCGAATTTCATTTGCTTTTCGTCGTTTGGTTTTTATTATTTTCTTGCTCTAAGTATGTCATAAAAGAATACCCATAGCACATTATTATCTACATTTTATTCTACAACAGCTACTGTTAAAATCAAGATCATCTCCAAGGTTAGGGACACAATTAGCAAAAAAAGGAGAAAAGCAATTTAAAAACAGCAGCGGCGACTAAAATAAAACCCGCGCCGCCTGAGGTCGCGACCGAGTACCCTCCAGGCAGTGGCGCCGTCTGCGGTCGTAACTTCGCCCTCTCGACTTCGTTTCGCGGAGGCCGCAACGGTATAGGGCGCCTAATCCAATAAGGCGGGAAAATGTAGTTTCCCTCGAAAGGGAGACGAACAGCAGGTCAGCGAACTCGTCTGAGTGGCTGCCGGCCCGGCGCGGCGCGGGCGGACGACCTGGCGAACATCGTCGACTTCGAAAACCCGCGACGCAGCCAAGAAAGACGATTTATACGTCAGCCGCGATATATTGACTTTCCGTGCCCGCGCACGTCTCCCCGCGTTATGAAACTTTATCTCCAGGTATTTTCCCGCCCATATTTCCATGTCGCTGACTGCCTCGGAAGAATGTGGAGCAATATGATTGGTCTGAAGAATATGTATATTTGAAGAACCGAGCTCGAATTGGATTGGACGATTTGGAACTTTTCGAATTATTATGCTGGTATGTCAATATTATTTCAGCATCCTTGCAATACTTATTCAGTACTGGAGAGATAGCACATTGAATTCCTTCTACAGATTCTATGTGTCGTATCTTGTAAGAATATACTGATTTTCCACTCTAAAAAGCTTTGTGATTTTAAACTCTATATTGAGCTGATTGTTAGGTTACCCTCCTTAAAATAATGTAAATTATTAATTCCGTCCACACTTTGCCGTAATAATCTAGTAGCAGGTTGTCACTAATAGCTTCATCATATTTTAGGACAGTGATGTCAAATTTTCAACGGGAGACGATAGAAACCAAGCACGCTGTGCTCATGTCTCGAGCTTATCCCCACCAGCAACGAGTTGGCTGAAAGGAAAATTCGTACTCTCAATTTCATTACGCCAAAAATGTAGCAGCTAGTTTCCGGTATTGATAGAGGTTTCGAAATCTACAACACTGTGATTGTCAAAGGATGTAAAACTAATGCTGGTGGGTACTCAGAAATAGATACATTGCTTTTTTTTATACAACGCTGTCAACATTACATTCATTATATTCATGTATACATTATATTCGTTATTCATTGATACACCGCTGTCAAGATTACATTCAGAGAGCAGGTATGAAAGTAGAGATGATAGAGTTAAGGTACAATTCGTAAAGTTCATCACACTGCGTTTTGAGTTCATAGAACATATAAAAGCTCAACGACTCTTATTTTCAAACTCATACAAAGTGAATGAGTTCTAGAGATATCTGATATGTTCAGTCTAACATTACTGAAAACGAAACAGCTTAAAAATCGGCGAGAAATTATTAAACCTCTTTAAAATAGTTAAACTGAATGAAAGCACTTCGCTTGACTGTGGCCTTTTTTCTGACGTTAAATGTGAATGGAAAGGTTTTGGAAAGGAATGGAATGATTTGCAATAAACTGGTATGAAGCTAAAGAACGGAAGTGTATTCAATACTATGAAAACACAGAATAATGATACCTTAAGTGACCATAGTTAGTTAAAAGAAACTTTTGATAAAATGTTAGAGTTGAGTTCGCTGAATTAAATTAGTGAATTACGTATTATATACCAATTAAAATTAGCCCCTGACGAAATAATCCGTTCTAAATGTGTTTATTACGTTTCAACCATTTAATTTTATGTTAAGTCCAAGGTTCAATTTTAATGCATCCGAGCATACAACCTGCTACTTGAGGTTAGGAAGCTCAGGGTGAATCTAATGAAGCCGTAATACGCCGCAAGACTACATTCTAAGTTGGCAAGCGTGCCGGCGCACCTCAATCAAGGATTTGAGGGCGCGCCCGTCCACGGGCAAGGCGAGCGCAAAGCCCTCAGTCTCCGCCTTGGGCATGGCCGCGCTGCTGCAGGCTGCGGCGTCCAAATCGCGCTCTCGAACGTTCTCGAACGCTCCCCACGCTCCAACGGCTTGTGACTCGCTCGCGAAGACTCCCTTGCCGCGACCTGCGTCCACCACCGCCCACAACCGAGACCGTTGCTACCAACGGCCACCCTTCGTACCCGGCACTTGTTTTCTGGAGACAATTGAAGCGCGCGCGGCCATTGTGGCGTTGTTGATGATTTTGTTTCGTGAATACTACGTACACAGCTGGTTGTTCAAATTAAATGGGATACGATGTAGAAAAGCAATGTGAGAAAGAAAAACGTAGTTGATTGAACTTTCTAGAAAATTATATTTAGACTGGAGATCATATTAAAAATTAAACATCGTTCGTGGCATCTGGGCCGATGCTACTGTTATTTTGGCATTTTAACACATTTTGATAATTTTTGTACTGTATTGGTATTTGGTAGTTGAATGCTGATTTATAAGGTTCACGAGTACTCTAAGCTGTAGAACACTTCGAAAGAAATATTTATAAATGTATTTTGTTGCTAAAATACCGAATTTATTGCTGCTCTCGTTCTTGCGTGGAAATATTACAACTTACGCCAGTATTCAGTTCTTTCATTCTTGGAACCTTCAGAATAACTTACTTCTTACATCAATGGGATAATTTGCTTCAATTAGATAAAATGCATAAATCATTGAATTTATAAATGAAAAAGTACAGTTATGATTTGAAGCAATGTGCGTTGAGGCAATATCTCGTAAATCTTTGACATCGTCGTTGCTAATCTTTTTTTACTAGCTAACGGTTTGAATATTTGTTTAGTCGATTTCTTTTCTCTTCCCAAATGTTGTGCCAAGACGAGCAATGCTAGCCTATTACTACGTAAAACGCTCGCACTTTAATGTTAGTGGTGTGACATACAACGATCCTGTCTGCGTAGGTGAGCTAAAGAAACAGTAAGTCGAATTTATTGCTGCTCTCGCTAAAAATGCGCATAATTCACCGTTTTTCATGTGACACGCAAATATAGACGCTGCGAAAGATCGTTGCCCTATTCTCGTTTCCTTTACGCAAGTCCTGTGATTCGCACTAGAGTCAGCCGGTGGGTGAAGAAACTGGGCGAAGGAAAAGCACCGTCCTTCCCAGGAGTATTTTCTTCACGAGGGCATCGCGTGAGTTCAGCGTAACAGGTGTTTTCACAAGCAGGTGTAACTTGAAACGCTGGTCGATGCCTGGGACCAGAACTCTGAAGGTATCAAGTTGAGTGATTGCTTGTCTGTAAAGTGTTTCTCGGAATCACGAACAGTGGAAAACAACGAGTCATCGCCTTCTTTAATTTCATAGTGTTTACTTCTACACATTACACTGTCATGAGTCATTTATGGAGGTCGAAATACATTTTGTTTATGTAATTCTTTGATTGTAACAAACGTTATAGATAAAATCTGTATTAAAAAAAATAATTCACGCAAAACAAAGAAATATCAGGATTTGAAGTACATTAACTTCTATGCTATTTGATATCAGTTACGGTGTAAGATTTGATTACACCTTCACCCGACAGCCGATTCTACTTTCATCGCTGCTACACGATTCTAACTCAAGAGTCGCCTACTGGAAAGCAATTCTATTCCCTTTAAGTATGGGAATCAGCAGTACGCGAACACGTCTGTCCAGGAAGACGAGCGGTTTCTTCCTCTTCCGCGTACGTTAATATATTTCGCTACACTTCGTCCTTAGCAACAGCGGGACAGGAGGAGAGAGAGAGAGAGAGAGAGAGAGAGAGAGAGAGGCGTGGAGGCAGAAACGAAGCGAGCGGGGGAGGCGCGTCCCTGACCCGCACCACGCCCCTCGCTCCATCTTGTGCCGTCGAACGAGGCGCACTGTTGACTCCGCGGCGAGCCCTTATCCACCCACGCCACGTCACGCCTCTCCCTTTTCCCGCCTCCAACCCCGCTCCAGCTACCCTACTTGGTTCCCCATCCCACCTCTCCCGCCATCTCGCTTTCCTTCCCCCCGGGTGTTTCGCACATTCAAGGTCCTACGCCCCACGACTTTGACGTCCCCAAACTTCTCTCACAACTTCCCATCTTCGAGGGTCAGTGCCTTGATTCTCAACTCGTCCGCAATCTTCCAACTCCCGTCGCATATTATTACTAATACAGCGCGCTAGAAAAGTCTCTCTGCAGTGAGAGTGGTAGCAATACAAATTATGTTGGTGACACGAGCTGCAGCTTGTAACAAAAGAAAACGTAAATACAATGCTCACCTCCATGGAGCTTCGAGCTCACCACAAACGTAACAAATGCTGGAACCATTCACTTGTTTCCAAGTGATCTGGTTCCTGCCAACATAAATGCAGTTTTTAATACGAGGTTCTGACTCAGCTCAATGAGAAGAGGGGCGCTCTTAATTTCCTCCCACTTGCACCTTACTCCCACACTCTATAAAGCTTTTAATTCTCAAGCGCATCACAAATTGCCATGGCTTCCGGGTCTGCTGCTATCAATCTCCATTATCCCTCGTTACAAAATGCTTACTGTCCCTTGCCATTTCTATATATCTCTGCAGACTTTTTATGTTCACCGTTATATCTTCCTCGTCTCCACGACTCTTCGCCACCTCCCTGTCCTCCCGTTCTTTTACGCCAACCGCCTTTCTCTATAGCCAACTCAAGGTCGCATTGAATCCCTTACTCCCTCCCACAGACTTACTGACCTTCCACTCTCCCATAGATTATCTGCCCATACTGTTTACCGTAGATTCCATTCCCCTCTTCTCTCCAAATAGATTTCCTTCCATTTTAACTAGACTTCCAGTAACCTTCCACCCTCCCATAGATTACCTTTCTCTTCTCTTTCTCGTAAATACCATTCCCCTTCATTCAAATGCACTTCCTTCCCCTTTAACATAGACTTTCAACTAACCCCTTCTCTCTCACACACAGACGTAGATTCAGTCTTTCCGCCCGCCCTCGTCCTTGCGCTGTTGTTCCTGGTCGCTTCGTGACGGCGAGCGCGTCATGGAAAGCCCCCGGCTCCCCCGCGGCCGCCCCCAGAGGAGCGAAGACCGGGGTACTCAGCCGGCCGCAAGGGCGCCCCGGGGAGCGAACGACGGCGGCGGAACAGTAAACGGGGGACGAGAGACGGCAGAATTGCTTTCAGAGTTCATGGGCGCTGAAGGTCACGGGTTCGACCTCCGCAGGCTTCGGTGAAGAACGCCGCGAAGCTCGGGGTCTCTCGGAGGGCCCATTGTCTCGAAGTTCGTCGAGATAAGTTTTTATGTTCGGCGAAATCTTGGAATTTAAAGTCGAAATGTTAAGTTAAAACTTAAATTAACATTTATAAATTGTACCAAAAAGTAAAATTAACAGTCACTAACAAAACTCGAAATTAAATATTTGCAAAGTAAAATTAATACAGAAGTAAAATTATACAAAATTAGTTTGATTTTATCTGGCAATTTCGGAGATCTCTGTAAAATTTTATCATTAAATGTAATGGAATTGTTTAGGTGGAGATTTAAGTGTATCACTGCAATATGTTACTGTTTTTAATAAATATTAAATTCAAAACTACTTATTGCTACTACAGTATAAAAGTAATAAAATGAGTATGTTTGCAACAAGCTGAGTTCCTGCGTCTTTTGCATACATTTTGAAGCTAATTTTATTTTTAGAAACGCGATTTCACTGTCTACCATTGTTTCCTTTCATTTGCACAGGAGCGTCCATCTCCTCTTCAACCTTTTGTTCCCTCCCCCTCTGACTACCTCCATTGTGCCTTCCGTCAAAGGAACGCCAGCCTTAATGAATGTGTTCTCCTCTTGTGTTCGCAGTTCGTGTGCGGCTTCGTGCTGCTGTGGACGCTAACGCTCATCTCGATGGACCGCCACCGCTGCATCGTGGTGCCGCCCTACCGCTCGCGGCTCACCCCTCGCCTCGCCACGGGCCTCACCGCGCTCACCTGGATCCTGGCGGCGGTGCTGTTCCTGCCGGTGTTCTTCTGGTTCCACGAGCAGCCCGTCATGGACGGCAGCCTCACCGTGTGCACGCTCATCTTCCCCAAGTCGGACACGGTCAACCTGTCGCTGTGCTTCACCATCCCGGTGTTGCTGCTGGCCTGTTTGCTGCCCATGGGGCTGCTGGTGTACCACTACCAGCGCATCTTCCAGAAGCTGCTGACGACGCGCAGCCGCTGGGCAGTGCCGTGCGTGGTGGTGCATCCGGAGTGCTCGGACACGCCGTCCACCCGCCGCGACAGCGACCTGAGCTTCGTGGGCAGCCTGGTGATGCCGTGGTCCCGCAAGATCTCCACGGCCAGCCAGACGTCCTCCGCGCCCCCCAGCGGCCGCAGCGGGTCGCTCAGCGCGCACGAGGAGATGCGCCTCAGCAAGCACCTCCGCGTCGTGCGGGTGCTGCTGCTCAACGTGGTGGTGGTGCTGATCATGTGGCTGCCCATCACCGTGGTGATGTTTCTCATCTACGTGGACGGCAGCCGCCCCAACGAAGACACCGACTTCTTCCTGCGCTCGCACCACTTCGTGTGGGCGCTGGTCGTGGCGCTGCTCAACACGGTGGTGAACCCGCTGCTGTACGGCGTGCTGTCCGAGAACTTCCGCGCGTGCTTCGTCAAGCTGTGGTTCGGCACGCGCCGGAAGAAGCAGAGCTTGGCCGGGCTGAAGAACGGCGCCAGCAAGAGCAACGGGCTGGACGGCGCTGGCGACGGGGGCAAGGGGGGCGCTCGAACCCCGAGCAGCGGGCGCGCCAACGGGTACCCGGTGCCCGGCAAGGCGCATAAGAAGTTCAGCACGTGCAGCCAGGGCTCCGTGTTGGACGCGCCCAGCGGGAACCTGGTGTGAGTCGCCAATGCATCCTGCACATCTCAACCGAATCAGTATTTGTGCTGTGCGTCTCTTGAGACGTGCTGCATATGCCTACAAGAGAACCCTCTCACCAGAACTGCTTGTGACTCAACAGTCTGAACTCTGAAAGATGTTTCAATTGGATTTAATTCAGCGATAGTGTGTAATAATTTTTACGAATTATTTATCTTCTGACATTTTAATACAATCTGACTTAGAGATGTTTTATTCACTCCTGTTTTAAAGTGTGATTTAAAAGTTATCTAAGAAGAGAGGGTTCTTATACTTGCCATGAAGAAATGTGTCCGTGTCAATATAGAAAAAGACATCACTGATGACATTACACCTTCAATGTAAGTGCGATGAACGTCTTTTATCGGAGAACTCTGTAATACGCACGAGATAGTATCTGGTAGAAGAAGATTCGCTCGAAGAATGTATGTTGAATAAGTGGAAGGCAAAGGGGAAAATGTTTGTGATCACTGTGTGATGTTAGGTGATAGTTACCGTACTGTTATAAACAAATTAAGAAATCATTACCAAAGCTACACCAGGGCGTAATTTCTCTCCAAAACTTGTGATGTTAGTAGAGGCAAAATATTATAGATATGCTATCTGATCAGGAACTGAGAACCGAAGAATATATTTCCATTTGTAGAAAATGAACTCAACAACTATACTTTTAAGTGTGGAAGAGTTACCATTTCTTCTGTTCGTAGTAACGAAGGAGAATCTTTAAGAAATATGATTACCACTAAACTCAACGTTGCAAGAAATTTTTATCATTTCGCAAATGTCACCTCACCTCACTTTTCTCTCTCCCGACCAAATAATAACGCATGAAGCTGTTTATTGCCAGACTACTTCTAGCTGCATTCTCAAGTGTACGTTGTAACCTTGCCAGCTCTCAGAGGCGTACTCTCCAGAGACATTCACATCCTCGTGATACAAATTTTACAAAACACATTTTCTCTCTCAAGAGACAAACGATCCTTCGTTACAGTGAAAGTGGAGAGTACACAGTGAACTCTGTTATGAATCTCTCGTTCCAGCCGCCAAGTGCGAAAAATCGTTCCAAAAAAAAAAATAATCTTGTTTCCCAAATAATTCCCCGTAACAATTATACACGTTCATCCTGGAACAATTAGAGTAGTTGAAGTATTCACAAAAAAGAATCG
Source organism: Acheta domesticus (assembly GCA_031308135.1). NCBI lineage: Eukaryota > Metazoa > Arthropoda > Insecta > Orthoptera > Gryllidae > Acheta > Acheta domesticus. The sequence continues at coordinate 88,969,163 of JAHLJT010000631.1, read as the reverse complement.
CACCACCAAAAATGTCATTGTGTTTGTATGGCACCTTCGGCCAAAAAATACTGTTAAATTTTGTATGGAGGGCCCCATCCCCTTTTGCTACAGTTATTGCGGAAGCGCACCGCGTGCCGTAGCTTCAAAAGCCGGCGCCGCCGCCGTCCATTGTGATTCGGCATCCAATTATTCTCCAAATTCTAAATTTCTCGGTCGAATGCATCGCGCTCGTTTGATAACCGCTCTGTGGTTCTGTAGCCGACGTTCATTTCGTGAGGAAAGGGACTGGTAAACAAAGGTTTTACAAAGTACGGATTTGCAGAGAGAAAAGAGGCGAAGTTTAAATCTGGGTCATGTTGAGTTCGACTATTTCAAATTTAATGATAAGTGTGGAAGGATTAATAAAAATATTAAAATTTCTACAATTTGTTGTAATGTTTTGCTGTAGAAGAGATAAATCCAGAAGATAATAATAAATTAGATACATAATAACCAATTTATCTATTGCTGTTTTCGAGTGCGATTAATTTATGTTTATTAATACATACCAATTCTCCTTGAACTAATATTATCTGGATGCACAACGATACCAATTTCTATCAACTACTGCTTTGACATAACTTTTACAAATCAAATTATTGACGCAAAATTCCAGCTCTAGTTGCCGCATAGATTACATGTTTTTAGAATTCAATGTAGACAAATCGAGGACCATCGTATTCAATGTAATGCATTGATAACATTTACTATTTTAAACTCTCAATTGCATTTACATTTTATTATTATTATTATTATTATTATTATTATTATTATTATATTATTATTATTATATTTCCACGACAGAAAGAAATTTTCCGAAAATATACGTGTGCGATTCGTATAGTTTCATACCGCTTCCAGTAGAATTCCGTCCTCAGAGAACCTCTCCTGGAGTGACCTCCATTTTCGGTCGGGGCCCGGCTGTCGAAATGGAGCGTGGGCCCCTGCGGCCGGCGGCGTCCAATACGCGGCGTCCGCTTCCCAGCGCTAATCATTCGCGCGTCGCCCGCGACAGCCGCCCGACCCGACCCGGCGCGGCGCGGCCACGACAGCGCCGTCGCACGCCCGCCCTCTCGCCTCCGTGGCCCGCATGAGGACGCCCACCGCCCACCGCGAAGGGGTGCGCCTCGGCAGTTTTCTCCAGGAAGAGGAGGAGGGGGGGTGTTCAAAGCGTCGGGTGGGAGGGGATCGACTAAGTGGGGGAATAAATCAAAATATTCGCGTATGCAGACTTATTAAAACCCTCCAAATGCTCTTGGAATAGTTTGATTGTCTAATTTCCTGCATTTCAATCTTTTAAATTGTGGAAATCGTAAATGAGGCACGTATCATGGCATCGGTTGTGAGGATCCTAACTCGCAAATTGTATAAGCTTTTGATTTATTAATCGTTGACCAAGTCTAGAAACTTTGAATATTATGTTGGCTGATATTAATGGGTACAACATAACATATTTAAATATTAAAATTGTAATAAATAACAGAATATTTAAAGTTTCTAGACGTCGAACTAAATTTTAAGACATTCTCGTGTACTCGCGCTTAAGTTTTCTTTTAATGTACTTCTTCCGTATGTATAACTCGTCCAGTAGGAAGATTAATAAATTATTGTAATTAGTTGTTTCAACGTGCCAAATAGGCCTACATGTAATAAGATTGTGTGAATCATCAAATTTGTCACAAATAAATCAAAGCATTGAAATTGGCCCAAGACCTTGTCATTTGACATACAAATTAATCTGGAAAGCAAAATTACAACAGGATTTTTAATACTATTATTTTTTGACTATTAATAAATTAATAGTCAATACAAACTTGACATTAAATCTTTCACGTTACCATTACTTTACATAAAACTGCATTACAATTTTCTTCATTGTTGAAATGTTAATATTTGTGGTGGTGAGATTCTTTTAATTGTAGTTCTCCTTTTCTCCAATCTAAAATTTAATACTTAAAAAATTACTTGGTGTTTCACGTTGCTAAAAAGGAATTATCATTCTTCATTGACATGCGTGTCGTGTGTAATGTAAATTTGTCTTAAGATGCATACACTTATCAAATTGTAAACCCTTCACAACCGGCACTTAATATTTTTAATGTACTGCAATGCTCATTATCATAAAATGGGACGTATTGGTGGATTTGCTGTGAAAAGTGCATCAATGAATGCCTCGCTACAAAGGAGACTGCAGACGGATATTTCATTAAGCATCATACTCACATTTATGCACATTCATATTTAAATGCAGAAGGAAAAACTTAAAAACTGTAAATTGAATAAACGAATTGTAACACTACACTTGTGTGTGGTCTACCTCACAGGATTACGAGCGATGGCAGGCTGATTAAAATGATGGAAAACAAGCAAGTGCGTGCTGACTAAAATGTTTGGGGTCACGTGGCCTTAACATACTAAAATGAATAATTTCTACCGGCACGTTTTGAGGGTCCAGTGTGCACAGTTAGCAATTAGGATTAATTTTTACGTGCGTACTATTATACTCCATGTTGCTTCCTATACGACTTAAGACTGAAAATTTTCTTTCCGATTATGAGCTCATAAGGTGAGCTTTCAGAGTATTTGTAAATAAAGCATTTTATCTTGTCCTATGTGATATGTGTCTTGTGTTGTGAATGTGACAAATATTCTCTATACGTCCATATTGTAGATTTGTCTCGAAGGTAATCACCAGTGCCATTGCCGTAGTTGTAAGGGCTATGTAATGAAAGATTGTATTTTGTATATAGTGAGCTCGGAAAGAGAAGTCTTGTATGGCAAATGATGCGGATCATAAGAGAGGACCACTGTAAATATCATACACGATATCATACAAAATATCATATATTTAAATATAAATATATATGTTCTCATAAAACATTGGTCCATAGTTTGTAGAACTCCTTCATGAATGCTGTCTGTTGTATTATACAAAAATAATTTCCAATAAAATATTCCCGATAATTTTAATGAGTGTTTTTTATTAACCTCTTCACCATTCTTATCCTTCACAAACGTTAATTTATTTCAGGGGAAGCAAAGGGAAGTAAGAATGAAGATCAATAACACACAATTTATATTTTTTTGTGATTTATTTTCTGTTCCTCTTCGTACATTTGTGTTGAAATCACTTTGATGAGAGAATAAAAAAAGGACAATGCGTAGCACTACTACAACAGTGAAGGATGTAATTAGATTCCTCCTATGTACTGGCCTAGCTAGTTAGTTAGTTATTCAACCCGTAACTGCTGGGGAAACAAGAGGCCTTTTGTATTATACGTAAGTCAATGTACGGAAAAAAGTCTAAAATTGTAGACGCATGAGATTCGATAAAGCTTGCAATAGTCCTTAACAATGTATTAATGAACAGTTTTACAAGCAGATTGTCAAGAAAATAACTGATCTATTAGTTACATCAGAGGCATTGTTCTTGAAAGTAAATATCAGAAATAGACTAACAGTTTTTTTATTACTTTACATCCATTGTTTCAAAACCATGAAATACTGAAACCAAGTTCTACATCCTTCTTATAAAGAATCGTGTCATACGTAGCTACTGTTCCAGGATATCACAATATCATATTACAGTCTTTCAAAATGGAAATGAGAGCAGTCTATGAGAGAAACATCTCAACGAAAAATGAAAACAGACTCGTTACAGCTCCGCAGAAAATACTAGCAAAGAAACACTGAAAGCGAAGGGCTCAATCGAGAGACGTGGAAATAATTATTTGTTCATCGCTTATTAGGTTTTCATTGATCGCTTATTTGAACTCAATGTCTCATTGACATAGATATTTAAATAAAAATTATCGATATATTGCAAGCGTGTATATTTAAAATCATGATGAATCCACCACGTTTATACTAATAAATCAATGTCAACATGTTCTCTAAAACATCGATGTACGAAAATTTAAACACATCGATGATCAGTAATTCGATAATCGTTCCGCAAGTCGATATCTCGAGGCGGGAGCCCTTGGCTTGTCAGTGAGGCTACAGCAGTGAGAGAGTGCGGACGATGAGTGCGTCGGAGCAGGCAGCCGGCGCGGCCGGGGCGCCTAGTGGCAAGTGCGAAGCTGCTCCAGCATCTCCTCGTACTGGCGCTGCACAGGCGAAGGCTCGTCGATGGCGCGGAAGCCGGTCGCTGAATCCTGCAAGCACAACAAAGAAGCCCAGGTGAGTCTCAGCGACATTCCACAATGGAGAGGTGGTCGTGCAACGAAACAGATACAACTTTCTTGGATGCTAGCGTAATAGTGTGAATAACAGCGATTAAGCATTACTATTTAAATTCTTTATAACAAAACTCGAGGCATCCAGTACTTTCTTTTGTAATATGAGAGTTTTAGTTGTAAGGAGAGGGTGTACCAATCTATGTATTGTGGTAGGTACAAAGCGTGTTTTTCCATGATTGTATATTTTATTCCTTGCAATCAAACTAAGATTTTTCTTCAAAATACAATTGAGAACATGAAGTTTTATAGTACATAGTTTTGCATTAAGTGGCAATAGGATCGTATTCAGTAATGGACTTGGATGCAGAGTGATATTATTATTCAAAGGCTGTTACTTTATTGATTTTCTTCACTGTTTATAGAAAAGGTACGTTTCTTTTTAAATTGCTTGTGAGATTATTACGTAACAATGTGTAACGCTAGGTAGAGGCAATAATTTTAAGAAAGTTGATCGGCACAAAATTATTAACTCTGTTTATCGTAATACAAAAGCTTGTATTATAGCTGCTGTATGTGGTTGACAACAATAGGCTGCAATGCATTGCGTTTACAGTGAGAATTGAGTTAATTCGGAGAAATAGCCTCACTGAAGGGAACATGAAATTAGTTGCTAATTCAATTCGCTGTATTCACAAATGTAGTATTTACAATAGTGATGTTGGTGCAGTTACGTTTTTTGTCATGGCGTCAAAGATAATTTTGCACAAGTGCTTTGCTACAAAAATGGATATAAGGAAACATCACTCGTGTCAAATGACTTAAATAACGTTGTATGTAAAAAGGATTTTGGATCCTTTTTAATGTACTAATATAAATACGCGCGAGTTTCCTTGACGAGAGGATTGCTCTGCCTACGTCACATCAGATACGTGCTGCCAACTGTTACAAAATCTAATGCAGTTACTATTCGCGTGCGGTAGGCTATTATCGTAATACAGCGAAAGATCTGATGTAAAATAGATGAAATTAAAATATTAGAAGTAACAATGAGTTCAGTTAATTCATAATTTCAATTTTGCGTATTAATGAGATTCCTTTTTAAAGTACATACTTCGTTGATAGCGTTTTAAAGTACATACTTCCTTATTAGCTTCGAAATAAAAACCCAAATGAAATAAAAGTCGAAAATATTAATTGCGAATCCAAAAAAGAAGCAAGAATCCTATAAATGAGCAAATGAAACACAATAGAGCAAGGAATATTGAAATCGCTGAAAGCTGAATTTATTCGATTAGGTAGGTAGTCCTGACAATCTTGTCACATCGAGTCGGGCGATTTTTTGATCACTACTAGCTGGTCGAATATTATGGAGCTAAAAGGTCAAGCAAACTTGCAAAAATGGTGTGCATTTTACAATTTTGCATGTTTTACAAACATTCTAGGTCTCACGTGAAAAATTATGTAGCACAGCAAGATGAGAGCACAAACGAGGAAAGTATCGAAAGCAATCTCAAAGAAACAAGTTGTTCTGACAAACTTTCTGGCAAAAAAATCAGAACAATTGCAGGTTTTTTCGGGTGATCTGTAGAAGACACTCGTTTTTTTCAAAACCACAATTAAAGAGTTCAATAATCGGCCGTTTCAAATATTTCCTCGAGAAGTCTTGATAGAGAAAAATCTTACAGTATTATTATTGAAACATATCTTATTCCTCTGTATTACTCGTTCACTTTACATTTGCAGACGGCAGAATTAGGAACTAATGTTTTGAAAGTGAAGGCCCGAACACACAACCGAGAATACATGAATGGCCCCGACGTCAATCAGCATCTGACCAATCAGCTGTCTCCGAAGGCAGCACAAGCGCTACGGACACAGCTGACGAATTATGCGTTTCTGACAGTGAGCTGGAGTCACGCTCTTAAATTATTAAGATAATATACAATAAAATAGACCACACCACACGCTATTCACAACATTCACGTACAATATTTTTATTTCTTCTTTGCACTTATTTATTGCTTAATGGTTATGTTCTTGCCCCACCGGGGTTCTGTGTGCTGCTCACCGCCATCTATATCATATTAAACGGTCAGTATATACTGCAGACGCGCGTTTCTCATTCAGTCGGCGGTGACCTCATGTAAACAGATCGCAGCGCTCCGTCTGCAAACGTAAAGTGAACGAGTAATACAATGATAAAACACATACTTAATGCACGAGATTAGAGGAAAAACATTATTTTGGAGCTTATATACCTCGCTCTTGCACATTTTTCGTCCAAACCTCACGAAATGTATATGCATAAGTTCATGCATTCATTAATGATTTTAAAAGCATATTAATTTGCTTGCTAGTAAAAATTTCGCTGATTCTCGAATGACATTTTGTTGAAGAAATGTTACAATGACAAGTCAAGGTCTTCCGTTTTGGAGTGAATCACTCCGAATACTGGCCTTCCTTAGTCGACTCTTGAGAAAAGGATGACGAGGAATTAGATTACACTCGATGATTCAGAACATTCTGATACAGCAACTAGGTCTCAGCTTACCTAATACTGAAAACGCACAGTATAGTTTTACAACCCAATAACTTGAAATTGGTAGAATATAATGTAAAGATTGTCAAACGTTCTAATAAGCTCCATAATCTATAAATTTTATTTAAGTCTGAAGTGGCTTGTTCAGATTTTAGACATGTCAAGATTTTTTAATATATGTCGAATTATTTTAAATCATGTTCCATTTAACTTAACATTTGATAATTGCAAGAATCTTACAGTGGTTTTTAGAATATTATTTGCAATTTCAAATAACTTAAACTAGTGGTGCTACCTAAGCACATGCTTTTTCGCATTGTTCCTAAATGCTCCGCAATATTATACTACTACATAAACCAAGAAAGGTGATTCCTTTCTACCGAATTTTGTTTTCGATCCGAGACGTGATCTCATATCCTCAGAGTTAACTTGCCGGCATTCATACCACTACGCCATATCAACGCGCATGGTTGAACTCAGGCCGAAGCATAAAAACGTAAATGCCCGATTCATGTAAAAATAAATAAATAAATCGGGTCAAGGTATAAATAGTTCCTCAATAGATACATTTTTATTTTCACATTCAAGTTCAAAACGTCAAAATCAACTTGTAAAGTACTTCTGAAAATTGAAATATCGGTTTCCAGTATGAGAGGTCTCGACATCAGCCGAAACGATTAAGTAATATCAATTTTGAAGAAAATCGGCTGAACGGTTTAGGTGCTATCGTTGACGACAGACGGACGTTTTGCCGTCAATCGACTTTTCGGTTTCAAGAGCCATTAAAACATGGATACTGGCTACACCACGAATTAGAGGAATTTTTCTAAATTTAGCAACAGGTTTTATCCACTTTTTCGTTACCAGAGTCCGAGAATTTTTCTGTGGAAAATTCACCGTTTTCTGGCGCACGATAACATAACTGTCTCTTCTTACAAAGTATTCGTACGGCGAGAAAGTAAAAATGATTTTATGAACACGATATACAATAGTTATTCATACAAACGATTTATCTAGAGCTTTATTCACGAGGGACATCAACTGCACGTATAAACTGCACTGCGGCCGTTCACTGCGCGGAGGTACCCACCCATTCTCACAGATAACGTGATGGAATGTAGATTCTAAGGAAGTTTTATTTGTTTCCACAGATATTTTAAAATACTCGTAAAAATGACAGAATCAGTATTTACAAACTTAGTGGAAAGAATGGTGATAAGTTTAAAATCCCTTCTTGCCCCGACCGAAAGAGTCTGGGACACTTTTCAATGAGGCCTGTAACACAAACAAAACTAATAAGCGCATGGATTCGAAATCTTTGAATCGTGAGGTAAATGCTGGCTGCACCATCAGCAAAGTCATTGATTTGTATCTGAGTCAAAGTTGTTGATTAGTATGTTCGTACACTTGGCGAGCACTTGAAAAACGAACTAGTGGTCCTACAGAACGGCACAGACTTTCCTGTATTAGTTTTTACTATTTCCTTTGGTCAGGGCTAGCTATTCGGACTTGCCACATTCTCTTGCCAGCTGCCATCTATCGGCGCCCAAAATACATATATTTTTTGGACATTTTCTAAATTTTTCGGTTTCCTAATGGTAGAACACAAATATTATTTTAATAATATTAAAGAACAGTAAAACCTCGCCCTAAATGGCAATTTTCTTTAAAGATTTTGGATCTGTTTTTAAGAAAATTGTGATTAAGTGATACTGTAAATTCGAAATTCGAAGCTTATTTTCACAGAAACTTTTTGAGTTTTCGAAAAACTTCATTTTAAGTTATTTGAAGCACTTTAACTCACATATACACTGGTGTTTACAAATTGCGGGAAATATGCATATTAACGGTGTGAGAGATCTTTAAAACTATTACGTTTCTGTAATTTTGAAGAAAAAATGAACTTTACGTCATATTAAAGAATGTAATTAGCCCTATCCGTTCCAAAAGTTAGAAGAAAAAAATTAATACCCCCAAATGTTTAAGAAAGTTTTTCAAAATCGGGGCAATCAAATTAAAATATTGAAATCGATTTTTCGCAGCAATACATAACTTACCCTATTCCACGTATATTACTTACGTACGTATACGGGAAAGTAAAAGGGCCACATCTGGCGCGCTAATGTTTTTACAATGTCAGTTCTTATATGTTCTTTTACTATGGTACTCTATAATTACACGAAACTGCCTCAATCTCGGTGGCGAGGCCATGGTAAAATAGCTAGCATACACACATTCTACCGCTGCCGCCGTGTTCGATCCCCGACCATATGGCGGGAAGTTCGTTATGGCCCTCAGGATTCTTCCCTATCCCCTGCCTCTCATTTTACGTCATCATTACTACCGCTATCATCTGTTCATTAGATCACTCAAGGTCTTCAATGACCTCAGCAGTTGATTGGCCCCTACACACCAATAAAGGAAACAAACGATCCAAAGTCAGTGATCCACCTCATAACGTCTCCTTGTCTCTTCGTAATATGGGAAGAGCGGAAGCAGAGCGGGTGCGGCCCGAAGGTCGACGTCCGCCCGGCGCGGAAGCCCGAGTTCCGGGGAGTGTCGCGCGGATGTCGCGGTGCGACGAGGCTTCCCAGACCGCGTGGCGCGGCCTTCCACTGCGCACTTCCCCGTTTTGGAGGCCAACGCTCTACGAGAGTCCGGTGATTTGTTCTAACAAGTGTGATAAAATAATAATGAATTTATTTTATCTAATTTAATTTACTAGCTCAGTTCTTTGGGATCTATATGTTGACACACCTGCACGGTTACCTGCAGGCTGGTTGTCACTGGATTGCCCTCTATACAGAGAAGCCTGGAAGTCTGAAATTGTTTATGTCCCAAAGGAATTACACACAACGTGGCACAACAATAATTTTGTTTATTAAGAATGGAATTTGAGATTAAAAATATAAAAAATTCTCTTGCTTAATTTCATGCATTAAGTTCACTGTACCAAATTGTCTGGCGTTGTGAAACGATGGCCCCGTAGTTCGTAGCCCCTTGACTTCCGCGCCGAAAATCCGTCTGCTTCTTTCTTGCTGCTCACTTCTTGCACACTTGTTCCACAATTTGTCCGCCCTATTCGCGTCGATGTCCAACTTTAATAATTCAGGTTACATACGCGCCGCTACCACCAGGATGCCAGTCAACCACCAACTCTCTCTCTTCCAGAGCCCCCTTCTCGCCCGTCAACAACCTTCGTTACCTAGTAACCGCGACCGTCCAGATTGAAGCGCGGCGTTTGTTTTGTAATATTTTTGTATATTACAGCTCCGTCCGTCCAGATTAAGGCGCGGCGTTTGTTTGTAATATTTTGTATATTACACAAGGGACATACGGACACCGATTTTTTTTCTCTTTATTTCTTGTTGACCATACCATTGAAGCTGTTTATTACAAATGAAACAGCTTGAATGGTATGTTCTTATCCAAAGGATGGAAGAAACACGGCTTCCACTGAAACTATTAAATTAGATGCTTATCGGTAGAAGAAAAAGAGGTTGACCGAAAACAACATGGATACAAGGAATATTGAAGACAATGAAGAACAAAAAATTAAACTCAGAAGATTCTAAAAATAAAATAAAATGGAAAAGTTAATTAAAATAACATAACATTAGAAAATATAAAGTATGTTTAATGGTTATAGGCAAATGTAAATTAATACATTGTAAACCTATTGAATAAGTAAATAAATTTTTTGTTTGGCCAGAAGACCTTTCAAGAGCATGAATACAATTTTATTAGTATTCACAATAAGGTTTTGGCACCAAAACTACTGTTAACTTATTTACACCATCACTAATATTAGTAGTCTAAGATAGTTATATAATTTTAAAGAATTTTGATTTTAATAAAATGTTTTTTTCTGGGTATCAATAATGATACTACTAATAATTAAGGTGGACGCAATTTAATTTTGGGAAACTTGGATTTGATTCTGCTCGGGATCACAACTAACTGAGATGGGTTCAGCGCCACCACCCGCTGTAGCGCCTCGCACCGGGAGATCTTAAGAGTTCGAGTTCTGACGGTGGCAGTCACGAACACTAAACGTGGATTTCAGTCACTATCTGGAGGAGAATTTTAGTGGCTGGTTGCTGTGATCGGAAGATGTCTGTGGTTTCTTGTATATGAACCAGGCGAATTCCGGATCAGTACCCTAACAACCGCGCAAGATCTTTCCTTCCTCATCCTTACCCCTCCTCGCCCCTCACACACGTGCACCATACTACCACACATCTCGGGAGACTCACTCACACACGTGCACCGCACCTCTCGGGGGACTCCCCACACACACACACACACACACACGAGCACTACACTACTATCTCGGGAGACCTGTCGAGAGCTTACAGAATGTTCTTTGACTGAGGAGAAACCTACAACAGGAAACCCCGCAAACCGATGGTATGTCGGCGTCGTACCTGATCTTCCAACGAGGGAGGAACACCATATCTCTCGATTATAACATGCACTACACTAACGGGACTGTTGATCAGAATAATTAACACACTACTACAGAAACATTATACACTCACGATTCGAACACACGAATTGCTCTAAAAATTTACAACGTAATGTTCACAACATCAAAAAATACGTGCGTCAGATTTAGCTAAAGAAACAACTTTCTCCATGGTGTTATCGCACGACCGATTTTACTTCTTAATTCCATCTGTTCCGCATTGAACTTCATCGTAAAGTTAAAAAAAATGAATTTTTTCTCTGTTTTGAAGGATTTCTCGACAAAATTTCCAGAACTTGATTTTGTAGTTTTTTCGCGATTTGGAGTACAATTCCTCTTCATGAGGCAAAATACCAACAAGCAGCATAGTTAATTTACAAAAATGCACGTTTTTTATTGTCAATTAATTTTTCTTATTTCTTATCACAGAAATATTTTCTCGGTTAAAAGTTAAATCACAATAAATTGCCGATATTTGAAAAACTGATACTTCTAAATAACTGGTTCACACGAAAAAAATTGCTTCAAAATGAAGTCCCCTTTTATGGCTAAATGAATCTCAAAAATGTTCAAAAGTTATTCAGAAGAGCGTCGTCTTAAGCATAGCGTTCAAGCTATTTAATTGTGCAAGGAAAGGCGGAAAGGATATCTTGGGTTGAGGAGTTTACAACATAATTTATTACATAAGCAGTTACTGACAAATATTTGGAAGTGGAATTAATTAAACGTTTATTTGGTTTATCAAAATTTCCATTAAATGAGTACGTTCTTTCAATGCCAAGTTGTAGCAGCAATAGGAACTCGGTAATTGGTTGTATTGATCTGACCTTAATAGACAGAGCTTACTAACAATTACTCCGTTCAAGGAATTGCTTTTTGCCGTTGCTCTATGTGATACGGGAGTATTGCTTAATTGCTTACGCGCAGGCCCCTAGATGCGTAGACACCTCAATGATGTGTCTCTACGTTGACGTCAATAATTCTGATAGTTATAACAGTTTTTGAAAACAAAGGAAAACATTTATTCAATGCATATGTCATGAATAAAGACCGAAATACGACCAATATTAAGAGTTCCTGTTAAGGCAGACGATTTGGTTGGAACAAATCAATGACAATTCAATGCCAGTTTCATACGTCGTTTGTCTAATGTTTGTATCGGCGAAAGAAAGCTGTCCAAAGTAAAGTGATTGTCCGAGTGTGACGTGTCTTCTGTTTTCGAAAGGAGACTTCGGCGTAAAAATACCTGTTCTCATATCTGCCATTCCTCGACAGCGAAACAAATTTCATCTGTCCTAGCTACCTCGTTTCATCCGTCTATAGTTCGAAGTATGCTTCGAAGCTGTGCGCACTTCGGACTTCGTACCCGCTATAAATAATCTGAATTATAACCCGTTAATTCGCAACCCGTAATGTATACAGAAGATGGAGCGAAAAACGGAAATATCTATTGATGGTATTTAAAGAACAACACAATTTACCTTAATGTTAAATGACAATATATTTTAAGTCTGGATGGAGGTGTTCAGTCCTTGTTCAAATATGAGTCGGTCGATATCTTATTTTAAATGGGTCTCGAAGATATTAAATCCTGACATCTTATTATCGCCAGATCTGACAACTTATTAACATAACGTATTTTTACCAGGTATGGAGAAACATCTCCGTACCAAGAGATGAATTTCCATCTACCTCTATCACCATCTGCGTTAAGCTGAGTGCCAGTATTGCCGATGCCTCTGCAGTGACCGACGGAGGGAGGTCCTAGGGTTTGACTCCCGACGGTGGCGGATTTTCCACATCAGCTGTACTGCTAGGTCGGATTCAGCCGCTGCCTGAAGTAGAATTCTAGCGATTGGGTGCTCTGATCGGTAGTTTTCCCTGATATCTCCGATTAATACCACTTGAATGCAGAACCCTAACAAACAAGCCATGGCGATGTTTCTTTTCTCTTCCGTTACACTTGCTTAAATTACAAACACTACACTACCGCACATAAGACCGCACGAAAGCTCATTCAAGCTGTGGTGGTGCCCCGCGGGGGAGATATCGAGTAGGGGATACTCCGTAAGCTGACTTGTAGGTTGGCGTCGAATCTCATCACCTCCCGGTGTAAAATATTTCACTACACTAACAGAACAAATTACCATAGTAGTTGTGCCCGAAATCAATCAATCATCTATCTCTATCAAAAGCTTACCGAATTCAAAACGTGGCTGGTGACGCTCTTCTACTTCACAAATCTTTCATCGAACCCTAGCGCTAACCGCCCACCGCCCACGTCTTGCACAAAGCGTGCGCGCACTATTTTTGCCGAGGCACGCGTATTTACGCGACAAGCGTCGGTGCCGCCGCCTCCGGTCGCTTGTTTATGCACGCGCGACGTGGCACAATTTCTTTGTAACCGGAAACGGTCCACCTCTTCCCTTTGCCTCCTCCCCCCTCTCTCCCCTAGCGCTCGCTTCGCCCCTCCCCTCCCCACCCCCAACCCTCCCTGCCCGTTCCAGACGTAAGCGAAATCCACATTAAAGTGACGAACGCCCGGCCGCTGTAGCGTTGACGTTTAACCCACATCGTGCAGCCTTGTCCACACGCAGCAGTTTGGTACAGCCTGGCAAGTTAAAGGAGATGCTCGGGTGTTAATATTGAGGGGAGTAATGGAATTAGATATTTGACCAATAGACCTATGAGCAGAAATTTTATATTAAAAAATTGTCTGAATTAATAATTTAGTTGAACTAATTCGATTGGCTTAACCTCATTCAAAATATTTAATTTGTTAAAAACCAATTTCTTTTAATCTTACAGTTAGGTCGCAACTGATTAAATGACAAACCCCCAAATTGTTCTATGCGATTTTATGCGCTTTATAATATTGGGCCAAAACATGAAATTATCATGAAAATTCAATAGAATGGAATCAGTTATTCAAACCCGTAAGTGATTTTATTATTTACATTTAAAAGCATATTTACTCAAAATTACTAAACCTATACATTTAAAAAATAATCCAAACACCTTCCTTTGTAAAAATCTGAAGATTGTAAACGCACCTTTGTAAGAGACCTCATTCTTGGTTCCCTTCTTATCACATGATCCATAAGTGAGACTATGAGTTTACATGTGTGGTAGGTAGTATTGCCAATTTTAGAAATGTCCCAGCGCGGTGCCAAATACTCTTTGAATAGAACTGACGACTTCTGCATTCCATGTATATAAATCATTATCTACCTCTATAATTACTGTATAAAACATATCGTACTTTTGGGGCAAAACAAACTGTTCGTAATATGTGTGCCACTTAGTGATAACAGCATTGTTTTATTAACTTATCGACGCTAGGTAATGAAAAGCTCGTAACTCCATTGTGTTACTGATGGAGATATGAGTTTTCATTTCCTAGCGTCGTTATAATGCTTAGAGCGGAATTGCAAAGTGTTTTTAAAATTTTGCGAGTTGCGGTATATTTTTACTTTGTTCTCACTGAAACCATACCCTAGGAAACGCAAGACTACGAAATTATGTCAAGGGAATACACAAGTAGATCAAAAGATTTCTGTAAAAGACGTAATCTCGCATGATAATCGCGTGAGTGAACGTAAGAATACTCTAATACTTCCGCTTATTCTCTCAGTACGTACAGAATCAGGAGACTCCGTGCAGTGTTATGAACCGTCGAGATCTAAAACAATAAGCTGTCAAACGCAAAACAGACACGTGTTTGCACGATCTCTCAAGATTCATTTTCTCGTTTATTTGCAACTGCAAAGTTGGATGAGAATGTGCGGAAAATGGAACCAAAAACCCGAACGAGAAACAAAGCGACATAATCCAACTGCAGAAAGAAATGATGAGATTCATCATTTAAAACATTTCCCGTCCCATTTACTTCCTGCCTTTCACTAAAATGGCTCGGTGCAGTTTCGCCTTTAAGTTGGCGGATGGCACGGCCCAAGCTGGACCCGCCATAAAGCAGACCGGCAGTAGGACAGCTTCCTGGAGCAGCAGTCAAAATACGTGTCCTTTCGGCGTGGCCCCGCCCGCGTTCAAAAGAGATCGCCCCTTCTTTGCACCGCCATCCGCGTCATATCCCGCGCTCTCTGCTCTACGTTTTGCTCCCCCGCACCCGGATGTCCCCAGTCTAGCCGACTCTGTCTCTTTCGCCCGCTGCTGCCGTTGCCAAACCTCTCCACAACCAGGATGGGAAACGACGGAGGCTGCCGGGAATCGTCCCTCCCAGAGAGTTTAGTGTCTTCTGCTCGAAAAGTAGTCTTTTCCCCTCTGACAAACAATTAATGCATGTGTAGGTGTCACATTTATGATTTCCGCATTTCGAAATGTGCCAGTCAAGGAAAGTGGAGATGAAAACTTTTTCAAGAACATTCAGAGCATTTATTCAGACTATTCTGCGTTAGCGAGGAAAGTCTTTGTTGCTCTCATCAGGTCGTTCGCCGGTTGGTCTCTCGCTGGTCTTTTGTACTCTCTTTCCCCGGAGGTACTAGGTGGGGGAAAATCCCGTTAGCAGACGGTAGGTCGGCGCCCTATCTCGCCATCCAGTAAGGAAAATTACACCAACCTCCCAAGAAAAACATGCACAACACTTACGGGACTAATGACCTTAGCCGGAAATCACTAATAATCAATCAATCTCTCTCCCCTGTCGGGAAAATAACCAATTCGCACCCTGTTCCGTCGTTAGTCGCGGTCGCAGCCTTCCAAGGCTATGCATACTCGCTGCCCCGTATTCAAACTTCTTCCACTTCCGCCTCTCCCTTTTCCTCTCCTGAGACGTTGCAGAAATTTCTCCCAATTTCGATTTCGTTTCTGGTGCACCTCGGTCCCCATAAATGCCCACAGTCCTACACCGTCTCCCGCACTCACCCGCCGCCCCAATTTCCTCAATCTCCGATTTTGCGACTCCATGGTAGTTTCCGTTACAGTGTCAATCCTTATTCCTCGTAGTCTCGTATGGACCCTCACGCTACTTCATTATCCTCCATCGTCTCCAGAATTTCAAAAGTCGTGGGAGTGAATCCCACCCGTAGCCGACCTTCTTCCCTTAAGGACAACGACCCTCTCCCGCCACACCCTCAACATCCGCCCACAATCATCACTATCCCCTACAATCGCACCACCTTCCTCCCTAGCACCGCCCCCACCACCAACACCACCTCTTTCCCGTCTACTCGTGACCGCGCCGTGGATGGCCAGGCGGTCTTCCGCGTCTATAAATCCAACGGGATAAATCCAACACCCCCCGACCCGGCCCTTTGGAGCAATATTTTTCTTAAAAATGTTCTCCGCTTCGCGCCACCGCCGCGCCGTTTCGGTCGAGTCTCTGACCCACAGGCCCGAAATAGCCCTCGCGCTGGGAAGGGGTGGGCGGAGCGACCAACACGAGAATTCTCGCGCCTCTGCGTGGGTCAATATTTGCCGTTTGCTGCTGCTGCAGTTGCTTTAAAGTGGGGTACAAGTGTTGGAGCAGTCTTACGTGCCAATCCGCGGGGCTACTTTTTAATGTTGACTTACTTGAACCCAAATCCTTTCACGACGTTCAGCTGTATTTTCACTGTTGGTGGTACCTTGCAAGAGAAATGCGAACGACCGAATAGCTATTTTAAAAATTAATACATAAATATGTTTCCGTTATTGTGGAGAAATATTTCCACTTCACATGAAAGAGAATCTTCAAACATATTACCGCAATTTCCTTCCGTTTCTATTAGAATATACTTTAAAAACTATAATTATTTGTATATTTTTAACAGTTCGTCAAGTAAAGATATTATAGTACAATCTATATTTTATTTCCTTGTCGACAGTTTGGTACAATTTTGTTCTCAAGAGTATGTGTGAAATTATACGGAATACTCGGTAGTTAACAGTTCAGTAAGGTTACTCACGTCATTGTAACTATTCTGTGCGTTAAAGAATTTCACCACCCTTTTGAATCAGTACATCTTTCGCCATCGTTCATTTATTGTGGATCACATGTTTTCCTGTACAATCTGTTCTGAATATTATTAAGGCTATAACAAATATATTGTGCATTCATTTCAAATAAAAACATAATTAAAATTTTTATTGAATTATAATTACTTAGCCAACATCAATATGTTCGTATAGAGTTACTAAACAGTATATCAGCCTAGATTTTAGATGTGTTCTAACTCTTCTGCAGGCCCTGCAGGAATTTCAACATTATTCAAGAAATGCGCTATAAATGACCATCAGTGTTAAACTGAGTCTTCCCAAAATTCTGTCTTCAGGATACAATGCTCACGGAAAAAAACGAAAATTATACCAATATTCAAGGAAGAAGACAAGCTGTTGCCTTCATTTTATACATCTATCAGTCTTACCAGCGCTGTTAGAGAAAGTCATAGAAAGATTGAGTTCAAGAAAGTCGTGATTATGCTTTTAATTTCAGCATAGCAACATTGGTTCCTTTCTCGAAGATCCACAACTAATTTGATTAGCTCGCTTGATCTGTAGACTTACGGTATGGCCTATTAATACACTAATCTATCCTCGAAGATTAAGTACAATCATTTGACTTAATTTAATATACGACTAATACAGCCCTCAACCTTAGGAATACCTGAAAAATTAACTGATCCTTGAATATCTTTATAACAATGTCCAAGTGAACGTTAGAAACTGGCTCACAATATAGCGACGGAAAGTTGTTCCCCAAAGCTCTATTCTAGGACCATTAATTTTCGTGCTGTACACTAGTGATATTGAAGTCAGACTATCGACTTTTTGAAGCAGCTACGGCTATTACACCATGTTACGCGCAAATTCAGTGAAATAGTTTTGTGTACTGCGGCGTCGTTTACTGCAGACTTAATTATGATTTGAAGAAAGATGTCATAAGATGTCTTTCTCTGAACATTGGAGTAAAGCAGAGAAATAAGTGATATTATAGAATATTTCAATTATGAAGGTTCTCTCTGATTACCCCAAATTGATTTACTGGAGCTTCAATCCACGAGACTTGAAATGAAACTTTGAAAAGAAATGACAAGGATAGGACAGTGATCTCATATCATAGTTAATCGATAAAAATCTTATGCTGTATTGCAACTAGAAGCATTACAGCATATATACAGGGTTTTTGTTGATAATACAAATAATGTAAATATATCATTATCTTATAATGGGAATGCAAATTAATACTTTCAGTACTTTTCGATTCGTTTACTCACATTTCGTTTGAGATATTGACCTAGACTCTTAAACGGCTGTGTTTAATCATCACATCGATCATTCTGCAAGGATTATTAAAGTGCGTTGTCTTTCATCTTGTCATTCCGGAACTAGGAACGTTCCCCCAGCCCCTCGAGGCGCCACCATTCGTTATGGCGCCTCTCGTTCGCCAGCGATCGAAAATAGCAAATGACGCTCCTCTCGTGCGCAGCTCACATTTTCCAATTCTGTGGCACGTACTCTTTGCGAACACATCCGCGTGTATTTTACGTCGCGGTTCAATTCGTAATTCTCAGAAAAATTTGTCAACGAACATGGAATTGTTTGAGAAAATGTATCGGGAGATCAGGTCATTAAACTTACTAAGAAGAGGAAATGGTTTTGGTTGAGATGTATTTTGAGAGACAAGCAAAATTTAATGAAAATTTGTTAATTATAAACAAGGAAAGTGAAAGAGAAGGTTTTGTGGTGTGACTGCTACCCATTCGAAAAGGGACGCGCTATGGAGTCCTCGAGAAGTCTGTACAGGTCAAAACAGGGGGAGTGTGAATGTTCAATTGTGACCTGTGATTGGAAGGATTTATTTAGAAGTTCGGGGCCATCTTTATAAAAGGCACCGGTGTGTGAATCGATAAAAACTGTCCCCGACTTGGAGTTGGATAAAAGTTCTTTCGGGAGCGGTACCTGCTTCCACCAGCGCAAGGGGTGCAAGGTGTTTGAAGGAAAAGCGAACAGCGTCTCTTATGGTTGCGTCATTTTCATGTCGTATACGCCTTACGAAAGTATACGTCTAAAAGTAATCGAATCTAACCGCCATTGCTAGAATTGAAGTAAGCTGTAGCAACGTATTGACTCTGAATCGTATTATTAACCCACTTAATAAATAAAATTGTTATTTCGTGCAGATTTCCCTCTATAATAACTCTATTTTAACA
Organism: Acheta domesticus; assembly: GCA_031308135.1. Classification (NCBI taxonomy): domain Eukaryota; kingdom Metazoa; phylum Arthropoda; class Insecta; order Orthoptera; family Gryllidae; genus Acheta; species Acheta domesticus. The sequence continues at coordinate 88,949,807 of JAHLJT010000631.1, read as the reverse complement.
TTACCAGCGATTATTTTCAGTAGTTGAGTTATATCGAAATCACAAGATATTCAGCGCGTGATGATTTTTATTTACTAAAGAAAACCATAGAGCATTATCTAATAAAAAGAAGTTACTCAGAACTTTGAAAAGTTTTCAAACGAATTTGATATTTTGTTCTTCCTAACAGGATTAGCGAAACGATTTTAGCACCAGCGAAGTAAACGTGTACGTCAACGGGTTTGTCTTAATGTTCGTATACGTCTTCCAGACTTTTTATTCTCAAAAACTCTTTAATGACCACAACGGGCGTGTGAAGGGTCTTCGCCTTCAAATCCTAATCAAAATACATTGATTCATTAATTAAAAAAGTTTGGTGCATGTTACGACTGTGTGATCTCACTTCGGGGATATCGGGAACAGGATGATTCACACGAAGTGAGTTTCAGAGCTTCCAGGAGTCGTGAGTGTACCGTTTTACGTATGCTCGCCGGCACTAAATGAAGATGACGTTATGTCGTAAGACCTGATTTACACGCTTCCTTTTGACAAATGATTTCGGAGTTTTAGCGAATGCAAGCATCGCAGATTCCCGAAGCCCAGAACATAAGCCATCCTGCGCACTCGGACGTTTTCTACCACTCCGGAATCGTTCGTCAGAAGTACGTATGTACTTGGCATTTTGTGTTGATTATCAGACTTTACCAGCTAACTAACGGTCTGGGCCTAGTTGAATGATCACAGGTGTTGTCATTTCCAACAATGCTATTTATTTCAACAAGAGCAGCTTTCGATGGCTTAGCCATCATCATTAGTTTCTTCTGTCTGGAAGCCACAAAACGACTACACCTATGATCAAATGACAACACTTGTGATCGTTTAATTTTAAATGCCAACGACATTTCACCATAAAACCAATATTAATTCCCACGCTCAGAGGGACATGTGGCGAACATAACATATTCTCTTCACAGAAATTTTCCTGCCTGAGCCTTCCTTCGTCACACACCTAGAGAAACAGAGACGATTGTAAAGGAAAGCTACATTTCAATTTTAGCGTCGACCGGGAATCAAACGCGGGACCACACCACGGGAAGCTAGTACGCTGCCCAGGAGCCATCCAAGAGGTCTCGTCAAAAGTAAGGGTGTTAAAAAGAGTCAAAAATATACATTTTAAAGTTGAACGACGCGTCAAAAATCCGTTCTGCCGAAAAAATCTAACTTTACTCGAATTTTAAAATTTGGAGTCGTTAATGTTTGTATTGACTAATCAAGGGTTATTTTACATGCTACTACGGTGATGAATTTCACAATATGAATATAAAGTTGACTCCTGTCGCGTTAACAATAATATTTTCTTTTCAAAATAATTATGAATAATTTTTATTTGTACATCAACGTATCCATTGCTTCTCATATTAGAATAATTTACAACGCGAGATATTGAAATTGTGTTTTTTTAATACTTTTCATAGTATGTAGAAAGTAAAAAATTCATTGAATAAAAATTTGTAAATGTTTTCAACAAATGTTTGGCAATTCTTCAGAAACAAGTACACTATGTGTGAAAGAATTAAACTGCCTAAAGGAAATTCTCACGACAAAATATTAAATATCACTACGTTTATTAATTTTGCCTCGTATCCAAGAGTGAACGATGTCATTTCACTAAACAATCACGTGTGGTATTAAAACGTCTCTCCTTTTATTAAAATGTCAAGCCATAAAATTTCATATTACGTTGTGCAATTAAAAACCAAATTAAGTATACTATCGAATATCCTGGAAACTTCCGCCTCTCGAATTTTCTACATGGCTTCTGCCGAGCGGATAATTTCCGGCATAACTTTTGAATTGCAAATTGAAAATTTGTCAAAATGCTGCTGATACTCGAATCACACGTTGACAATATGTTGTTCAAGACAAAGTATTAGTTATTTTTATACTCTTGTCTGTCCTCTTCTGTAAAAATAATTGAGTGGAATTTTAAAGATATTCTTGAAATTGTAGAACTAATTTTAATTCTTAAAATATTAATATAAGAAAAAAATCCCATTAATAACATGCATTTACACACATTTAAGGGGGGAACACGCAACCCATATTGTGAATTTATGTGCCTACCTTCCTCTTGTCATCATAGGTACAAAAATATCTTGGTTGAGCAGCAATGACGAATACATTGCTGACTTAACCCCTATAACCTACGCAAATCTATTCTTTCGAGCAATATAATTGAGTAACTAAGCAGATGATAATACACATGATAATATGCAGATTATAAATACAAATAATTATGTTCGTTATTAACATAATTATTAACAAACTAACTAAAATTATTGACATTACTGTCCTCTGAGTATGGGTTTGAATTTCTATTATTTGACGTGCAAGGGCAACGTTGGCATCAGTCAAGTGTTTGGATCCATTCGTGCTAATTTCTTTTCGGTACATAGCTACCTTTCCTTTCCGGGAAAATATTATCTGTATTACGAGGTCTTTGATGAATACTCGACTGATGATCAAACCTGACAAGAGCGATTCACGTCATGGTGCTCTACTTTGGAGTAAATTTGCAAGAGAGGAAGTAATTATTTATCTCTCCATGATTACAGAACCCCCTTTACATATTTCAATATTCAGTGTACCAAGACTAAATTATTATTACAAATTTGGCAAGAGAGATTAAATTCTAGTTGAAAAGGGTGACGAACTATAAATTATTTTCCCCATGTTATTAAAAATGGTCGACTTTGTTATTAAAAATAGAAAACGGTTGCTTTTGTCAAGGAATACAATTCTTTACATGACAGGGCGGGCAACTTTAATTTCAAACTTCATTCCTTCCATGTTATGGAGTCTCCAATATGAATTTGTGTAAAAGCGGATGAAGTCCCTTATCATGTTTTATGTGAATGTACGGTATAACATAGGATGACTTCCATACGCACAATGAAAACGTTACCATTTTTGCAATATTTAATATTTCACGATACAGTTTCAACAAAAGGTCTCTTTCAAAATTTTCAAGGATATTATCAAAAAAATTTATCAGAAAGAAAATTATTATAAATTACATTTTTAATCAAATTCCATATTGTTTCAGTTGTTCTCTTATTCAATTATTATTTTATGTAGTTATCCAGTTCATTCTTCATCGTGACTTCAACAACTAGTTTTCAATATTTCTGTCATGATGTTAGGGAAAATCATCACAAAAACATTATTACATTCTATTTTTACATAAAAATAGAATAGTATACCAACACGAAATAGATAATAGATTCAAACACAGAAAGATATTGATATAATTTACAATAATTTTAGTTCTGGTAATTCCTTACTCTCGAATACGAAATCTACAGACGGATTCGGTAGCAGCCTTTGCATTTTAGAGAAGAAAGATGAAATAAATCGACGAAGTTGCATTTGTGCGTTAAAAGAAGCTCTCCTAAGTTAAATAGAGGTGAAAAAATTGGCTACCAGGGTTGAAATGTTAATTGGTAGTCAAGACTTACCGAAAGGGTTGTCAATTTCCCCACAGACTAAACTGTGTAGTTCCTAGCCACAGAACGAAAATGATAAGATCCTCGACTTCGTCAATTAAGGAACTCATAAGTTTAATTCACTTCCCTGTAGGATTATGGAATTTCGACATTCACGGTCGTCCATAATACTTTTTCTCTCCCCGCATTTCAAGTCATAGGAAAATATTATATACAGAGATGATGTGTGACTTAAAATAGTCTGAGTTCTCCTCATATGCTTGTTTGGTTTTACATCTAATTAAAAGGCTTTACACGTGCGGGATGCGTGACGGGTGCGAAAAGTTTTGCCGTTCGGGTAAATACTTGCGCTTGTGAAAACAACCCGCGGGTAAAGCTGTCACAAATGAAACAACTCTGTTCCTGATTTTAATCAGGAAATGGATTCGTGGTTGACAGTATTTTCTGAACGTCTGTGCTTGTAAACCTGAATTGACTATTGTTTTGTGAAAGGTGTGAATGTTCTTTTATGCACGAGAAACGATAAATCTGAACGAGTGAAACGGCGTCTTATGGGTGCATTGAGACTACCATTAATAAGCCCAAACCCGGACGGGTAAAGATAGTACGAACGAAATATGCCGGTTCTGGATTTTCTTAGGAACACGTTAATTGTTGAACCTCTGTGCTTGTAAACCTGAACCGGATTTACCTTTTGAAACCTGTGAACGAGATTGGGTTAAGCATAAGACGCGGTAAACCCGAAAGGGTGAAACTGTAGCTGTGAGCAAACGGTAAAACCCGAGACACCCAAAGCCGGACGGGTAAAGCTAGCACAAACAAAACCCATGGCTTCGTGATTTTCTTCACAGTATGTATTTGTGTTTCGTCATATTCTAAACGCGTGGAGGCATAAACCTGAACTGGGTACAGTTTTGTGAAGCGTATGAAGGTGAAAAATCTTGGGACTGTAAGCTTTTCGAGATTCAGTTATGAGAATACGCAAGGAAGGTGAAACCGATACGAAGAAAAATCTGTCACTGGAAACTTAGTTTATAAGCAGACAGACACTACCGAAGTGGTATCACCGGCGGGTCAGCAGCATCTGTATGTGCTGTGCCATCTCGTGCGGGTGAATGCGTGACCACGACAGATGGCGTCCGCCTGGCGCTTGACTCCTCGCGTGACATAGGGGAGATCCTCGTCCCCCAACCCCCTGCTTCCATCGGGGGTCCTTTGTCCCCCTCGCAAGAGCTCCCCGGGCGACCATCCACATCGCCGGATGACGGACCGCGAAACTCCCCCAATTAAGCGTTTCCCGAAATGCATGAAAAGAGTGACTCAGGCGGAGATAAAGCCTGGTTTGTTGTATTGTGTTGCTGACAGGTTGGTGGGCAAGATTTGTGTCCTTTTGAATTCGATTCTTTGAGACAAAAGTGACGGGCTGAGTTTTCCCTGACCGTACATGGGCCGTAAAATGTGTTTCATTGTGTAATGTGCGAGAAAATAATGAGAGATCGTGTTTCTGTTTGGGCGAATGTGGATACATGAGAGAAGAATATCTGACCGATCAAATATAAATGAGTGAGCTTCAGAACAGAGCAGCTGATGTAGCCGACGAATCAAATTGAATAGACGTTTCATGTTCCAATGACTCATAAAGTGACAGATCAGAGAGAAAATGTATTAATTCGGAAACATTTCGAATAAGGTAATCGTGCGTACTTCTCAAAAATGTTAAATGAGTTCATACACAAGAAATTTTTGATATGATGACAATTGAAAATAATATGGTATTAATAGATAATGCTACAACTGAAAGCATGACTTTACAGATTATGTGTAGCTGAGCACGAAGTTTGTGCTTCAATGCAGTTTGTTCTGCAACTTGACTTTCACGCTGAATTTCACTGTAGGAAACAAAATATTACTTGCAGTTCTCAAAAAAATTGTTCATACCTTTTATTTTTCAATTATTTTCTGAGTTCTACAATCTGTAAAGTTCTGATATATTTTTTTAAATTTAATATTTTTTCGTTACCGTTCGAAAGATAATTGGTTGCACAGGCAGTACCGGTTGAAATAATCAGTTACTGTAGATTTATCGCATATCCCGTATTTAATTCTGTGAATATAATCACCATGTCTTCATTACTTAAATAGTTGTGTTTTGAATCAAAAACCAACTTAGCATCTTTACTAATCTCACTTTATCAGATGTAAATTGACAGTACCAAATAATCCTATTAAATTGGTATAATGAAATGAATTCTGAATGTTAACAAGGGTTGAATAACTCAGTTGCTTACATTCACCGGGAATGAACGGTGAAGATGCAAGCAATATGCTCTTCCGGTGCTATAGACATATCTCCATCTGATGGAAATACTGCTATTGCGTAAAATTAATATACACCCTTACCTTGAACAGAAGATCGTTCTTGCCCTTGTAGGGTCCGAACAAACGGAAGAGGTCAGGTCGCTCATTGTAGAGCTTTCCAACAGCAATTACAGCGTGCCTGATGGCTTCCAGCTCAATCTGAGACTTGGTGGTGCTAGTTACCACCTGAAAAGAAGAGATCATGGTCAGGAACTAATACCATGTATTTGTCATAACAGACCTTGGCAGCAAAAAAAGTATTGGTTGAAGCGATTAAAGCCCAATTTTTCGGATGAATGCGCATTTAAAAGTGTGTTAAGCCAATTGAAGCAGTGGCGTAGCGTGACTCACACGTTTGGGGATGCTCAACAATAACACACAAAATGTCACTATCAACTACTTCGTCTAACAGGCGAACGCAACACAAGGCAGATACACTGGGACTACTTCCACGATCTCGATTGCTTACGACGGTGTAGGCGCTTCCTACAAAATCCTCACATCAGTCAGGGCTGCCGATGTCTTGAAAGCAAATTATACAATGGCTCAGCTTTAATTCTTATACGCGAATGGCAATAAGACCATTTGTTAATTTATACATTGCAGACTTAAATAATATGTAATCTATTTAAGAGATAATACAATTTCTTGGATATTAATTAAGAAATAGTAGTCAGGCACTATTTCTACAGGTTGTACCCATGATCAAGCGGGGACTCCCGAGTGAGAGAGAGAGAAAGATAATTTACTGAACGCCTGAAGTGTGTTGCGCTCTCGTGCACAAACGAGCTTCTTTGCGCAGTAGATGCTAGCGTAAAGCAGTCGGGGTTTCTCTGGGCCAGGGGTGAAGAGGGGAGAGGGGGACCTCGCCATCTGCGCATGCGTCATTGCTCGTCGCAATCTGGCGGCAGACGCTGAAGTATTTTAGCTTCCAAGCAATCAGAGGCCAACTTCAACAGCCCGCCGATTTCAATCATAGGAAATCAATTTTAAATTAGTACAAAACGTGTTTCGCTCAACAGACCACTTGTAAGATTATCAATACAGTATTTAAGGTTCTTATATACGGGGATGCTCAGCATCTCAGCGTCCCCTGACGCTACGCCACTGAATTGAAGGCTGGTAAATTCGAATATTTGAACGTAGGAGTATGAGTGTGTGCTCAAAGAGAAGCTATTATGGAACTTTCAATTGCTTAATTCCTTCTAGTTATCGTTTTGTAAGCTAGTAGAATACAAGTTTTTTTTTACTTTCCCGTATACGTACGTATACACGGAGTGATATACGTAGTATAGGGAAAGTTATGTAATGCTGCGCGAAAAAATGGCCAATTTTCGGCGGAAAAAAATTAATTGCCGGGCCGTGAAAACGAATAAGTGGATAAAACCAGTTGCTAAATTAAGAAAAAAAATCTTCTATCTCGTGGTGTGGTCAAAATCCATGATTTGTTGCTTCTTTATACTTAAAACTCGATTGACTGCATTCCGTCCGTCTGTCCGTCTGTCCGTCTGTGGTCAACGCTAGCGCCTAAACCGTTCGGTCGATTTTCTACAAAATTGATATTCCCCAGTCGATCTGATTCTAGTCGAAGCTTTGTGATTTTGAAAAAGATTCTTTAAAATTTGGGGGTACTTTATATGAAGCCCCCCGGGGATTTTCAACATTTTCTCAAAAACGGCTCCAAATTTTTTCTTTAAATTTCTTGTATGAATAGAGGAAAATACACTTTTTAACATGGCATAGGTCCGATTTTCACGTACAGCTCTGAATTTTCGAAAATTGTGAAAGTTTGAATTTTTTTCGGCGTCTTTCTCCAACTACAAAATTGAAGATAGAGATTTTTTCTTCAAATAAAATTTGTTCTGCATATTGAGTTCTTTAATAAAGGTCATGTAAATGTTTTTCACAATTTGGGTAGTTTTCGTGCAATATTGCGTGTAATATGTGCAATTTTAAAAAAATACAAAAACAAAATTTTCTCAAAAACGGCTCCAAATTTTTTCTTTGAACTTTTGGTAGGGATAGTGGTAAATGTACTGTATCAATGACATAAAAGCCATTTTGGTCTATCGGTTGTTTTCAAAAATTACAAAAATGTAAATTTTTTTACTTGTCTCTCACGTCGTTGATATTTACATTATCGGCGATTTTTTCACATTATTATATTTACGAGTATATATGCTTTAAATAATGTCAAGTAAAGTTTTTCGAAAACACTACCGTTTTCTGTGAAAAGTAGCTCAAATTTCGGCATTTTCAGAAATGCTCAAACGTCATTTTCTCGTATATGGCTGCAATTTTTTTCTTGAAACTTTTGTAACGGATAGTGCTAATTACACTCATTAGTATAGCGTGAAGTTCATTTTCAGTTTTTTTTGTTTTTTTTCAAAAATTACATAATTCTAATTTTTTGAAAGATCTCTCACATCTTTAATATGCACATTATCCGCAATTTGTAAAGATGATTATATTTGTGAGTGTAAGTGCTTCAAATAACTTCAAATAAAGTATTTTGAAAACTCAAACATTTTCTGTGAAAATGAGCTTCAAATTTCGCATTTTTAGTAGTGCTAAAACGCCATTTTCTCTTAAACGGCACATAATTTTTAAAAGAAAATTGCCATTTACGGCTAGGTTTTTGTGTTCTTTAATATTCTAAAATTAATGTTTCTGTTCTACCAATAGGAAACCGAAAAATTAAGAAAGAGTAGCTGGCAAGAAAGAGTATGTGGCAATTCCGAATAGCTAGCGAAGACCCAGGAAAATAGAAAACTAATACGGGAAAGTCTGTGCCATTCTGTTTCTGTTTTTTGACAAATAAATAAATAAAATAAATACGGTCATGCTTAATTTTTTCAAAATACGAGTAGTTTTTCTTTAATTTTGTGACAAACGTAATAGGCCGCTGTAAATTTACTGCGCTTCGGACAGCTGGATGCGTCGTAAATTAGAATGTGCAATTTTGTATATTATTTCTTTGTTCGTTTCTTACATTCGAACATTGTTATAGACTTACACATTAATATTTTAGAAATTGTTTATTTTGAAATATTTGAAATAAGTAAAAAGAATTAATAGCTCTCAGAATAGCGACAATGCAGGGTCTGCAACAATGGAATTCACTTTGCGCTCGCGAATATCTGTGAATTAGTGTCATTGTTGTGACCTAATGGAGCTGTATGAAAAGGAGTTATAATTGTCTAATTTATGTTGATATTTGCAGGCAAATTTTTAGTTTTGCACCAAATGCTGTACCATTTGTAGTGAGTAGAGAATTTGTTGCATGATTTTAAAATACTCTTCCCTAATCATGGCCCAATGGAAGGCATTTCTATATTTCCAGGGTATCAGGCTTCTTTTTCCAATACAGTGTTACAAAACTTTTGCATTCTATTTTTGTGAAGTTGTAGAATTCACATAGTTCTGACAACACTGCAATGGAAATAGTGAGTTCCAAGCGAAGATGTTAGTAGCGCATAAAGTGCAATATTTCAGTACTACTTAGCTGTTTCCTCTAATAAGGGAAAGTAAGTGCTGTTGTAGCACCACTAGTTTTAAATGTTTGTTTCTAAAATCTTTTTGTAATAAATGCCACAAGCTGAGTTACCTTTACATTAATTTCGAATAAAACTAGAAATAAACTAACTCTCATCAAGAATTCCTGATATTTATTGTAATTGAGATGCAATCAACGTTGAAAATAAAGAGAATAGTGTAAAAGAGATATAAAAGGAGCAGTAATTTATCTTCCATTATTTCCTTCTTTGTATTCTATTTCATTTTGAATATTTTCATCTTCTAGCTTAACGAGCAAGATAGAAAAATGTGAAAATTGTCTGCATTTGATTTCTTTCAAGTGCAATTTGAAACATTATAAAATATTTCTTTGTGTTTGGAGCGTGGTCTGCATTCACGAGGCAAATACTTTTTAATAATGTCAAGAACCAATTAAATAATGGAAATTAAATTAAGTGGGAAAAATGAGTGTACGTACCAAATGCGCGGGCACCTGCGCTAGGTTACAACTCTCGTACTGATCAACGGGTTTGCGAGAGCCGTCGGGGCACAGTAGTTCGTAGTCGCTGCTCTTCAGGTTGCTTGCCCAGGCTGCAGTGTTCTTGCCATCTACAGGAGAAGAAGGAAAAAAAATCGATAAATATCCAACTCTCCAATTCTCATCACTTCTAAAACATAATTAATTATTAGGTGAAAGAAATCATTCAACATCAGAAATTTCAGTTAAAATTATTTTTTCTATTTGAAATTGATACAAGCAAAATATGGTACGTACTGTGTAAAATTGAGAAATTCGAATTTTTAATACAGCACTATAGTCAATCATCTAACTTCAGAGAATTTTGACAAATGCCACAATAAATGCTTAAGAAATCGGAATGTTTATGAGATTTCTTCAAGAAATAAGGTACTATGTGCTGTAGTATGCCATTATTTATTATCTACAGGATTTCATATGTGTAGTGCAGTATTTTAATGGTACGTTCTCTTAAAGAAACTTCATACATACAGCATTTTCTGTACACTTGCCAGTTTTATGTTCGATTATCCGAATTGTCGAATATCCGAAGTATACCTGGTCCAAATCAGTTCGGATAATCGACGTCCGACAGTAATTTATCATTGAAATAAAACCGAGGTAGCGTCAAATAACTGCACAAATGCACTAATTTAGCCTAAGCAATTATTTCAAGGAAAGGCGTGAACGAATTCGGTGTTCCAAAGCTAATCTAGTAAAAGGCAGCTCACTCTAAGAAAGAGTGATAAATTATAATAATAATAATAATAACAATAATAATAATAATAATAATAATAATAATAATACAATGCACACATAGGTTCAATTCACTATGTACAAGACTCTTAAAATATATAGTAAAAAATTAAACAAAAAATTAAAATTCAAGCACGAGACAATCAGAAGGTTCATATCGATACGAGCTGGAAAATGCATTGGCAAGGAAAACAAAACGAAGGATTGCGAATTTCTTTCGAAGAGCAACGCTACCTTCTTTAAAACTGCTGTATAAAATTAGATATTTTAGGATAAATATATTTGTTTGAAAAGTGGTGTCCCTTTGACAAGAAACAAAATTCAAAAAGAAATTGCAAATGTTTCCTACGTGATTCTTTGTACGCGAATACGATTGCTTAAGGTGCGCACTTGAAGGTTAATACTGTAGCTATCCAATATTGAAAATATCCGCTTGACTCCATTACTGGAAATGCACAAAAATGCACTGCAGTCGTGTATAAATCAGCGCGCAAAGTGCATTGAGATTTATATCCCGAAGATTCCGTACTTCCAAGCCAAGTTCACGTGACAGCAGGGTTGCCCTCGACGCCGTAAATTCGCGGAGCGTGTGACAGCGCACTGTTTAACTTTTCTCTCACAAGAGGCGCCCTCTGCGTCGTATCCTGCTGCTCCAACCACTCGTCAAGCGGCTGCGGAGGCGGCCGCCGCCACAGGCTCCGTGCGGACGCGCGGCGGAGAATGTCATTGAAACGCGCACGTGCGGACCTCCTACAGCGCTTCCTGTGCTGCGGCCTTGTGCGCCGACACGAGGGCCGGCCAAGCACAGGGAAGAGGTTTTATCAAAGCTCGTGTGATTTGTCGTGTTCGGGAATTTTACCATGGGACTGCGACGTACCTAGGGATGGATCTATGGATATGGCTCGTGCCGAGGGCGCTTCTAGCAAGGAGCGCCATTCGGAATTTATGAAAAGCAGGTGAATGAAAATAATTTCTAATTTAGGCTCTATACATATTATATGTAAAAGGATGGAATAAATAATGTATTAAACTTTTATAATGTATGAAACGTGGTCTTATCATGATCATATTTATCTTATCATTAGTCTTATTATGAACATTTTTATTTGTTGCCAGTCGATGTTGCCCCTGATTAAATTATAGGTGCATTATCTATGTCAAAATAATGTATTATATACTGCCAACATTTCAACCTTACTTTCTTCAAAGGTACAGATTACACGGTACTTTTTTATATAATTTTCGAACTAAATTACATCGTAATTTATCGTGATTGCATCTATAATTTTTAAAACATTATATTTGTATTGTATATTGTTATATATCACCTAAGCAATCAGTATTGGGTATAAACTTATTTTGAAAACTGTACATCAATTCTAATCAAGGTACTGTACTTTGTAATCCCAAAGGTAACCCGAGGAGTTGGTACTTTGACAGTAATACAATAATGTGACAGATTATTTTTAACTATTCCCAAGAATACATGGATTAGTTAATTTTTATTGGGAATTTTTATAAGTGCGCTGTTAGTGGACATCCAAAAAGGAAAATCTTATTACAGAATTTACTTTTCATGTAATCCAATTAATAGTTTGATAACCTTACAATTATGATGAAAATATGTACTGACAATACAAATTGTATTAAAGGTTACGAAAATTAATACAAATTTGAATTAGATGTACATTCTGTACGTTAATTTATTTTATTTATATTCACTTATGATGATGTCTACCTAAGATCTTAAATAAAGAGGGAGCAGGTGGGCATCCTTTGTAAAACGAACTCTGGAGACTAAGACGCCGAGAATACCGCAGGTAAGTCCTTTCGGTGCTAAAAGGGGTGACCCATCCCATTAAAGGCAGTGGAATGAGATCATTTATGATGGCCGGGTTGGAGGTTTCAAACACCTGTTGAAGATGAAGCGTACTGTTCTTTTAATGTCACTAGTAATGTGAAATTCTTGGGTCAAATTGTTAAACCTCGTAACGTTATTGTTTGTAAAGAAATCTGGGAAGACAGATGAGCAGAGGTTTCTTCCTTCTAAACATGTGTTGCTTTTTTATTCGATACTTGTACATAAATCGGAATTGGCAATAGAGAATCACCATTTCCCTCGACTCTGCTTGAAACGAGAACATCTTATTTTATTTTTTAAAAACTTGAAATGACTTGCAATTATGTATACTATAATATTAAACATAGGTCCATTAATAGTTGCTTTTAAAAATAGAAAATACTCTCGATCACCATTGCATATACGTCGAAGAATGGTTTTCTCTTATTGGCAAAATACTTTTCTCATAAAGGCAACGAACAAATCGTCAATCACACACGTACTTCGCGGCAACTGCAATCTATTGGACAACCCAATTGGATTACCCAAATCGCTTGTTTTTATTTACTAATTTATTATTAAAAACTGTTTTATCCCCAACATTACGGAAAAATTATTTTCACGTAATTTACCTGTGGCCACCCATCAAATCCTGTGGCACCCATCAAAAGTTGTATACACGTACACAGTTATTGTATTTTACTGACACCGACTAAATTGATAATATTGGTTAATGTGAGCTTATGGTTTACCATAGAAAATGGGAAATCTCGATTTCAAGTGAACTCATGCGTTTATCTTAGAAAATGGTTAATGACTTTTACATTTACCACACATTTCCAATCCAATAAGCTCCTCTGGTGAACTAAGAGGGCAATCTCCTCCATGAAACTTAACGAATAGTTCTGCCAATGACAACGACATTTACTTCTGTCTGAAATTTGTCCAAACATTTTGCAATTCATACTACACTTCACTTTTGACTCGACTCACTCGCCCGACCAACCAGATTTGGGGAACCCTACAGGCATTCATAAATCACATTCCTTACGATAAATACTGCAGATATTTTCCTTTGCTTTATGGGCGGGAGAGCGCCGAGTTGAAGTCCTTGCGCCTACACGAAATGTTCGAATAAGCTCACTTATTCCGGAGATATATCCTCCGCGCACGCCCGTAAACTTCTCAGCACGCGGCTGCTTAAACGAAGCGCGAACGCACGGCACGGCGCGAGTCGGTGCGTATTTTACGCAGAGGTGCCTCGGGGAGAGATTTAGCGCTCGAGTATCCCGATGGAACGCTATTTCCCGAAGCACGTGATGGCAAGTGAGGAGGCAACCTTGGTTACATATTCAATTGGAGGTCTCCAAGCAGGCACGTAGCTACGGGAGGGCCTTCTCGAAATAGTTGTTAACGGCATTATGACGATGTAGAGCAAATAATGGGCGCAGATGACGACACAGTCCGCTGTTTGTGATATCATCTGTGCCGTTCAATACTTTCCGAATTACCTAATTCTAGAAAAAAATGCGTACAAATAAATACTTTGGCTTAAAATAGAGGTAGTACTCCAATGCCATATTTTAATGTAACTCGTTTGTTTCGATTGATCTTGGTGAATGGCGGCCTGTAAAATCCTTCCTCTCCCAACGACGCAAACCCGTAATAGTGGTTTTCATTCCTCTATTTGGTTATGTTAAGTCGATATAACAGAACAGTTACACGAAAAACATCCATTTAATGGTGAGCTTGGTTATGTCTTTTGGAAATTAAAAACGTTTCGTAAACGAACTTTACTTTTACAGTTTAAAAATTCAAAAACTCCTCGAGATCACAATGTGCCAAATTGTGTCCAGAAGCGGATTTGGCGAAATTGACATCACGTTACTCTTCAATATTTTTATTGCAAGTGTTCGCTCGACAAGCACCCTACGAAAAGAAGTTCCAAAGCACTATTGCAAAGGTCTGATTGTCGCTCAGAGAAAGAAAGCTAATTCGAATCAAATTAGAAGCACCGTAATAAAATTATGATCATACGTTAAAATCAAATGTTAGTTTGTGAACACTATAGTGGATTGTTTATTATATATATATATATATATATATATATATATATATATATATATATTACCCAATTTGAAACTTCATTCCAGTATAAATCACGGTAAGTATAAAATGTTGAAATTTAATATCCAAAAGTATTATTCCGCGTAATGTAAAATTGAAGTTGATGCAACATTCATTTATGTTCCTCAGTTTTCTGAATGGCTTATTTATAGTGTCTGTTGTAACCGTTAAGTTAACGTATGTTATTCATGTCCTCTTGGTTAGTTTGAAAGTTGAATTAATTATTTGGTTTGTAGATTATAAAAAGGTTCAAACATACTACTGGTTTTTTATCCCACTACTTTTGAACCTACTATTTTGCAACATTAATTTTTTAATAGACGTAATAAATAATTTTACCTTTTATTTCTTTATACCATGTTTTGTTCATCTTTCTTCAAATATGAGAAGACGATATTATGTGTTGATAAATATTTTATTTCTATTACTATATTTCTCAGTGACACAAAGGAAGTTCCAGGGCGTACCTCTATAACTGCGCTTTATCTCTATAACCTTAGACAAACTTGTAAAGGTCATGGAGACAATTACTCTGTTCGCACTGGCAGTATTCCGGGACAAAAGTCGCAGTTAATGGGAACCGTTGACTGATAACATTAGACTAGGATTCTAAACATATTAGTGCGCACTTATACGAGCCTTTGTATATATCACGATCCTGTGCTTTGCTACTCGGCGAGGACGTGTGACACTTTAAAATAATCCACGCAAACGTCTGGACAAAGTGCACCCCTCCACCCGAACGAGGAAAACCATTCGATTTCGAAGCCTGAGGGAGCCTTCTGGAACGAAGCGTCGTCGTGGAAATGCGTCACGCGTTCGATGCTCGTTTGTTTGCGCGCGGCCGCGCATTAGAGCGACGCTAGCGACAAAGGGCAGCGACGACGCGACGCGACGTGCCGGACGGAGGGAGCAGGGCGTTTGAGCATCGGGCGGAGGGCTCTGGCCGATGGACGTTGGGCGTCGGGACGTGGGAGAGGACTGGTGAACGACGGGGGTCGTGACATGGCAGACGACAGGTGGGACGCGTGAGGCGGGGAGCGAGAGACGGGAAACAAGAAGCGGGAGGCATGAGGCGAGAGGCAGGAGGAGGGACGTGAGAGGCGGGCCGAGAGACACGAGAGGTGGGTCGCGAGAGGCAGGCGGAGACTCGAAAGGCGGGCCGCGAGAAGCTAGTAGAGGGAAGCGAGAGGCGAGAGAGAGGAGAAGAGGCGAAGGGTAGCTAAAAGGGCCTCTGTAATCTCTCTCTTCTTCAACAGGTTCCGACGTCTAACGAATGTAAAATGGAAAACGAAAAGGGAATGAGATACAGTTGCCTTTTGTAAGTACGGTATTGCACCTTGTGTAAGATGTGTTGGTGACGTTGCCTCTGCGAATTTCGAATGTAACTTGCAGGAGAAGGCTGCTTTGCTGTGTTGCTGTTCGCTGGTATTTGCTAGCGTTGCCTGTCACTGATATTGATGGTTGATATATAGGAAGGAAATTAAAGATGTATTAAAAAGGAAATTGAGGACATCGAAATGAGAATGTCCGAATAGCTAAATAGAATGGCTAAATAGAACTAAGCAAACTCATTAACTTTCATCAGAAAATTATTCCACTAGGTAAAATTCTTTCCGAGAACATTAGGCCAAATATATTCAAATAATCTTTGAAAATGTCGGAGAAACTGGAAAGCGTAACACTTTCAAGAACTACTTAAAAATTCGTCTTATTAACCACAGGCTGTTGAACCCAAACCCTCATATCTCCCGGGACTATCCGCTTTCTTCGACTAAAGATGTTTGTCAGCGTATTATTAATATGCAAAACTCGTTTCGTATTTTCTTGTAACGCGCGGGTCGCGCTAACGTGGTTTTTCGATCTAAAGATAGCGGAGGGAAGTCTCAGGTGACAAGGTCGTTCCTCCCACTTGCCGTCTCGTTCTTTGACATTTGCGTCATCCCTCACGCGGGCCACTTCGCGGCGGTGATCGCTCTGGAGGTTCCTGGCTCGTGTCTGCCGGGAGTGCCGCCGCCGCCGCCGCTGCCTCCCCCGGGAACTGAAGCGCTGCCTCCGGTTGGCAACGACTACGCGTCAGCCTTTGAAGACACATAGGTCTCACATAGGAGACTCGCAGGTCTCACGACCGGCGCGATGAATAAAATACTGAATATCGGAACCTATTCTGCAACTATAACCCAACCAAGGGTGTGTATAGAGTTTCAAGAATGAGAATGAACGGATCGTTTTGAAATTCATCCGGATAATGTTGGAAACGACCACAGAGCTGGTTAAAGAAAGGTGACTACCCGCGAGTGAGGTGTCTTGTCTGTTGCCAATAAGTATTTTGGCATAAAAATACTTTGTAAAATTACGCGTTGCGCAGACTCGAGGATGTTTTATGGAAATCGCGAAGTTCGAAGGTCGGTAGCTAGTCGCCCTAACTCGGAATTGCGTAATGAAGTGTCAATTGACGTATATAATAGTAAAGTTAGATTAGATGTTAAGGCGTAAATAGAAATTTACGTCGGACACAGTGGAACTTCAAACTAGACACCTCTCATTAACCTCAGAAACTTAACTCCAACAGTCTGATTTCTGTTTATCTACCTCATATTCGTTGTAATATATTTCACCTATCTCAGCCAACTCGCTTTGGCCAATGTGCTCTTTATCCGGCTTAAGGTCAAGTAAGCTTCCAAGCTATTCCTGTTTCGGCCATTAACCACCCACTTTGGATAATGTGAGCGTTTACCGGTTAATTCTCGAATTAGCGAGATGCAGACAGCCGTATCGTAACTACAAAGGACGGAAGTAAACGTCGAACATGGACACGCTTTGATCTGCTTCTGAACTCCTGAGGGAGTAGATATAGTATTAATGTCATCGGTTAATCGGGTTCAATCAGTCCCTTACAGCCACGAAGCATTTGCAAACTCCGAAACACACATAAATACACACAGAAATTGCTTGTTTGTTGATGTGCTGAAGGAATACGGAAGCCTTTTCGATTTGTGAATTGTGTGCGCGATTTCGGTTTAAACTTTACGTCGTGGTCGTAATAAAGGTCAAAGATGAGAATAATGAAGCGGAACCAGAAATCTAAGTAGACATCTGCTTTAGAGACGTCAACAACCAACATCTCATGTTGCGCTATTTTAGTCTTCTTTGTCATTTCCTATTTCCACCTAAAGTTGTCTTCGAGCAAGTTAAGAGAACTATATATAGCATACGGATAGGAAACAATGATACTCGCATTGTGATTTTCAGACAATAGTGATTCTGCCTTGCGAATTTCAATTGTCATTGATTCATATTTGCTGTTTGTAGAAATTAAAGCTAGTTTCTTCTTTCAATAACATGTTAATTGATAGATCAAATTTCATTTTGTGAAATGAATGAGTTTGTTTTCGATGTACATTATTTTCGAATTACGTTACACATACTATACTCCGCCCAGGAGTATGGCATAAATGCCATATTTCTAAAAGAACATGATACTAGGTAGTTGTGAATCGAAAAACAAATTATATTTCAGTGAATTTCAAACGCGCCTCCATTTGCAATTTCTTCTGCCAATAGCATACGTTTCTATGTTCTGCGCATTGAAAGCAAATGACCGTGAAACGAGAGATTAAAATGTCACTGAATCGGATGTTGGATGTGATATCTGAAATAAAATACCTCGTCCAAATATATCGTAATATTTTTATGATTCTTATAAAAGACTGTCTTTATTACTCGTCATTAATTATTAATGACTCAATTTAATTTACTCCTGTCATTTTCAAGACTTAATCCTGTTCTCGACATTTTAACTATTCCGAATTTTGATTTCTTGTAAATCGAATCATTTGTATAATTTGAGAGTAAATTTGAAATATAGCGATTGTTATGCATTAGCGGAAAATTTAAAATTTCATGTGTGTTGCTGCCTACACATCTTGTTAATTAATCGGTTATAAAAGCTTGTTATTTTCAAAGACCTCGTCTAGCTGTAATTGAGAAGGAACGAATTACTTTCATTACTCGGAAGATATTTCAATTCCGTCAGCACATTTCTCAAAGAAGGTTTCAAGGAGATTTAAAGGTATTACATCAACAGTATTATATTTCCCAGGATCTCTTTTACATGTTGATTAAATTAGTTAATTTTATTTAACACTGATTTCATATTATATAAAGTCATACAATTTTAGACTGAAGCTGAAAGAAAACTGGCAGATGTGTTTTCCCCTCCCCGATTTTTGATTCTGAATAAACATGAAAGGGACTTACATGAAAGTGAAAGTGAAAGTGAAAGTGTTCTGGTGTGCGTCTTGTTATCAAAAAGTAATAAAATTACTGCAACTAACAAGTGGAGCGAGTAATACAGTGAACATCGTGAGGGCTAGAACATGTTAATGACTAGTGCATTATATTATCAACAGTGACGGACAACTTTTATTACTATTAAGATTACATAAAGTAGATCAAAATCGTCAATTAGAAGAGTGAATTTAGAATTAAAGAACCACAGACTAAATTCACGCGATTTTCGATGTAAATAAGTAAATTAATTTTAAAAAATTGTAAATAAATAAACAAAATCTACAGCAGACTGCAATCCGATTTGCTGTTTGCAAATAAGATCAACCTTCGTTCACCGGGCAAAGAGGAATACCCAAGTTCTCTATACCACAATACTTCCTACTAGTCAGCTTGCCTATCGCAGGTTTATAGTCGTATGAAATATCTCTTCCGCAAAGCTTTTACCCCCTCTTCCCCGCCATCTCAACTTTGATGAAAGAAAGAAACATTGATTGGCGGCAGAAGCACACCCGGAGCGAGTTAAAGACGACCGGAGATGTAGTTCTCTTCATGCCTGTGGTCCTCCGCCCCCCTCTCCAGCTTCCTCCAATGCGTATCAAAATTACCTCCCCCTCCACGACGGCGGTCGCGTCATTCTTTGAAGAGAGCCTTCCGCCCCGCCCTAGACTGCCCGCGAACCGCCAACCTTCGCAATGGAAGAGAGACAAGCGAAAGACAAGTGGCGAAGTAGTTCTGTGGCTGACTTTGATCCACCTCCTCCCGAAATATAACGATGATGCTGTGCGAGGTCTTCTCCCCTCAACCCGCACCCACCCCTCGCGTACTTCCTGGAGGCAGGAGCGCCGGTGATGACGGTGGCACTGACGGTGACGGTGACATAGATGGTGGTGGCGATGGCGGAGGTGATACGGGTGGAGGCTGAGGTGGTTGCGGCGGAGGCGGAGCCGGAGATGGTGCCAGAGGCAGCGGTGGTGAGGGGGGTGATTGACGGAGGTGGGAAGGCGGAGGCGGCGTCGATGATGGGGCGGTAACGAAAGCGACGGTGGAGTTGCAAGTGGCGGGGGCTGCCCCGAAGGCATAGGGGAAGGAGGAGGCGGTATCGATTGCGGGGGCGGAGGCGGAGGCGGGGCGGGAGCGGAGAAGGTAGTGGGGGCGGGACGGGAGCGGAGGAAGTAACAACGGCGGTTGCGGGGTCGGAGGCGGTGGTGATGGCGGCGGTGACGGCGCCCGCGGAGGTGGAAGCGAAGCGGGCGCTTCCGTCCGTGACGTCACGAGCGACCTCCGCCCCGCCGCACGCGCGTACGCGGGCCCCGCTGCCAACGTTGCACGCTCGGATTTTTCTCTGCGGACCGGAACAGAGTATTCGGCGCGAAGACGAACGTTAATTTCTGGCCCTGGCGAGTAATTGGAAGCTGTCGGAAGTGTTCTTGCTCTTGATGTATGTAAAATGTTGAGGGAGATTCGAAATGCTCGTGTGAACGTGGGGGACTGGTACGTTACATAGTGTAGGAAATGCGATTGATGCATGACATTATTTGTAGCAAGCGTGATACGTACATTTCGAATTATAAATACAAGTAGAATATTACGTAAAAAGATGCGATGCAGTTAAACTACTGAGAATCAATAACAGTGAAGAGAAAGCAGCATGTAATGTTATAGCATTCCACAATTTATTTTCGAAATATTTTCAGTTTATTTTTACTATCATTATAGTTGTCTACGAAAAATAATGCTTTGCATAAAAGAACATACGTAATTTATAAATCGACATAAACAACGTTTTCAATAATAAATTAAAGTGGTCCGTGGAGAGAAGAAGAAACCTACAAAAGGATGAAGGAATGTAGGAAATTGAGGAACCTAGTGAAGATTATTTGAAATTGGAATATAGTTCCTATCTGGCCATAATGGGACGGAGGAGAAAAACGAAATTTCTGTAAGTACGTATAATAAACTTACAATCCCTACCGAAATGAAAAAGAAATCATTTCGCAGAAATGTATTCTGTTATTTCCCGCGAAACTACTTTAAACCCTTGCCGAGACATGAATTGGCCCATCCTAGTTATGTTTCAATTCTCAGAAACTTTTAAGTAAATTCTAGAAGATAATCTTCCTTCATTGAAAGAAAAGAAGCTTTTGTTTCTCGTAGAAGGAAACAGAAGCAATTAGATTAAAACATTTCTCTATTACAATATAATTTGTCTCTGTGGCTTGTTTATGGAGCTTCGGAAACTGCAAAATAAATGCATTTGGTAATCTATCGGTATTTATTTTTGAAGAGATGAGAATATAATTCTGATTTACATTCATTTAACTAGCCCAGTACAGAACTACAAGTTCGCACGGTTCGCATAGTTCATGGAGATTAAAACAATCGTGATATTTTATTTATCGACTTTTTTGTAGCTGGAAATTGTACTGCGTAAATAACCATCGTAATCATATCTCAGTGCATTTCATGAAGCAGTGGCTAACCTTCTAGTTCCTCTCGTTCCCTAATCAAAAATGTGAAACTCAATTTCTTCTCTGGAGATGATGAGAAAACAAGTTTGATAGAAGATGTGAAAATTTGTAAATATAGGAGGATAAATATTAGGATACTAAATAAGTTAAAATCCTATTACTCATATCACGATTTCGAGCATAAAATATAAATTCAAATCCTCATGGGTATTAGTATTTTTTTCTATTACTGTTGCCTTATTTCATGAGGTAAAAGTGAAACTGTTGGCATTTTCTTTGCAACAATATTTCGATGTTCCACCTTTTTCACTCCTTTATGTAGCTATCAGATAGACACTTTAAGAGATTCGTCCAGCATGAACCCTTTACTCTGGGCATTCCGTTATAAGAGATTGTAGCACCACACATCAGTTATTGACATCATGATTCTCTGCTACGAGCGGCGATCACAACTCGAACTCGAAAGCGATCCATCCACCTTAACGGTGCAGGCCGTATTTAGGAGACATGAATCAGTGTAAAGGACCATGCACAATGAAAACTTTAACAAAGACGCGACGACAAAGGGCATACCATTCACAATGATTTATGATAGTAAAATAAAAAGAAGCGTCTCGCGAATATACTTATGTGGCAAAGTTATTCATATTTCAATCGAACGCGTTTAAGTGAAATGGTCGGGGTCATTCTGTGATGATAATTATTTACTATATCATGACAACGAAAAAGGAACGTTACATGAAAAATGAAGATTAGCAATGTACGCGCTTGCAAACTATGTTAGTTCATTTCCAACGAAAACGAAAGAGTTTTGGATCTTGCTGCGGCACAGAAGAGTTTTGTTTTCAGATCACCTTAACGAGAATGTGAAAGCTTACGAACTTTTATGGTTGCGTTTTTTAATTATTTTAACTTATATGGTTACGCTCATAATTACATCAACGATCACTTCTCGGAATGGTTCAGTCCAGAGACATACCACAAAAATTCGGGGTTTACGTGAAGTTTTATTGTTTACGACCCTTATTACTGAAGTTAAAATTCACCAAATTGGGATAATGCGATCATAACTGGTCCATCTCCAAACCCATTCCAACTTCCACTTCCACACCATTCCACACACACTCTTACATCCACTCACTCTTTCACACACCCAGCTTCACCATCAGCTTACGCCTGCGCTAAACAAAGCACTATCAAAGAACATCTCAGGCGCCAGTCTTTCCGTCACGCGCGAAAATAAAGTTGTTGCGGGCGGCGTTGCAGGCGGGCGAGGCCGATGCTTAAACAGGCGCCGTTTACGCCGCGCCACGCGCTGCGCCGTCAATACAGCCCGGGAAGGGGGCGGGCGGATACCGCACCCGGCGCGGAGGCTGGCGCCCAGCTGCGCCTACCCGCCCGCGACCACTCCGTCCTCATGCGACCACACGGCCCGCGATCATACGGCCTGCGACCCCACGGTTCGCGATCACACGGTCCGCGATCACATGATCAGTGATCACACGGTCCGCGATCACATGATCAGTGATCACACGGTTCGCGATCACATGATCAGTGATAACACGGTCCGCGATCACATGATCAGTGATCACACGGTTCGCGATCACTTGACCAGTGATCACACGGTCCGCGATCACATGGTCTGCCGCCAGACACTGCGACCACACAGTCCACGATCACATGGTCCGAGATCACACGGTCCGTAAACACGTAGTTTGCGATCACATGGTCTGTGGTGACATGATCTATGATGGCATGGTCCGCAATCACGTGGTCTGCAATCACACAGTCTGAGATCACATGTACTGCGATACGATCTGCGACCACACGGCCCATTACCACATCGTCCTCCTGCGACCACACGATCGGCTACTACTTGGTCCACTACCCACTTGCCGCGACCGGGCCCAAAACCACATGGTTCGCCCGCCTGCCCGCCCGTCCACAGTGTGAGTTCCCGCATTATAGAATTGGATTGTTGGAGTTCTTGATTTGGTGATATCATGCACAAAACTAAATATGCATACTTTTATGTTATTGAAATGTAAATAGCCAACCATCTAACATGAATGCACATTTTGCACTATAAGTAATAATTATGTGCAACTTATAATTCGCATTATAATTCGCGAACTTCACATAATTTCAAGATTTTGTTTAATATCTTACAAAATTATGACATTTTCCCATTCCTTCCAGCATCCAGTTATTTAAGTTTCGAGCTATTTAAGTAATTCAATTTCCCTCCCATTTCCTTCACGTTTGTAAAACGACCGTGTTTGATGCTCGCCCTTATTCACGCAGCAAATCAAGATCAATGCTAAAAATAGATTCGAATCACCAATGGGGGCCAAAAGGGAACCGAATGATATCCTCTCAAAGTTGAGTAAGAGTCCAGAAATCAGGCAATTAGAAAACAATGAAACATCCCTACAGTGTGCCTGACATCACTTACGCGAACATACACACATGCGTTCATTCTTACTATAAAGAAATTAAGGCAATATAATATTTATTTAAATATTGTGATGTTTCTGATACACCGTTTTGCGTGATACGTCAGTATTTCGTCTTCACGCTTCCTTAAAAAGTCAGTATTGAAAGTGAAATCTGAGTAGTGAACTCAGCAAGTACATTTAGATGACCCCTAAAACATTACAACTTCCGTTCGACTTTGTGTAACATCGACAATTGAAGAACGTGTTGCTGATCCAGAGAACGCAGTTTTGTGGCAGTTCTGCGAACCGAATGCACACGTGCAAGAGCACTTTGTTTGCGAGTGCGTGCGTATATGTGTGTGTGGGTGCGTGTGTCCAGGTGAGCACAGCTGGTCGCGCGCCACGCCCTTCGCAGCGGCTGCTGACGTCAGTGGAGTCCAGGGGGCGTTGCCGTCAGGCAATTCGAGAAGCCCGCTGCTAACGGCATAATAATCGAGAGCTCATCTCAACTCCGTGTCTCGCGGAGGATTCGGTTTCATTTCAAACTCGGCTCGGAATTCAGAAGAACTGGGTTCAAGCTTCTGTGGAAATTGGGGTCGACGCCATGTAAAGCGCTTGCGAGAACAACTTTTGATTTTATTAACGATTTGAACTGAATAAATAGAATGTTGAATAAATAGTATGTTAAATGCGTCTGATACTGATTAATATTTAAATTAATCTGCGAGCGAAAGGGGGATGATATTTTTTATTTTAAAATTGCTGTTCGGGTGGCGTATTATGTTAATTAACCATTAAACTACACATGGTAGAGGTCGTAAGTAATGTACCTAGTAATGAAAGTGTTGCGGCGAGTGATCATGCGGCTTGTAATAGTATCTCAAGAAATCATAACTAGACATTGATTAAATTAAGACCGCGTAGTTACATACATATCCAAATAAATGTTGAGCTTTTGCTGCTAAATTTTTTCACAATTTTGAAAATGGAAAGCGTAGATATGCGTCGATTCATCTTCATCACCGTTACACACTTTGTAGTAAAGAAGTTGCAAAATGACAAGAATTGTATGTTCCAAGCCTTTGCCATAATTACTTATGTTTTTATGGCCTCGTCGAAGAGAGGGTCTGTTTTTACTCGACAATTCAACATTTTGTACTTCGTTGTCTGAAACTTTTGTAGTTACACTGCCGTAATCAAATGTGACATTCGATTTTCTTAGAATGTTGCATTCATTTTCTTTGAAAACAACGTATGTGTAAGAATTTTTAAAATTTATTTTAAGATGGTGACCGTTTTAATGTTTCCATTTCATGTAATATTCACAGTTTTCTGCGATTCTAGCCAAAAGGATCTCATCGTGCGTCATTTCATCTAAGTGCATTGTTCCGGCAAGAGCAAACACGTTCGATTTAGTGACTAAACCGAGGCAAGAGCAAACACGTTCGATTTAGTGACTAAACCTCGAGAGTGCGGTGAAGAGCAGATATTAGATGTTTTGTACGCGAGGTGTTACTGGCTACTTTTATTTTATTAATAATATTAAATATAAATAATATAGCAAACATGATAGTGTATTTTCTTAAAGTTGTATTTTTGGCTTTTCTTAAAGTTGTATATTTGGGCTTAACGTCTCTGCAATAGCAGTTACTGCTCCAGTGTGTGTGAATTCTTACATCCGAAAGACAATCTATGGAAGTTGAGAATTTGAAGTGCGATAGAATGGAAACATATTTTTCATTTTGTCGACGGGATCCCTAAGTATTAGAACCTTTCTTCATCGGAAGGATGCGTTTTGTATGTTCTTTTACATCCGTCCTCAGGAAAAATGTACGGGTCTCGAAGGGAAGTTCTCTTGGAACTGTGGAGGTTATGGGGTCGATATCCTCAGAAACAAAAGGCTTCGAAACCAGGAGGAAGAAAGGATTTCATACATGCGGCAGATGAGGTTATCTTTGCACACAATGGTGTACACTATTCCAAAATAGCGGTTGCTGCTCTTTCCATTGCTGCCTTTTATTCTCTTACCAATCTTCAATTTCAACAAACAGCAGAAGAGATATTCCGAGAGAAGCGCTGAAGAGCAATTAGATTTAACTATAATTTTCACAAACCTGTGAAACGGAACAGACGAATGGAATAAAATATAATATTCACGAAAAGATGAGTTTCATATTTGGGATAATTCGAAAGTAGTTCTTGAATATCAGTCTCAATTTATATAACAACGCGTATCATTCTTTTTAATAAAATACTAGTAGTTTGTTATTCGAAAGGCATTTTAATTCGAGAACAAAACAATATAGAAGAAATATCAGTAAAAAGGCTTCAGGAGAATTATATTCTAAATTTGTGGTAGACAATGAATGGTAGTATAATATTAATGCTAATAAAGAGATCATCGCATCTCTAAACATTAGTAATTTTTCATGGTGATAAAGGTGATGTATTTAATAATACTAGGCAGATAAAAACATTATCTTCAGACAACACATCGAATAACCTTTTTGGAAAGATATGGGGTGGAGATAGGGCCAAGTCTTTTCTCCACTTCTCTCTTTTTCCCCTCTCTCGCTCTCCTTTAATAAATATTATTTCGTACTATATATTTCAGTATACACGTTTCCGTTTGTGTTGTTGACTTGCATTATTTAAATATTTTAAACTATTTCTACACAACGGGTAGGTAACTATAAGAGCAACTACGGTTAACAGTTACCAGCCTACATACTCATAAAGGGGTCGAACGGAAGCATGTTTTTAATCATACTTGGAATTGGTTTGTTGAGGCAAGGTTGCTGAGGACTGCATGTGGCAGAGAGTTCACGCTGCAGTAAAAGTACACAAACACGCACGCGCACATGCCGTTCACCAACCCAACACGCATCGGACGCGCATTGAAATGCTCACCTTGAAGACGCAATCCCGGCGTTGGAATAAACATGCGTGCAGCGAGTAGAAGACGAGCCGTGTTCCGCGGGCGCGGCGGGGGCTCCGCGCGGCGCAGAGCGATCGTCGCCCGTCAATATGAAGAATCGCGCGCGTCACTGCGGCGCGGCGCCTGGACGGCGGATAAATCACGCGCGAGGCGCACCGGCCGGCGCCCCGCCCCGCCTCGCCCCCCAGTGGGCCCAAACAAACAGTGGCATGCTCCCCCAAACGGCCTAGAGTTTTCATGTGTTACCTTCTTTTAATCGGCAAAATTGAATTAAATATTTATGTTAGAATTATGTAATTTAAAAAATAAAATTTATAGTATCGTATATACACCACAAAAATGATTTTTTTTATTCTGGCCCTCAAGAAAATGTGCGCAGATAAATCTCTTTCCCCACACGTCGTATACAGTTTTTACTGTTTTTTGACAAATAAATAAATAAATAAACACCACGCGCACGCGGAGCCCTGTCGCCTTGAATGATTCCGTGGTCAGTGGCGGAGCGAGGGTGGCATGCCCCTCAAACGGCCTGGAGTTTTCGTTTGTTACCTTCTGTTATTTGGCAAAGTTGATTTATATATTTATGTTAGAATTATGTAATTTAAAAAATAACATTTATAGTATCGTATATACACCACAAAAATGATATTCAATATAAAAACAAATGTTTATTATTTAACAAAAGTCTATGATGGCCCCCTCCAAAATGATCGGATGGATTTGCCCCTGTCTGTGGTCGCGCGGTTTAAATTCTTAAGTCAATTTTTGGGCGAAATTGGGTAAAGAACTGGAAGTACAAGTATCTATATTTTATTTTAATAAAACGACCGAATTGAATTGTTGCCTCCTTAACGAGGAAAAAGCGTTGGCTCAACAATCCAGCCCTCGTTTTCTCCAAACGAAGATTTTTTTACTTTAGAACTTTTACCTCTTGATCACAGGATTAGTTATCCGGCCGCGTCAAACGGCAAGGTCATTATTCCCGTAAGTGTAGTGCATGTTTTATCTCTGGGAGGAAGGTGGTGATCTTACCCCGCTGAATGACGAGATCCGGCGAGGAAATACTTGTCGACTTGCGGGGTTTTTCCCTCAAACAGGTATCTCCTACCAGCGGGGCAGACACAACCGCGACAAGTTCTGAGCTCCCGACGAGTCTCCCGCCATGTGTGGTAGGTTAGTGCATGTAAGAGTGTGTAAGTAAGAGGTGTTGATAGAACAAGGAAGAGCAAGGAAAGATCACGCGCGGTCCGTAGCCCGTTTGTTAGTATAATGGTCCGCCATTCACCTGGTGTTTATCGAAGTGGCCACGGAAAACTACCAATAAGTTCAGCCGCCAGGCAGCTCCTCCAGGCAGCGGCTGAATTCGAACCAGCTATCTAGATAATCGAAAATCCTGCTACCGTCGAGAGACAAACCCTAGGACGTCTCGGTCAAAAGCAGAGCAGAAAAAACAGGAATTGATCATATTTACCAAGTTGTTTTTTCACCAAGGGCTACCGGGACCCTTCTAAAAATTTTTAGGAGGCCAGTCTCCCTCCCCTCCGGATCCTTCCCGTGCGCTCGCGTATGATCACAGAAATCAGATTGTCTTGTGATGTTCGGTCCAGTTAGTTCGACTGAGCGATCCACTGCGACGTCAGCGGACGCGTCGCCGCCGCGATGTGTGAGGTGCAGCAGGGCACTGGCGAGCGGTTCGATGCGCCACCAGTCCAACAATGGCGTAAACGCCGCAAGAAGGAGAAGTACCATCTGCCATGTCGTTGCCAGTTGAAAACGTTTGTAATGTGAATGTTGGCAGTGGAGTTCTTTTCAAATAATTTGCGATTTGGGAATTCAAAGTGTTCTAGATAGTAACCTTAGCCGCAGTAAGTAGTGAGTAATTAAATCTATCGGTGAAAGAATAATCGGGCAAAATCGTATTCATACTTTTAAAAAATAACCTTAATACAATCTAAACAATTATTTACCAAATATTTTGTATGAAATTTTGAGTGTGTAGTTGGTAGTGACACCAGAAGAACCTTTGACATATTGCAAATGTGAACTCGAACGCCAGGATTAAGGAAAGAAGCTTCTGTTAACTGTTCTAATCTGACGAAAACCGTTGTTAATTTGAAATTATACTAGATTTTGTTCACATAGATTTCGCTACACCTTCTTTTCTTTTTTCAATTTCACTAATGTGTTTCACTACGCTCCGTGGGATAATTGGTCCAACTTCTATGAGGTCCCAGATTTCCTGGAAAGTGAACTTTCCGCTTTATTTTGCCCGTACTTTTGAGAACGGAGAGACAATCCTTCGAAAAAATTATCAAGTCAGAGAACGTTCTCTTCGATAGGAAATGCCATATTTCCATCTGAATTTACCACATGCAGACACGTTACGTGTAATACCAAACGTATCAATAGCAAATTTCACGTATTTTTGTAAGTAGTATTACGCCTCCTTAAGATGCGAAATTTTAATTACCTTGGAAACCAAAACATTGTACACGAGGTCAATGACATATTATTCAAGTAATTTTGCGAGGACATTGATCACAATCGTCTGAATAAATCGCTTCAGAATCATTACGATACTTCACGAAAAAACGAGGAAAACCTCCAGTACAAGGAAAAATTAAGCTTCTATCAAAAACCAACACTGAACACAAGGTCAAACCCGAACACGTATTGCTTCCCACACTAATTGACCCAAGCATTTCTTTGCCTCTCTCAGCCCTTCAAATCCGCCGGCTGTTTTTCTGTATCTTTTTTTTCCCCGGCTCCTTCGTTAACTAGCTGTCGAGCGGCGGCAGTGACCTCTTTGTTTACGCCGGTCCATCCCGTCATGCACGCTCGGACAATGGGCGCGGTGATTCATGCGGCCGCGGAGGGCCCGTCAACGTCAACGTCAGCCTTAATCAGCTCTGTCAAGAGGCTCCGGGAATCAACGGGGCGCACGCAGCGCTCCCTGCGAGAAAAACGATGACGACCGCGGCAGCCCGCCAGCCCACCGATGGTCACTTGTTAGACGTCCGCCCTCGACATAGCGCGGACGAGTGCAAGTGGGAGAGCCGAGAAGTTGATTGGCGAGTTCATCCCCGCGCTCAAACAATACCGACGTGTATTCTCTCAGATGTGCCGTTTGCGTTACGCCGATATCCTACGCACGTGATCGTCGGAATACACAAGCTGGGTTTAAAGGAAAAAATTCAATACATCAAAATAACCACAAGTTATTGGGGATTTCAGATTTTAGAATGAAACATCTCGTACATATTTCGAGTTTATTACCTAAAAGTGCTTTACGAAGTATCTTCAAAATTGTCTCCGATTTATTCTTCTGAACTCTGTTACAGTTAAGGTCAAGCAAAGTGCCCTCTAACTAAATCAAAATTGGTGAAATTACGAGAATCAGTATTCTCTGAAACTTTTCATTATAGCACAAAAATTCGCGAAGCATCTTAAAATAATTTATTTGAATTCAGTTGAATTACAATACTTGACTAAAGAAACGAAAGAACGAAGTAATCGTATTTTATCGAGTGCTATAAATATTCACGAACACTGTTCTGTCTGAAACCATCCTTCAGATTTCGAGAAAAGGTTCACTTGCTGTGAAACCAAATGCCACTGAGTCCTGCCAGCACAAAAGTTGCATTCTGTTTCTTTTCTGTTTATTCCAGTCCACCTCAGAGAGTGGTATAGAAGGTTGTAGTTCTCGTGTAGTGATTACAAAATAGTAGGGGAAGAGGTAAAAGTTTCTAGCTTGCCGACTTAAATGGTCTTCTTCTTGATAAAACATGCTCCAGAGGTACAACAGGCTTTTAGTTGGCATTTGGGCAAAATCACTTGGTTATTACTTCATAACTGCATTCGACATAAATCCTGTTAAATTCAGAAAATACACGATGGTAATAGATATCTGATTTGAAGTAACACCGAGCTGTACAGTGGTAATGGGAATTACAATTTTATTGCTTTTCTGAATGTCGAAAAATAATTCCCAAGAATTCATTATTTATTACTTCCAATTATTTCTTGCTGCTTGATGTTCACGGAATTGAGTGTCGTCTTACGTGCCATTGATTTGTATGATCTAAACTACAATTTTGGTTAAGTAGTTGATGGTATAATTGAGACAAAATACCAAAAAGTTCCTTTTTGGTTATTTTTTCCTGTTACCTTACAATTATTAAACAATATCCTCCACAAATTTTCAAAGCTCCATCTATATTTTACGGTTCTGTAGTGATGACCTACGTCCTTGGTCCTTAAACAGTTTTCTTAAACAGGATGTAGGTATCTCCACTATAATAATAATAATAATAATAATAATAATAATAATAATAATAATAATAATGTTATTATTACTTCTATTGTCATCACCCATACTTAGCATCTATTTCTCATACCTGTGATCCTACTGTACATTCGTTGAGATATTAGAATACTTCCTTTGACAAGTCCTGTAATCTATGTGGCTACTCGTAAGAAATCAAATTGGATATGTTGGATAAAATACAGTTACTCATCAGGAATATGTATACCAAACTCTTTGAAGGACAAAATGTTGAAGCGTCTCTGAGTCTGTTCCGAAGAAGATGTTGATATTCTTAATTTGGTCTTATGGGGAAACTTTGAAAACGATGGAACAAGATCCGAAGACTGGAGCTATGAGCAAAAAGAAGAATGGCGAACAAACTAAGAAGCTAAAACCATTTTGATGTAGAAAACACTGAACATTCTGCTGACGTAGAATTCAATGAGATGAAAAGCTTAAATCCGTGTAAAGGTTACTTTTTTTACACTAAATTCACATCCTCCACTTCTTATTTTCAGTTGCAATGTACTCGGAGATATATTGCAACAAAATCAAATAATGTATTTAGAAACATGTTCCTTATTTCCTAAAATTCTCGTAGTATCCCGAGGTTTTGAATAATAATTATAAAATCATTCATCCAACTTCTTTTAGTCGATTATTTATCATTGCTCGAAAAGGATACATCCTTCGTGCATTTTCTTTATGGTTGATGTAAACTGCGAGTGCAACAAGTGACGTGTGCTCTCCAAATCGTCTGATGACACAATTTCTGACGCAGAAAACATCACACAAAGTTCTTTTTCACAACTCACAAGTGTCAACTCAGGGCCCGTCACTTCTCATAACTGATGCTCTCGACTGCTTAATCAGAACATGGCTTCGAAGACCACCAAACACGATTCAACACCCACATGGAACGCGCTGTTAAAGAAGATAACGAACGAAAAAACATGACATTCCTTGAGTCGGTTATTGATATATGGATGACATATTGAAGATCTATGAAAGCATTCAAATGGAATAATTTATGCCAGATGTCAATCTTACACGTCCCTTACTTCATAAATCAGAATTAATTAACAACTTCTCATTCACTTTATCATTAGAAATATTACTTAAGTTGCATGTCCTTCCATATCTTTCACACCTTCCCCTAAGTGTTCTCTCTTCCGTTGTAAGCGGCTTCTATGAACTTTGCGAATTTGTGATGTGAGAATATAGTTTATAAATCTTAATCAAGGACAGATGACGGCAAGTTATTCCAAGAGTAGTCGATACAAAGAATTATCGGTAAACGTAGATGGTATTTTGCTTTCATTTGCGCCGTTGGAGGGCTACAGCCATTACTCATCAAAAGCACATTAAAAGTGCCAATACTCTGGAACATCGTTCATTCGACCCTGAACGTTCGCTCTGTTTATTAATTGCGTAACTGAGAACAAGTGCTCTCATGTACTAGAGTACTGTGAAAGTACCGAAATAAGAAAATGATGAAAACATTAAAGAACTACTAAAAAGTGTTAATATTTGTAGCATATTGTTATCCATGTATCGCGCTCGACAACGGTAAGTAAATAAATATTTTATGTCAGTATAATAAAAATTCTACTGTAATTAATTAATTTATTTATGGAAAGAAATTATTTTACCAAAAAGGCTTGGGCTTCTAAGTATATTTTTTTTATATTTTACACGGTAGTTCAGTTGTGAATCATTTATCTTCATTTTTAGCAGTATGAAGTAGGAACACATTTACTGGTCAACATTAGAAATGCTTTCCATTGTTATTCTCCTTAACGAAGTTTTCAAATTCCAAATTGCAAACAAAGTCCAAATTTGAGTACTTTCTCCCTTACGAATATATTCATTTTTGTATAATATTAATCTAAAATTTATTTAAACATTTATTTTTACAAGAAATAAATAGTTTAATCCTTCAGAGCTTTAAGATATTAGCATCTACAAAGCGTTCGAGAAGGCCTCATCCTTTGTGTAAATATTCCTCCAGTAATAGGTGTGTATTCCTATTTTAGATTATTCCCAAAGACCTTCGTTACCAAGACTATCCTTTTCCCATAACCCTTTGTCTTTGAACCAAAACGGACCGACCTCTTGCAGCAGAATCAATTAGGTTAACGCTGTTGACAAAGCGGATCGAATCACCACCAATGGTTGACGAGGGTGGATGGCCAGTGGGCAAAAGGGTGTTGGCAGTTGGTTCGGCCAGTGGAGGCTATAAAATTGATGGAACGTGTGGGACATAACTTAAAGTAAAGGTTGGTCTTGGGAAGACGAAGTGTGTGTGTGTGTGGGGGGGTGAAATTCGTGCGAATGTGACAGCGATTCCGATGGCCTACGGGAAGGCCAACAACAGCGATGGAGTCGATGGGACCAAAAGAGTAGGTGGGAGCAGATGTGCAATGAGGGTCAAAGGAGAGGCGAGGGATAGACACAAAAGCAATAAAGCTGCGAGGGAGGGAAGTTAAGGTGGAGACAATACGAGAGGACAAAGGTAATGAGTACAAAGGGGATAGAGGAAGTAACAGAGCAGTGAAAATCCGAGGGATGGAGCGGAAAGGGGAGATAACGAGGATCGAAAAATCAAAGCCCAAAGTAGATTCAAAAGACCCAGCAGAAAGAAGTGAAGGTCGAATAGCTGGAACGTTGACCGTGACCTAGAGAGCCGGGAGTAATGGAGGCGAAGAGAGCAGAAAGGAGGCTGAAATGCGGTAATCGGTGTAAAGTAGTAAGTATTGAAATGTAGATGTAAGACGATGAGTATTGAGATGTAAAGTAGTAGAGCGCAGGGTAGTGAGGGCAACCTCGAACTGAATGAATGTAGTGGAGATATGAGAGAAATGCCCAGGTGGCAAGGTAATGGATAGGGCAAAACAGTCGGAGATAGGGGGCTCGGTTTAGGGCGAGACAGCGAGCAAAGGCTGAGGGCTATGGAGACGGTGGGTGCTGAGGGCATTAGAAACGTGCCAATGCTGGCAGACAAGAGACAAGGTAGGAATATTGAGGACGACGGAGAAGATAGGAATTCCAAAGGTGAAGAATACTATGTTGAGGTCAAGAGAGACTGCAGAAATGTTGAGGACGAGGTAGACGGTAGGAATTCCGAGGGTGAGGAAGACTATATTGAGGACAAGAGAGATTGTAGAAATGCCGAGAACGACGGAGACGGTAGAAATGCCGAGTGTGAGAAAGACGATGTCGAGGACAAGAGAGACTGTAGAAATGCCGAGGGTGAGGAAGACTATATTGGAGACAAGACAGACGGTAGGAATGCCGAGGACGAGAGAGACAGTGGGAATGCTAACAGCGTCGGAGACAGAACACCGAGGGTTAGGAAGTGGATACTGAGCACACGGGAGACGGTGGGAATCTGAGA
Organism: Acheta domesticus; assembly: GCA_031308135.1. Classification (NCBI taxonomy): domain Eukaryota; kingdom Metazoa; phylum Arthropoda; class Insecta; order Orthoptera; family Gryllidae; genus Acheta; species Acheta domesticus. The sequence continues at coordinate 88,915,368 of JAHLJT010000631.1, read as the reverse complement.
CCGAGGGAAACGGTGCGGAGAGAACGGCGATCGGGACAAGACCTGAGGGGCCGTCGAAATCAGGTGGGCGCGTGTAGGCGTCGCTGAGCGCCCTTAAGACGCGGCGCGCCGTCCCGGGGCGCAGGTTCGCCTTACTAATTGAAGCTTGCAGCGCGGCGTTAATGAGGTTCGCGTGCAATTTGCGCGGGATCTAGCGATTATTTAATTTGCGCGCGCTACTTCGCCGCCGCTGTGGCTCATTAGGTGCACGATGGGACGCCCCGCAACGCTGCTCCCTCCCTCTCTCTCTCTCCCCTTCTCACCCTCCCTCTCTCCTTCTCTCCCTCACACCATCGCTTCTCCGCCCTCACGGTACCTACCGTGCACTCTGCTTTCGTGCCTAGCGCTTTACGACCTGTCGTAATCCTACTCCTGCCGTAAGTGATCTCTCGTTTTCCATTCGTGATTTATTCTATGAGGTAATGGAATAAGAGTAACTTGTTCAACGCTTAACTAATTTTAATCTAATTGTTTTCACATTATTCCGTAATTTAAACCTTATTATGTAGATTAAAAGATAACTCGGTTTTTTATTATATTTTTCAGAGATATTAAAGTTCTATAGTATTTTCAAATGTACTCACTTGTACGGTTTACTCTGAATTTTGTGTAAATACATGTTTAAGTTGTGATATAATTATTTTATATCATTATCATGTCTTTTCTATATACGTTTTAAAACGCCAATTATTCTACTTTATGAAGTTTGATTTGATTTTGAAAGAGTTGATTTTCTTGTGTCTGCTAGTTTTTGGCTTCCACATTTTTATTAACTGTCAAATGAAAACAAATTCTGAAATACATTAAGCACCAAAGGTAATTTATGAGTTTACACAAAAATTATATTGAATAAAATATTTCTAGGAATTCTTTTACAAAAGCGATTGCTATCTTCCTGTACTTCAAAGTATGATGTACGTGTTAATGGTAAGTCTACCAATCCTAGAATCCCTGACAATATTAAATTAAATAATATTTTCTCAATAAATAGCAAAAAGTGTAATTGGTATTTAACACCCTTAAGAGTTCCAGTCTTCAAACATAATCGTTCGTGTCCAGTTCTCTATTTTTATACTCCAAAGTTTTTCCTGTGAACTATCATAATGTGAGTTGTGTTCTTCGGAACATAACGTTTCTTTCCGTCATATTCTGGTCCATCTACTTTCCCCTTATTTACCCATTTCGTCTGTTCCGTTCCGCCGTGGCAGGCGGGCTTGGAGGGTACCTCGCACCCAGGGCGTATTTAACGCGCGTGTTTCGCCGCTTGCGATGAGCTGCCGAGGCTCGTTACCCGCAGCGTGACGACCCGCTCCACTCACTTCGCGCCGGCCGCGCAGTCACGCCTGCAGGCGCGCACGTCACTTCGTAACAGAACCCTAACGACGCTTGCCCCGTCAGCGCTGAGAAGGCTCGTGCAGTAGTGAATTGCTTCTGACCCTTTCGTTGCTTATTCCGTACTGCTTCGTCAGAATAGTTTTCCGTGTTTTTTCACTCTGATTCTGAAGGAGGGCAACCACGATCTTGTCGAAACTGGCTCGCGTCGGTTGTGTACCTTGTTCGTTGTTTGCACAGTGATGTAGCTAGATTTACAATAGGCTTGAGGGAGACAAGCCTAGCTTACCCGTGGATACCCTTTTCAATAGAAGATAGGAATTCATTTTTCTTAGAGAAGTGAAATGTTTACGTCTTGCCTGCAAGTTTTGATCTTGCATTCTATTTTATATTTCTTTGAATTCTTTCCCCTGAATAAGTCCAGTTCTTTACCCATTCTGTAATTTTTTTTTCTCAGATTTTTATTTTTAATTTTTGTTAAATCTACTTCTTCAAATAATTATCTTATTCTTTAATTTCATGAGAGGATCATTACGAGCACTTAACAAAGTTAAATTGTTATTGGTTTTCCAATATTTCTCTTCTTAATTAACTGTGCATTTTTCTTCGACTTTTCATTTGGTATTTTAATGGCGCTTGCTTTGTGTTAATTCTTTCTATTTTCGTAGTTGTTTTGGTGGTTTGATTTTCGTCCCTTTTTGAACATTTCTTGAAAGCTTTCTAGATTTCTTTCGGAAATTGTGAAAATATTATGAAATTTATTGTTTGAAGCGTTATAAGTAGAAAAATGAAAAGATCAGTTGTTAAATAGCTCTCAGGAAATATATTTTGCAGCTTTATTTGTAGCATTATAATGGTAGTTTATACTTCAGACTAGCGTAGATAGAGGCCGTATTCTGTTGCAGTATGATTATTTCAGGAATATATTTTGTGGCATATACACTGCAATTTCAAATCACCCTGTCCTAGAATCTACCTTCAGGATCACGTGTTTTATAAATATTAAAATGCATTTCGTTCTTCAGCACGCCTTGATGCAAAGTGATTTTAGAAGATGAACTTCAAATGCGCATCTCCTAGACTCAGAGGCGAGAAGTTGCCTCCGCCGCCTCTAGCGTTGCAGCGCCGCTTGGAGATGGTCACATGGGATGACTCATGTGGTTCTGTTCTCTGTCGCAGTAGAGAACGCCCTTTGAACGCGGGACTTGGGAATGCTTTTTTATGTCTGACTGAACGCGGTGGCGCCGTTGAAATACTCGCGAAATGATGGTGCGTGGATGTGTTTTCGTCTGAGTCGTCTGTGATGGTCCGATATTCTACCTGTTCAATATCCACAGGGAAGGTCGCTGTTCGGAAGTGAAATGCTACGACGCACCTAAGAAAGTGTTTTGTCACCGATGTTTTGCAAACATTTGTACGATTGGTATTAGTAAATTCGATAAGTGGATTCCGATGAATTCGATGACTTCGTAAGTTTTGCCAATTCGTAAGTAAGTTGCCTTCTAGTCAAGGGCAAATGTCACATGTAAAACCTATGTTTATTGGCAAAAAGTTGCATTTTCGTCCTCCCTACTTGCCCTAGAAGCTTGTGACTTTTATTCTCATTTATCCTATATACAATTATATGTTATTTGTATAATACGTACGTATGTCTAATTGACCTAACGAAATTCATCTGCATTTTCGATAAAAACTTTTATGTTCGTTTATCGTTACAGAGATCTTTAGAACCTTAGGACTTTCGTACTTCAACAAAAGTGGCTCGAAGGCTACCAAGTTATTCCCAGATCTTTTCTCGTTTTCCTTGTAACTTCCATCGAACGCGTTCGCCACCTCTCCTGCGATCGAGAGAGAGAGGAGGGAGAGAGAGAGAAGAAGCTTCTGCCTGGCAAGAGCCCCCCGCCAGATCGGCGCGCGTTGTTTAACCCTGCCGCGCACAATGGTTCTCGTTGGAAACATCCTCCTGCCTGCCAGTCGCGCGTCATAACATCTCGACTGCTGGCAGGCGGGCTCGCATCGGGCAGCGTCTTATAAGCGGCGGGGCGCTGCGTTCTACGTCAGCGGCGCACACTGGCCCGAAATGGGACACGAGGCACTCGTAGCGAATGGTATTATCTACACATTGAAAGCACTAAGAGTTATCGTTTAGGAATGTGACATTTCTACTAAATCAAACTTCGTGATTTTTGTTTTAAATGGAAAGATAGCGAACCATAGATGTGTTATCAAAAGCTCTTGTTAACTAGTTTTGTAATAAAAATATTAAATGGTATATATTAAAATTAATAGAATTAATTCTGCCGTCGTTATGCAAATGCGATCATTACGTGAATGTCAAGACCAACTTTAATAATAATAGTTGGGTCTTGGTTGTTTTATTTAGCGAGTTGCAATCGGAAACCGTCTCCTTTTCGTCATGCATGTGAGTGTGAGGTTATTCTTGATGTAAGGTTATAGTTGACGGAGGGAAGAAATCGAGTTTGTTGTCTTCTTTAGATCGAAGATTGACTGCCTGTAAATGCAAAAATTTGTGTGTGTGTGTAAACGTTATGTCCAGCAATCGTTTGTCACGGGTCCCTCAGTTAAAAATTTTCAATGATCGTAATTGTATGTGATGGATTACGTTTCTGAGTTTAGGAGGAAATTTTGTTATCCACCTTAAAGTTAACTACAACGTACATAAACAGATCTTGGTAAAAAAACAGAACGACATTTTAATTACATTTTTATAATGAAGTTTAACTCCTCCATTCCCACAGAATAGTTATTCTATTGATCCAGAATTTTAACTCGCCTCATTTCATTAGACTTGGAGTATAAGTAATTGAACGATATGAAATGGTATTTTGCAGGTTTTCGATTTTCTGTAGAGTGCATGTAGGATATGATCCTGTAGAACAGGAATATATTCCTGAATGTACAGTCTGTTACACTAAGATTCTTATTATTATTATTATTATTATTATTATATCTTATTTATGTGTTGTTATTATTATTATTATTATTATTATTATTATTACTAATCCAATAAATTATTATTAAACCCACCCGCCTTCCGCCCTTTCACATGGTTTCGTTTTTTTTATTGATTGATTAGTGATTCCGGGCGTGTCAAGTGCTAAGGTAATTGTCCCGAAATTGTAATGCATGTTTTACCGCGGCGGGAAGGTGGCTGTGAACTTCCCCCGCTGAATGGCGAGATCCGGCGCCGACCTACCGTCTGCTTAAGGGGTATCTTCCAGCAGCTTGACGCCACCCCAACAGGGACAAGCTCTAAGCTCCCGGCCGGTCTCCCGGCATGTGTTATAGTGTAGTGCGTGTAATTGTGTGTAAGTAAGGGGTGAGTATAGGACAAGGAAAAGAAAGGAAAGATAGTGCGCGCTGCATTGCCCGTTTGTTAGGTTACTGCTCCGGCATTCGCCTTGTGTTAATCGGTGAAACCCCCGGCAAAACTACCGAACAGAGCAGCCGGCCTCAAGAATTCCCCTCCAAACAGCGACAGAACTCGACGTAGCTATCTACCTTGTGGCGAAAATCCTGCCACTAGTTTCGAACCTAGGACCTCCCTGTCAGGTGCACTGCGGTGACATGAGTTGATGCCCTGAGGCACCTCTCCCGGTGGTGGTTGCGCCCCACTGTGCGGCGCGGGGGTGCGGGCGGAGGGCAGTGCGGGGGCGGCTCGCGAGAGGGCGGGGCTGAGGCGCGTGTGCGATGGGCTCTGCGTCAGCCTGTGCGATGCGTGTGGGCGGAGTGCAGCGGACAGCGGGGGCGGTGGATGAGGTCGTGGTAACGGCTGGTGGGCGGGTGGACCGCTAGTAAGCTATTTATTTATTTACGTCAAAGACAGTTAAAAACTGCGTGTGACGAGCTATGGGGAGAAGTGAATTTTGTGCACGTTTTCATAATTCTGTGGTCTATATCCTAAACCACATTCTAGTCGAATTTTGAATATAGAAAAGAGAGTTTTTTTTTCGAGTTTTGTTGACAAAATATTCGCTCCTATATAATAAAATATATTTTCAAAGGTAAATTAGTTATAAATTTCTGCCCTGAACCCTCATGTTATTCATGAGAGAATAATACTTTTTGCCGCGATAATATGAAAAACGATAATTTGAATAACTATATTTCCCACTGAAATTCAGAAGACGTGCACAAATAATGAAGTTACATTTATGTCCAGCTAACGGCTGGAGGGCAAAGCCTGGGAGTGAAGGATGGGGCGGGATGTTGTTGGAGATGTGGTTGTAGTGGGGAAGGGCATGGTAATGGGGGGTCGAAATGGAAAAGGAAATGATCGAAAAATTGACGAAAGAAAGTGTTGTAGTTACGTGGAGATGATGAGAATGGAAGAGTGTCTGCTGGTATCGTCAAAAACTACGTTCTAGACCGGATGAGAAATTCCTCACACGTTGGGACGGACATGGAAAATAAAGATACACCAACCCCGCAGCTTTACGAGTTTTATACTTGTACCTGCATAGCTACTTTCACTCCTTTCGTGTTTATCGTGACATACATCATACGGGCTTCCACATTATTTGCATTATTTTTCTATGAGTCAATTATCTACACGTAGACATTCAAGACGCATGCTTTTAGTCAAATTACACAGAAAGTATCTAAGTTTTCCTCAATGTAAAGTAGTTTTATGTGTAAGCAATTCACAATTGGACGTAGTCTAAGGAAAACATTTCCTTAACATTATCATTTTTCTAAAAATTGCACTCTACGTACTAAAAGATGAATTTATCATGTATGTTAGAAAACAATAACTCGTCAAGGAAAAAGATTTTTTTATTTTAAAATTTATTTTATTTACGTATTTTGCTTGTTCGGCATTACTGCCCCAAGGAAGTGAATTACAATGGAAAAATAATTACTTTTAGAGTTTGTTACTCAGAAATTAACAGCCTTGTTTGGCTAAAGATATTGATTTATTTTGTTATTCGTTATTTAGAATAAACTAAATCTTTTTGATTTTAAGGAGATTTAAATATATCTTTAGGGAAACGAGATTTAACTCTCTTTGGTTCATTATATGATTGGTCTAAATTAAAAAGGGAAGAACGTATAGTTTCGGGAAGAATATTTAAAAAATTGAATGATGTTTTCCTACATATTTTTAATTGGTTCTCATTTAAATTATGTACGTAACTGACGCGTTGCTAACAAACCATGGGGTTTCGGTAATTTTTCTTAACATTTATTTTGTATTATTCGTAATTTTGTTAAATAAATGGTGACTACATTGCACCAAACTGGACTAGCATATGAAATTGTAGGTTTTTTATTAGATGAAGAAATTAGTAATCCACATTCTGTACTAAGAGTTGAATTAAAATTTATAATATGATACAATTTGAAATTTGTATTGTATGCTTTATCTATTAATTTTTTTATATGATCTTTCCAATTTAGTTTTGTATCGAAGTTGACCACTAAATATTTAACAGAAGTGCCCAACTTATAAAGGGTTTAGAGGACCATACCAAAATGATGTATTATCCTTTCCGAATTGTCTCATTAAACTAAACTCTGAAAGATCTAAAACACTGTACAATGTTATTTCATCAATTCTGAAATTACGAGCATTTATTGTAAATGAATAGTTCAAGCTAAATTCCACGTGTTCTCACTTCATACAGATTGTTTTGCATATATTTGTATGTTATGTTGTCTCAATTGGTTTGTATCTTATATTATTGTGTTACTGTATTATTTACATTTGTTGAGTTATTTATATTGTATCTTGTGCTAACTACCTATTCTGTCATAAGTTATTTGTAATGAAATTGTTTATGCTAGAGCTGTGAATATGCACAACACTTTGTTGATAATCCTGTAAGCAAATCACTGATAAAATTGAACTGAATTTAATAGAAGTATATTTTGAGCGAAAAGGTTTTGAGAAGCACCGCAACCGCCGGCAAGAACGAAAGGCGGGGCAGAGACGGGCTCGGAAGTGGTGGAGCCGACAATGGATGTAGCGAGCCACAGGGCTGTCGCGGGCGAGGGCGTGAACGGAGGCGGTGGCAGAGCGAGTGTGGGGGCGGGGGCGGGGTCAGCGGAGTCACGGGCAGCGTAGGCGCGCAAGCGTCGACCGCCGACCTCGTCCGTCAGGGTCAAGGTGCCACCTGCCCCGCCCCGCCCGCCCGTCACGTGACCCGCACGGCGCGCCGACCCGTGCCGCGCCGATGGCACGTGCGTGGGTGGAAGCACCGAATGCGGCAATCGCAAGGGCCTTTCGCGTTCAACGCGGCTTTCCATTCAAAGGAAGCGAATCATCTCTTGCAATATAAAGTGTATTACCTTTTAAAATGGCAGGGAAGCCGCGAAAATTTTTGAATGAAATTAGCCAGCGATTCAGACCAAAACGAAATATTTGTTTTATTTTCTGGCACATACACCGAACTTACTTGGACTGATACAATATGAAGATCAATAGTATGGTTTTTTCGGCGTATTTTTGATCATTCAACAAACAGAGGGCACAAAAGGACAAAATTTTTCTCTTTCTCGTGAATTTTTACTACAGAGGCGGAAAAGTTTTATCTCTAACATTTAAAGCACGTTCGTTATCTTGTCACGTTTTGTGGGCGGAAAATAGATTTTTGGTACTGTCGTTTACGGAATCGATCCAATTGGATCACAATCATTTTCAATCAATTTTCTCTTGACTGTCTCAGTGCAATGAAGGAAATTATTGATTTTACTTCAACAGATAATTAGTAAGCCAGAATCAGTACTCAAATGACAAGGTAAGTAAACATTTAGAATCTAACTACCTATTAGAATAGTTAAGGTTTTCATTTGATTATTTAATATTCAGATTTTTTTCTAAAACCGACAATATTTTATCTTACATAACATGAAAAAATCAAACAAGTTTCAAAGATTTGAATGATAAATCAAATATTGTATTTCGCGATGACAAATTTTGCGCGTGAGAGTGACACATATGTTTACATTTTTTATTTTGTAGATGATCATCAATTTTTGTTCAGGGAATTTATTCTATAACTTGTTCATTTTTTCAATAACCTTTTTAATAACTCTTTCTAATTAACTAAATTTGTTTCTTCCGACCGGGTTTTCTGTTGGGTTAAAAATACAATGTTAGAAAGTAAAAAGAATTTGCTGTTCTTTCCATTACCTTCTCCAGATGGTTAGAAGGCCGAAGCAGTGTGAAGAAAAAACTGTTAGAAGGGTCGTTAGCGAGGGAACTACCTCACTCAGAGGAACTGACAAAAAAAACTTGAAGCAGATGCCCGTCGCTTCTGAACATGCCATGCTACAAAGATAAGTTCTTTTCGGATGCTGCTCCACCCGCCTGTAAGTCAGTTCTTTAAGGGAATGTTTAACATATGTGGAAGCAGAAAAAGATATGTAGAACATGAGAGTTTTTTTCGATTTAAATCTTAAGCTACTATGGGCAAAATTATAACATTCAAGAAGCTTTTGCGGGTTAAATACTATAATATTTTAATAAGAGTTTTAATAAATTCACGTGTTTTTCAGATATCCTATGCACATGTTGGAATTGAAACGATTCACATTTCGAGAAAGAAATCTTAGCCACTGATTAACAGCCTGGGACTGCAGCTGCCGTACTGAATACCCCTGCACTAGAACGACAGAAACCTCAATATCTACTCCATCTAACATTGCGATGCATCACCGAGAATACGTAATGCTCTGTTACCTTGCCCTGAAGCCTGTCTATCAAACTGGGTCCGTAGCGCATCAGAAACCAATCGAGAGTTAATGGCAGTCGATATACGAATATACGGGAATTCCAAGTTCCAAGAGGAGCGTACGGCACTCCGAACAACTTCTGCTCTTAATAACGCCGTCGCTGGTGTCCCTGTCACAAATTTCTGGGGTAGAGAAGTAGGGAGGATAAAAGGGGATGCAAGAACTCGCTGAACAATATTTTTGAGTATACTATGTTAGCATTTCTCAGCCTAAATGTTATAAAACGAATATCGCTAAAATATGCCACTGTAAGTAGTACAAAAGCTATAAAAAAAAGCACCCCCTCCTCCTGGAACCATCTTAAATAGGTGCTCCTGAAGCTTGCGCCTCTGTATTCCGTGAAATTTCTGCGTCAAATTTCTCGGCTTCAAATTGAAGACCCGTTTCGAAAGTGGTGTGTCCCCAAATATACCGTTTTTCAGAAAGATAAAATATTCAAAGTCAGCCTTGTAGTTCAAGGTAGGATTCAACTGATTTTGAATATCGATCAACAAAGGAGAAGCATCATTTTTAAATACAATTTATGGCAGCCCGATTGAGAAGCATCTTAAAAATACATGGAAATACGAAACAGAAATGAAGGTATTTCACTTTTGTAAATCAGCTCAATAGGAAGTTTTAGCCATGTTTTACGCTAAGTTTATCCACGGCAAGTTTTAATGATTTATTGAAAATAACAAGGCGCATGTGTTTATTAATAATCCCAAGTTATGTCGCGGTTATTCATAGATGCAAATGTATACTCGGACAATAAAATAAGAAAATTGCGTCAGAGAAGAACACGATAGAGTTTGCTGGCGGTTAGGGCAGTAGCAATGGCAACCTGCCTATTGGTTCTTTTCAGTAGCTACGAAAACGTCAGGCTCAGAGGCATTCTGCCCGCAGTTTGAGAGCACCTTCGTAATTCCTTTCTCACGCATTTTCAACTTTCTGTGTACCTATGGACGAAAAAACATAGAGTACCCCACGCCTTACTCAGACTGAATGTTATTAACACCATTATCATTACAATATGTCAATTAACAAAGAAAGAACTAGATAAAAATACGAATTTTCTTGAAAAATATTGAAGGGGACGTGTGCCCCCCGCTCCCCCACCATGCACTAACCCCCGTAATAGATACAGTATCTAATTGTACGAATTTTGCTCAGAGAAATTAATGAAGCGTCATTTTCCCCACACAAAAAGGCGTCCAGTCCAGTCGGTCATGTTTCTGAACCAGCGCGAAAGAGGACGGAACTCGTAACGTGCGCATCGCTCTAACGACGCATCTCCGGCGGCTGCGGCGGCGAGGGCGGCGCTTTGAAGCGGCTGCATCCGCGTGGCTGACGGGTGCCCGCGAGGGCCTTTCGTCAGTCGGCTCGGGGCACCACGCCCGCTGGGAATACGCCGCAGCTCATTGCCCTGTTAAAATCCATTTACTACTGCCTGCGCCGGGGGGCGGGCGGGGTCGCGGGGCCATGGGGGCATGCAGGCGCCCCAGGCTGCCCCGCCAACGGGGCCCCTTTACTCCCCTCCCCCGCCTCGGCTTGGGAATGAAGGGCCCGCTTCAGTAAGCGGATAAGATGAAGAGGTCGAGGGCTATATGTAACGTTCTGGTCCAAGTACGCACTGCGATGGAGAAGCTTGTTAAGGTCACTTGTTCTAGTCGACCACCTTAAGTTCGTTAGTGGTGTTCTTTATTAAGTAGAGCGAAGGAAAGTGTTGGTTTTTCATGAAGATTTAATTCTTGGTTTGCTCAGATGTGTACAGTTTTCTATCCTCAAAAGGTTCCGTGACTTATTAACAAAGATATGATAATGAAACGTACTGTTTACAAATGTAAAAGACTAAAATTTTTGTAAATCCATTAGTAATACAATTAAAAAAGCTCTTATAAATTCTGGAGTCATAATTTAGCTTCGTCAACAAAAATCCATATTATCCCGAAAGTGTATTATATTCTGTTGCTGACATGGTGAAATTCATCTGAAATCTAAAATTTGATCCAAGAATATATTTTGATAAAATACAAACCTTTAAAGAAACAGGGCTCGGCTGAATACATACATATTCAATATAATTCCCGTCCACACAATTTTTAAAAAAAATTAATAACCACTAAAGAATAAATAAATTGCGCAATCCGTTTAGCTGGCATTGATATCTGCTTTCAATCATAATAATTGTGAATAATATAACAATGGTTACAAAACCTGTTAAGGGGAAGGTCACAAATATTCTGTCATGGCAAGAGAATCCTGCTACAGTTATAAGATAGATCATCGTAACTCACCTATTCCACCCTCAGTCAACATTTAAAAAAGAACAATAGGCTGTACTAGGTAAATCCGATGTAAATAGGTCTGATTCATTCCCTAATAATTTAGTATTCCAAATCTTACAACGGCGTAAGATACTGCGCGGCCCTTCGCAACTATCCCACTTATCTCTCTGCTATTGAGTAAAAGGGATTCATTTGTAAATGTTTGAGTAATGTAGCGTCTTTATTTTCATAAACAAATCCAGTCATCTTATAGATGATCAAAAATACATTTATAAAAATGTGTTTTTTCCTTTCTTTCAATTTTCTTTTTCCTTCGTTGGACTCTCGCTGGCGGAGGTTCCAGAGCTGCAGCATTAAAAACATATTTCGGTGCCTTTTACTTAAGCTAATGCGAACCAGCTACGCCCTCTGTTCCCTTAATAATCATATTATTATTTATTGTTTAATAATAATTTTAAATTAAATTGATTAATACAGTGTTACAGTGAAATTACGATGCACTTGTTTTAACATGCAACGCTCTTTCGCTTCCATTCCGCAACGCAAATTAAGCCGTTTTTATTCTTTACCCCTGTCAGCCTAAAATAGAAGCAACACGTACAACTCCTGTGTCTGTTGGGAAGTCGATCATGCAAAGAGACATCGCGTTTTTTGACACGACCTAGCCCAGAGCCGCATTCTTAGACTCAGGGTTCACTGAAATAAAATGCTTTCTTTCTCTCTCTCCTTAGACGTCTTTAATAATTCGTTCATCTGTTTCCTAAAATACTCTCCTAGATTATATCGACACAGGAGGACTCGTGACTAGCGAATGGCTAGCGAATTCTCCTTCCGCCACGGGAGAGAGAATTCGATCCTGGATCTAACCACGTGGAATTTGTGGTGAGCAAAGCAAACTCTTGGCAGGTTTTCACCTTTTTCTTCATCATTCACCTCATCATTATCGACATCATTCACTCATTAGGTCATCAGTAATGGGCCTCAATACCCTTAGTAGTTGACGGGTCCCTAAATTCCCATGGATAATAATAAAAAAAATGATGTGGTACTCACCGGTGTTCTCGGGGACCGTGGCGTGCTTGACGAAGGCGACATCGCCAGCGCCACTGGCCAGGCAGCGGAAGGCGCCGGCGTAGCCGTAGAAGGACTCATGGGGCGTGGAGCTGCACTTGGTGGCGGGGTTGGCACCGCCTGCGACAGATAGACATGTGTGTGGTGCGGGTCTCTGATACACCGGCTGGCGTATATTCTTGGGCTTTTATTTCTTGGCGCGCGGGGGCATGTCTTCACGATGAAATATCTCACGGTATTTCGCGTCGTTCTCATTCGCGTCGCTGGAAGTCGCATGATCGCGACTGTATCGAAGAGTGATGGCGATCATGTGACTCCTAGCGGCATGACCGAGATCGACGCGAAATAACGTGAGATATTCCATCTTGAAGACAACCCCCACGCGCCAAGAAATAAAAACCCAATTATACGTGTTCAATGACGCATACTCCCTCCACTCATTCTTCAGGACTGCCATTCTTTGAATTGGTATCTCCGTCAACGCCAAAACGCTAACTCTAGTAAGTCTCCCAAAAAATCTGGGTAGGGTACCAGCTAGGAACTATCATCTCTGAGGTTGGCGAGTGAAAAGGTACTTACTTCTCCTCATTGAAGAGTGGCCCTGCCTGCCTCGGCGAATCCCTACCCAATTGGAAAATTTCCAAACGAATCTAGGCGGTCTGAGATTCCCCTCCCCCTCTCATTTGCACCACTGCACCCATTTTGGTACTAACAACGTGGGTAAACTGAAGAAAGTAAGAAACTGGTCGGTCACATCGAATTTACCACCACACAAGACCCTTGTCCAGATGTTTTCAGAGGGTGAGAGAAACCGAGGAGGGTGGAGCAATACAAATTATGAATTTGGATTTTGGTAAATTACATTTCATTGTTTCCTTTTCACAATAATTAACTACTGTGCATATGACATAAAAGTATTCAAAATTTAGAATTAGAAAACACTATTAATTTTTGAAGAACCTAAGTACCGTAGTGCCCCAAGTACTTTTGGAGGCAGAGAGGGGGTTGAACTTCCTGACCACGTCCCACTCTGGACACGGCCTTACAGAAATCCTTGGTTCTCCTGTAAGGTTCCTATCGTAGTAAAAGATGGCTATCCAAAATTAACTGCTTCATCTCCAAAGTTCAGTGGCACGCGCGCTAGTGTTTTGAATGCAAATAGTCGACCCGCTGCGGAGCTATAAACGAATACGTATTTATTTGTTCCGTAAACTGTTCTGAAAGACTCCAGAAGAAATTGCCTCTGGAAATATGGGAGCGCGATAGATTATGTCAACTTGAGAGGCATATGTCATTTTATGTTTTGTAAATATTTTAGCATCTTTCATTCTTAATCATTTGAAAACATTAAACCTGTAAATAGCTCGTGCTATACTCATTACACAGTCATAATTATATTACTGTACGGCTTCTTAAAATTTCAAATTCTGACAGTTAAACCCCTCATATGAAAACGAATGAAGTCGTACCACGACCCGCCATTAATACGTAAGTATAAGCATGTGCTTAAACATGAAGTGTGTTTTAAGATCTACACATGCGTGAATGTCACATAGACAGATGTAACATCTAAGTGAATACACATCATGCAGTAAGTCACAATCAGTACATGAAAAGTTAAATTGCCACGTTGTTGCCTCTTTATCGTCTTTTGTCGATGTATAAGGACTTTACGCTATCTTTGCAATTGTAAAAAGTAATGTTCTTACTATTGTCGTTGATATTGGTCTAAGAGTAATGTAAGTAATGTCTAAGAAATTACTTCAAGATCCAAAAGCTCAGTTTGTCGCCAGGTTTAAAGAAAATGTTAGTAGGTAAATGAAATAATATAAATTAAATATAACACTACATTAGTTATATGAGGTTTTTTTCGTTATTTAAGGTCGCAGCAACTTTTAGGTCACTGTGACCACTTTTGGATTTTAACTTTATGGAATCTATGAGGATGAAACGATATGGTGATGATGGGGTGAAAGGACAAACACATACAACCATGCCGGAGGCGGGACTCGAACCCGCGACCCTTCGGCCCGAGATCCATATGGCACTACTGCTTTAGCGATCTCTGACACCGGGCCGGCTTATGTGATTTTGGATAACAAATCACTAGACAATTTTTTTTAAATTTGTAAATAAGCTTTTCTTTGCAAATTAAATGAAGTGAAATGGAATGGAATGCAATGTAATGCAATGGAATGTGCTCTTCGCGTGCTCACCTGCAGCGTCGAGGTCCCCGGCGCAGATGTCGCAGAGGCGCTGCGGGTTGAGGCCGGCGGGGTTGTTCTCTGGGGCCAGGGCCCCGGGCACGCAGCTGCCGCCGGAGAAGAACTCGCCCAGCGCCTTGCCGTAGGGGCAGGTGCCCGCCGGCAGCAGGCCCGCCCGCAGCAGCGTGTACACAGGCACGTTCCATCCTGCGGGCACGCGCGACACGCTCACGCTCACGTTCCGCAGCTTCGCGCACGCGCCGCTGGATCAGCACGTTCTGCAACTGTACTTCGGTTTTTCTTTCTTGGCGCGAGGGGGCGTGTCACCAAAATGGAATATCTCACGGTATTTCGCGTCGTTCGGTTGTGCCGCTAGGAATCGCATGATCGCCAGCGCTGCTCGATACAGTCGCGATCATGCGACTCCTAGCGGCACAACCGAGAACGACGTGAAATACCGTGAGATATTTCATTTTGATGACACACCCCCTCTCGCCAAGAAAGAAAAACCGAAGTATACTTGGCCGTGGCTGGGTTCGGTTATGCCCAGGCGCACACGCACTCGGCCTCTACGGCAAGCATCAGCATCTAAACTTCGGGAGATCTTTCTTTGACAGCTAGCGAGCACATGGCGCAGTGATGCCAAACGCAGAAGATTTGTGTAACTGGAAGAGTTTCTTGCTCGATAAAGTATCTTTATCACGGACCGACAGACACACATATAAACAAACACGACGACCTGAAAACCAAACCGATACTGATTGTACGGCAAGTACATAACTTAATTTACCGAACTTAATTATCTAACTTACAGAACTGAATTGACTGCAGCGAAGAATTTCTTAAAAAAATAATTTTGAATCTTCTTGTTCATCTAATCATCTTTTTGTAAAAATAAGTTTGTTTCGTGACTAATTTAAGAGTAATACGTGTTTGCAGTTATATGTTATTTCAGAACTGAATTGTCTTAAAATTATTTTTTTAAATCTTCTGTATTGAACACGTTTTAATATTTCTAATCGCAATAGATCGTCAGTAACATGTTAGTAATCTTTAATGAATACAAAGTAAGGCGATAATAACTGTTAATAATTTTTAATGAATACACAGGAAGGTGCAAGAAAGAAATACTACTCAACAAAGGAGGGAAACTATAAACAGCTGCGTGTATTGCGGAAAGAAGATAGGGAACGAGTTCAAATGTCTCATTTATAAATGAGTATTAAATAACAAAGTTGCCTTTGAAATCTATTGAATTGAGTGAGTAAACAATGAATACTAGAAGTTTCTTCGAAAAAAAAAGTTTCAAAAAAATTGTAGTGGAAGTTTTTATTTCTCTTTGCAGGCAAAGAGCGTAACACATCAGCGAGAAAACGAAAACTTTCAAACATTCACTTTATTTTCATCGAAATGGAACATGGAGGTCAGACGACATTAAATTGTTGGTTTTAAGATAAAAGAGAAATGAATACAGCACATGTTGATGTGCAACCTTCGCCTCTGTATCGTAAACCTTGCCACACGCAAGTGGTTTGCATAGATAGCGCATGGTGTATACGTTCCGTTTACCAGTTTAACTACAATACTGCAGAACAACGATCATTATCCTTCAGAGAATGAGTCACGTGTTATAACCCCTTGCTCGGCGCCATTGTAATCTGATCCAAGCTCAAGTGCTGAAGGTTATGCTTGCAAATTCTTAAGTCATCAGCTGCTTTAATCGTTCATTCGGTTCGCGTGGACTCTATCACGTTAAAAGAAACTGCTCTAAAATTATTTTTTTTCTACCTATTTTTACAAATTTGGTTTATAAAAACTCCGTGACTAGTCTGAAATAAACCCTAATAATACATTGCAAATGAACACATTTACGTAAGCATGAAGGACGCCTCCAATAGTCACTTTTCCAGACATTAGATTATTCCTGATAACTTTTTCTGACAAAAGTAACAATGTATATTTAAAACATGCAGATAGGATTGTTTTGTAGGACTAAATTTAAAGCAGTATTTCCAAGCCTTGAGAAAAAGTGATGAAGAGGAGGAGTGAGGGAGGGAGAGCCAGGAGAAAGAAGAATGGAGAGGGCCGCGGTAAAACATTACCTCACTTTGGTAGATGAGAAATTTCACGCGTTTCCGATTGGTAGGGGAAGGAACAATCAACATATGGGGAGGCTGTGGAACTGAAGGAAAGGGTATTGTGAAAAGTGTAAGTTGGATGGAGTAGAGGAAACAATTTTCTAACTGAGGAATGAATTGATTTCCAAAATTTACGAATGTACGAACGCCAACCGTGCCGTGCTGGTATCGAAAGAAGAAACTAAATTTGAATAAACTAAAATGGAAATGTTCAATTGAACGTGATGGTTTAACTTATTCCCACACTATTACATAATTTTGTACATTATTTACTACGCAAGTATTGTTCTAGACTTAATTTGTTGTCGATGGAATTCTGAGTTTGTCTAAAATAAATTACTGTCACTTTCATATAATCAAAATGTCATTGCGTTATACTATTATTTCCTTCCCCTCATATAATTAATCCATTATAATGGTATTGTGGTTTTGATCGCTTCATTGAACTGATAAGAAAAACTGTGCGTGCTTTCTGACTGAATCCGAAGAAATGTATGCAACTTTTTTCTTTTTTATTTGTTTTGAAAAATAAAAAGGAATTGAGAGACTTGAAAAATTTACTTTGGCGCAAACATGCACTGCGGAACTTGGCTAGTATCTGCACTGTACCCTAGACACATGAATTGCTTGTGAGGGAGACATACTATTGCTTCACATCCTCTCATGTCTGTTCACGGAGTAGAGATAAATTATTATTATTATTATTATTATTATTTTATTATTATTATGAACAAGGTAAGGTCATCAAAATGATTGGTGACGTTTACACGATGAACGTGATGATTTGAATCACTCATCGAGTGATGTTCTCCATTATTTAGTTGTATGTCGTTACACCTCTACGTATTAATTATATTTCGTGAACTGAGCAAAAATTCGAAGTATATAATCTGTTAAAATAATGAATCCCAAAACGTCACGGAAAGAAAGAGTGCAAAAGTTTTCTTAGACAACATATTGGTGTTGCAAATTTTCGATACTGTTCCGTTCAACAGTCACATATGACGTACCAACTCTGAGTGGGCAAATTTGTTTTTAAAGTAAATATTTTCAATTCCACGATCTAATCGCCTGGGGCAACTTTGGTTCTACTCTTGCTACTACTCTTGTCATCAGTACCGACGCGCTCTGCAGTTCGTATAAACCGGTACGATTTGGCATACTTATGTAAAATTTGCAGCACTTGTGTACTAGCAAATAAACCCTTCGAGAACTTTACGGAATGATTCGAAGGACCGGAGGAAAATGTTCAGGATCCAATTTTTATCGAAAATGAACTGACAGTGAAATCGAATTGTTTAACCAACAGAATATTTTTAATAACTCTCAAGAGGATGAAGAGGATGAGTAAAGAGGATGAACTACTTCAAAAAGTGATGAAACAACAAAGAGCAGTATCCAAGTATGTGAGCTGCAAGGCTGGGCGGCAAGGATCTACTCAGTTGGCTGCGTGGGCCCTCATCTTTTTTCCTTCGTATCAGCTAGACGTGTAAACTACGCCAAGTATGCGTGCTCACCTGCAGTGCGCCCGTAGCCGGTGTGGCAGGATTTCTTTCCACGCAGGTCAGTGAGAGAGCGAATGGAAGACGACTTCTTGACGACAGCGACAGCGTAGTACAGGCCCTGGTGCTCTCCGTACAGTTCAGTCAGCACTGGGCGCAGGTTGTATTCTCTGTGGATGAAACATATGTTTCACGAGACACAGAAACTTCCTCAGTTACTACCCACTGAGGGCTTCATTGTTCAAAGATGCAGCATTTGGATGCAACAGATGGATTACTTTCTGGAGAAGAGTTAAACACTTAATTTTTCAAAATTCTTGAAATTATTTAAAATGTAAATTTAAAGAATTCAACTTCAAAGTAAAATTAAAATTCAAACAATGCCTCAATAATTTGATCAAAAGCTCTCATTTAGGAAAATAACCGATGTAGCACAAGCAACTTTTGGGCACGATTGATGGTACAATATTTAAGTTGAAAACCTTTACATAACTTCAAATGTCTCTTTTAATAATTTTATCAAAATACTAAAATTTCAATGAGTTTGAGGAGTTTAAATTTGTAACAGGAATGGGAAAATCTTTAATACATTAATGTTTTAATAAAATTATTAAATCAGGTTTGTGGTGAAGATCACTTAATTTATCCAACTCCATAATTAATTACCAGAAGATCGCATTTCCCTCGTTTATTATTCGGCCTGTGGGTGCCCCGTTTGCTAATTTTTCAATCTCGTTATTGTCATAGGATGTCTTAGGGCACTTATTTCGTAAATCTATCAATCAATGATGTCCTATTTTACGTGACGAGTCTCAGGCCATCAGGCCTGCTCTTCCAATCATCCACGTAAATTTCGCTACGCTCCTTTCGCGATCTGAGAAAGATGTTTATACTCGGAAAACAAAACAGGCAATTTGAATTTAGCTCAGAGCCATCTTTTAGGCTTGAAAATCTTTTACATGAAGTATATCTACAACACAGGATATCCAACTTTACTTCCCCTCCGGAGGAAGACCTACAAAGGGATTTAAAGTGGATAAAACATTGTGTCTCATCATCATCATCAAACTTCGTACGATACTTATTTAATAAACAACTTCTTTTACTTTTCGAAAATGGTCGAATGTTGACTTGGTTGTTTGGTACTCATTTATTAAATATCTTTTTTTTTATTTTTCGAAAACGGTCGAATCTCGACTTTGAACCGTGCGCCGTTGGGAGTTTGGTACTTATTTAACTATTTATTTACTTTTTTATTATGTATTCGGAAATGCTCGAATCTTGACTTGAAACCGCGCGCCGCTGGTAGTTTGGTACGTATTTAACTATTTACTTATTTATTTTACATTTGGGAAATGGTCGAAAGGCGACTTGGTAGTTTAGTACTCACGTGCGGGCGACGTGCGCCTCGCCGCCGTCGACGGCGATGATGTCGGCGTGGCCGTCGCGGATGGCGGCGAGGCAAGCGTGCGGGCCACCCTCGCGCAGCTCGCAGCCGAACTCGGGTCGCACGTCGCGGGAGAAGGCGGCGGCGGCCAGCGTCCGGCACTTGGCCAGCTCGGCCTGCGAGCGCACGCACACGCGCACCACGGCGCCGCCGCGCCCGCGCCCGATCACGTCCGTGTAGTTGGCTGCGGACACACGCACGCATCATCACTCACGGATCTAGGGGGCCATGTGGGCCATCCTCCCCCAAAAAAAGATCTAAAGTTTTCGTTTCTCTTCCTTTATTTGGCAAAAGTTATTTAAATATTTATTTGTGTTCGAATTATGTAATTATGTAAACAATAATATTGTGTAGTATCATATATACAGTACACAAATAATGTACAATGTAATAATAAATATATTTATTATTTAAAAAATCTACGATGACCCCCCACCCATATGATCAGCTGGATCCGCCCCTGCACATCATTATTCCATCACACCACATACCTCTCCTCAAACTTTTATATAACCCTCATGCAAACATCATCGCTATCCGAATTCATGCTGTGCAGAAACTCAACCCACAATACATCGAAATCGAGTATCCATCGAAAACAAGTATCCATTCCATGTATTTCTTAAATTGTTGTCCGAAATTGAATAAACAGAGGTGCCTTAATATGGTTCCTCAGCAATGTATTCGCTGTAAGTTGGTTTTAAGCCATCAATGTATGTGACGAAGTAGTAATAACTGAACCATGTAATCATCTTAAAATGTAATAATAAATTAATTAAGTTTTTTTAAATACAGATCTCTTAGCGTACGGTGTCACGTCGTCAGAAAGTGAATCGGGCTATTGACACTTAGGAGAATATAAGCATTTTGTTAAGTCAAAAGAGTACACGTCAAAAAATGGACTAAATGTCAACCTGCCAATTTTGGGGGGAATTTTTTGTTTAAACAAGAATTTTAAGCTCTGAATAATTTCAGAAATCTACATTTTCAGACCTACTTGCGAGATTAAAAGAAAACAGTTTTTTAATCAACTAATGAACTCTCCTTTGAACATTTTTTGACTTACACTCTATTAACTTAAATGTACGCGTAAAATCTGAGGTGGCTCTTTGCATCGCTTCTGAACATAAATGCATCTTCACTATGCGCACGTTTTGGTGACCTCTCCTTTTGCTAATTGAGGAGAAATAGAGCGAGAGGGATGTTGTTTTATTATCAATATTATAAAATTAAACCTAGTTTATAGTTCATGATTCCACTGAATTATGCAATTAGTTCACAGTTACAATACAAACGGTAATATCCCTGCAATATTCAAATGAGTTTATTTTTAAAATCTCGATTTAAAAAACAAAATTTAGTTTTAAAACAAAAAACTGTCAGTCACTCAATGGAGCCACGAAAAATATTCTAAGTTAATGTGAGAGTCAAAAACAAATATTAAATTGAAAATTATAATGCAATTGGAAGTGCAAATTTGTTTTCTATTACTTTAAAGAAAACATTTCCAGTTTTCAAATATTTCCAGTCAAGAGATAGGTAGGTATTTTGGAATTCAAGAAAATTAAATTGAATTTCTCACCCAAACTTTACAGATTTACTTTTTTATGGACGTCGAATTAAGAAATGCAGTTCATTCATCAACGCAACGCAAATTTGTTTCGCAATTTTCATCTTAGGAAGGTCATGATAAAATGTAATCTTAAATATCATAGAATAGATTTCAGATTTATTGTTACCGTTTTTGAAATCGAAAATGAAACCACGCGTGACCAATGCGCTTTGAGACTCAGTCCCAAGCCACGCATTCTGATGTGAGATGACCATATCTGATTATGATAAATTTGGGCGTCCCAAAAATTAATTTTTCTTCGCTTTTATGTGGAATAAACGTGTCAACTGGGTGGAAAGCACCAAAATTTAGTAGTCTATATCTTCAATGTTTTAATTAATAGAAGACTACACTATATTTATTAGTAATAATTTCGTTCACATACTATTCGTCAAGACTTCTCCAGCGTTGGGTAGCTTGACACACTAAAGAAATCTCTACTTCAAGCAATAAAACAATATATTTAACTGCGAATCCTGTCTGTGGTTGGCTTCAATGTGTATGGCTCCACCAAGCATCTCATATTCATGTAAATTTCTCTTAGCAAAAAGTGCCTGGTACTTCAATCTTCACCGGGCCTGTAGAACCGTTGCATCTGCTTGTCGCTCTCTTAGAGATGGAAATTTCCCATGTGAGTTCTGCGTGTAGCAGATTATCTCGTGTTTGTATCTCTGCTCGCAAGGCGTGACCATCTGATAGGCTCCCTTGTGTATGAAAAGAAGGTACCAAGAATGTGTGGATACTTCCCTTTCTCGACAATAAGACTCACTTGCCCGTTGCGCTGCTGTTCCTCTTATTTGCATCGCTTCATACGTAATTATTAAATGAGCGTTGTTAAAAATTTCTCCTCTAAATTAAAAATCATATTTTTACGCTTCATGTTATCTCTTTGCTTTACCATAATTAATGTTGAGCGTTCATAAGAAAGACAAATTGACGATAATATCACATACATAAGATTAGGAATTAATTAACAATCTCTAACGAGAAGATTATCAATGACAAACTTAAGAAATGATACCCAAGAACGTAAATGTTTCACCAATTTTTAGATTATCTGAATACTGATCCTAAAAATTTATCAGCAGTTTGTGAATACGAGTAATTCGGCCAAAACCTAAGTTTGAGAGTTTTAACTGATGCTTAACTTCTCGTATCTCGAATCACATGAAGCAACAATTTTACAGAAAACCTTTCATTCCGAAGAACTGAAATAGTTTTAATAATAAACTGTTAATTCCATTTGTGCTAGGCTCCCGAAGAAATTGTATGCTCATCCCTTCAATATCTACATACGATAACATTGGTAACCTCCAATAAGACTTAATTGACCCTACCATATTGATAGTGTATCCTAAGGTAAACCAAGAGATGGCAACAAGTATTTGATTTTGTATGAAATATTCTAATTAAAGTATACTCCAAAGTTATGAAAAAATTTAATTTTCGAATTTTATAGATCGTTTCTTCGTAGCATGAAGTTGACGAATAAAAATGTAAACAAGAAAACCTAGAATTCATAGACGTTAAGGGTCACTCCAGATAATAAAGAAGTATTGAATAATGAAGAACGAAGTATTATTTGAAAAATTGTACTGCTGCAAGACTCTTTTCATGAATCAGAGTATGAGATAGTTCTGTCAAGTATCTCATATGTGGCAGCGAAATTAAGAAACTACACCGCGCCACTCCTGTTACGAAAATTACTTGCAGGTATACAGTGGTGCATTGAGTTTGGAAAGTAGCACGACGTTTTTTGACGAGAGAGAGAGAGAGAGAGAGAGCGAGAGAGAGAGAGAGAGAGAGAGACCGCGACAAAATTGAAAAAATATTAAAAGTACTGTTTACATTCCACAACAACGTATTACATATAGCTTTATTAAAGGGCCTCCGATTTTCGGTATACTCATACTGTACATACCAGATGTCTCTGTCTTGACTTTTGAGAGTGACAAGATAAGACCGAGTTGTACTATCCTAGTCATAAGCAATAGCAGCAGCTTTACGAGTATCGTAATCTACTTTTGTTGCCACCAATTCGAAATGAATAAATTAAGAAGATAGACCATCGTATCAGCAGAGCGCTTCTGACACGCATTTATTTTCTATTTACCCAAAATGAATATTTCACTTCATTAAAAATATTCAAACAGCACGAGTATCGGGCTAAAAAATATCAAAACTCTACAACTGAAAGCAGATGTTCGCTTTAGGTTCCTCATGAAAGCTCTTGCAGCACGCACGTGACAAAAGCAATTCGGAAAGGACTTCGGAAAAATGTACACGTATTGTATGCATACGCTATACATTTTCATTGCAAGAAAATTTCTGCCAGATACAATTTAACATTTCACCAAAAAAAATGTTCACATGATCATGCTTTGAAGAGGTGTTTTCTATTAAAACCCGAACCGATCCGAGTTGTCTCACCCTTGTCGAGGTACTGCTGCGGGGAGATGGGCGGCTGCGGGGCGTCGACGAGCACCGTCTTGTCCTTGATGACTGTGAGCACGTTCTTGAGCCACTCGGCGTTGGAGGCGGCGCCGCGCTGCGAGGCCTGGTCCAGCACGCGGCGCACGTCGTCCACCTCGCTGCCAAAAGAACCACTTGATGCTCAGAACGAATTTACACTTCATTACTTTCAATATGTATGTGGGTGTAAATGTATGTGCATGTGAATGTGTATATGTGCATGTGAATGTGTATATGTGCATGTGAATGTGTACATGTATGGGAATGTGTATATGTATGTGCATGGGAATATGTATATGTATGTGCATGGGAATGTGTATATGTATGTGCATGGGAATGTGTATATGTATGTGCATGGGAATATGTAGGTGTAATGTGTGTGAGAGTGTGTAATATGTGTGTATGTACGAATGTGTATATAATATGTATGTAGTGTATGTATATAATATTTATGTCTGTTTAAGTGTAATGTGTGTAATATGTATGTATTCATACCTTCTGTCACTACAGTCTGAGTGTAAGGTCCTGACATGGCGTCTCAGCCATGGGCTCGGGAGACGTGTAGTAATGAGGTCGCAGTTCCTCACGAATCTATTTGGTACTTTTTAATTGATTTCAGGCTTTCACATTGTCAAGTGACAATATGAACTGGAACATGCTAGTGAAAGCAACAGTTATTATTTTTGCCCCTACCGGAAATCAAACCTGGGGTCGCAGCACGGAAAGTTAGCTCGGTATCCACCGCGGGATTTCAATGCGTATATTTCAATTTATAAATAGCTTTTTCATCTTTCTGCTGGTATTAGTTTTTATACTACAAATGGTGTGGATTCAAAGAAACTTCCAATGTTTTAAACAATTTTTAAAGGGCGTTCATTGATAAAAGTATTTTAAAGATTAAGAAACAATATACCATTTCACATTTTGCGACGGGGCGGCTTGGTTTTGGGGGTGAATGTATCACGTCAAGGATAGCATTTTTTTCACACTAAGAAGAATGTCCAAATAAACGTTAGAAGAATTTTGTGAAGTGTGCTTGCATGAGCGAGTGTGAGCATATTAAAAATCAACAGACAGTGCATCTCAAATATTGTAGGGCAAACAACAAACAACAAAACACCTTTACCACAAGAAACGGGATATCGTACTGCGGCTTCATATTCTATCTACTTCCTTCCCATAGAAACGCCTCACAAAAGGAGAGTTCTAAACTGTTTCTCATAAAGCAAACCCGCTTCGCCCCACAACTCCCGCAGGGTGGCGGCTTCCCTGTTTTCCGATTAATAAACGTAACTTCTGTTATTGGAAAAGTTTTTATTAAATTGGTGATCTTGTTTTACTTTTCGCAATCACCACCTCAGGCTCGTGTTATTTACATTCCAAAATGCGATATAACTCGTTTAGGTGCGGGAAGTCCTATATTTAGAAAAGAATATTTGTTCATCAGAGAGGTGCTGAAGGCTATATTTGAGGTTTGCCTTTAAACACGGAAGAGTGAATAAGTTGGTTAGTATAACTTTCAAACTCTTCAGAGACCTGAAGCAATTCGCTAGTTTCTTGAATTAAAAATTATAAAAAGGAGAAATTACGAGAGGCTTTTTTGTATTTTTAAGTATGTATACCATCCGTTTCATGTACGTGTTTTAGATAGAATTATAACGCTGTTCCTTGCGAGAATGTAACATTAAAAAAACTTTTCCAATTATTTAAACGTTAATATCTTTGAATTACAGTTCTATTCGTTAACAGCAAATGAAAGACTCCTAAACTCAAGAACCTGCAATCACGTTTTGAGTTGACTATTGAAATAAAATATTAGTGAAAATAAAACAAAAATCGTTTAAACATATGCTGATTCAAGTTTTTTACATAGCAGTGCAAGCGGTGTAGTTAAAACCTATGATTCTCGAACATAACTTTGATGTTCATGACCACCTCTGTGAATAACGTATGGGTCCTACACATCGGCTGGCAAGGATTTCTCCCTCTAGATAATTCCCCAAGCTGGGCACCACTCCAACCGTGACAAGCTCGAAGCTCCATACTGTTCTCCCGCCATTTATAATTCATGAACACAAACGAGAAATGTAAAAGAGCTCCCATTTCTATTGCATTAATGATGTTAGTTTCATGTTTGACCAAAACTATCAGCATCAGGTTTCCCACAACCATTTCTTCTGAAACGGGCTCTTAGAATTTTCTGCTGATGTTCCTGTTGTGCCGTGAATTAGAGGTAGCTTCTTGTTCGTAAACAGGACTTCTTGTTCATAAAATAAAGAAGCAAGTATATCTACAATCATGTTGAATGTCTTAGTTTGGCCCAGTACTTGCGAGTTCATTTTATATTGTGCTACCGACTGGGACGTTCGGTCGTGTTCGCGGGACTGCAAAAGACGCTGAGCAACCGATCCTGATCTCCCGTGAATATAGAAAATATTCGGTCGCAAATGGCCGTATTAGCCTGAACGCGAATAACTGATGCACTGTGACCAAAGCTCAAAAACCCTTTTGCACTGTGACCGAAAAATTTGATGACTCATTTCAAGAAGCACTCCAAACTCAATAGACGTTGGAAGAATTACAGGAAGTGAGAAACCGGCTCGAATGCAAAATTATTTGAATTCATTCTATGTGAATCAAAAATTATCTGGACATCCTTAAAATAAATCATACGTTTAGTAAAATTAATATGAAAAATTAAAATCCAAACTGACAAAACGTCATAAATCTGAACTCCATTCATATCCCAATGTTAGCAGGATAATGTCATGAAGAAGAAAACTTCACAATTCAAAAATCTGAATTCTTATCATGTTCCGAATTTAATTTAACGGGGAACGAATTAACGAATTTTATTTCATATTGCAGTTGAGTGCAGTGACGAGCAAGAGATTTGTGGTGAGTTCGTACCTGGTGATGTCTCCGTTGGCGATGAAGCCTTGCCAGGGGCGGGCGGCCCAGCGGCATGCGGGCCCCAGGATGGGTCTCTTAGAACCGTCGGGGCACAAGTAGGCATAGTCGTTGGGGTTGTAGCGGGTCGCGTTGATCACTTCCAGTGGACCGCCCACGGGGATCTGCAAACAAAGATAGGTTTAAATAATATCTTGGTGAAGACATCCGAGGTGAATTAAGTCATATCTGATGCGTGCGGTGCATGCAAATGGTTAAATCCGCAGGTATCTAAAGTTCAATGTAAAATTGCACACGTTGTACGGTCAACATTAAAATAGGTAATACTACGTTTGGCCCATTTTTTTTTAGTATCACACCACATTTTTTGTAAATAAAATTATATATTAATTTATTTGTATTAAAAATTGTCTTTGCAATCTGCTGCTGCAACGATTGTGAATTAATTGTTTTTCAACTCAACTGTCAAAAAAACTGATTTACGGAGTTACATCAGTTCTAACTCATGTTTGTTTCCATCTTCAGCAATATCAAACACTGAAAAGTTTTAACATAATCTCTTCGAAAATCATCTCTAATAGATTCTACAAAAAATCGACTACGAGTTATCAGTGAAATGAAATAAAGGTAAGTCAATCTTAAGAAAGTAAAATGGAAGTCAAAAACGCTGTAAAGCAACTTTCTGTTCTAAGGATATCATTCATTATGACTTTCATATTTCTAACGATTACAATGTCCAAAAAATTTGAAGTATTAACACACTTTTACCACAAAATATAAACACCACTTTCACAAGAAAAGGCAGACGTAAGAAACAGAACATCGATATGCGTAGTGCATCGAAATACAAGAAAATAAAAGCGCACGTAGATAAAAAGCATAATGAAAAGACATGCGTGAGCTAGCCCGGTGCACTGATTTTTGCTTGTTCTGTGCAGCACCAGTTTACGTTTCGAACCATGTGATCACAACACGGGCTCTTCGTTTGAAAGGCAGATCAGACGCTGGCCGTCATATAGCGAGAAGTGTTGAGCAACATTTTGAAAGTGGCATAAAGTGACAATTTTCAACAGTGACCAACCGAAAATAACACGATGAAGGTGTAATTGAAATATATGATGCCATATATTTTTTATGCTTTATATATCTGTTTCAATGACTTGTAAAACAAGTTGATAATTTTGGTATCTAGGCTCCTTTAAACTTCCCGCCAATACTGTCACGCAAACTGGTGCGTGAATCTCATTGGCTGAAGTCGGATCCGACGCGCAGTAGCTCACCCATGCCTTGTCATCACGGGTGAAAAGAACAAGAGTCATTCGTAGGCGCTCACCCCGAAGTGCTGCTTGACGTAGATGACCTTGGTCCAGGCGATCTGGCCGCCGCCGTCAGAGAGGCAGCGCAGCGCGCCGTCGTAGCCGGAGAAATTGTCTGGGTAGTTGCACACGTCCGGGTGCTCGCACAGGGCGCACAGGTTGCTGTACGTGTTCTCTGCAAGCGACACAAACACATCCTCCTAAGACTTTGTTTTATTCCATTAAAAACGTAAATAACACAAAATAGGAACGCTGCATTTGTCAAACTATTGGCACATTGAATCTAGATTTTTCATGTTTTTGGTAATTTATTGCAAAATTATTTTCAGTATTTTTTAAAGAGAATGGTGCATGTCTCATGCCCGTTAAAATGCCTGATTTTGCCTACATTTAAAAAAATAAATAGTTTTCGGCGTCTTCCTACAACTACAATTGTGAAGATACATTTTGTTCTTAATGGCATGTGTTAATTCAAAACAGATTTTCAAATAACGTCATTTTACTTTTTTGGAAAATATGAGTATTTTTGGAGTAATTTAGCGAAAAAAACAATCGCCCGCTCTGTGAACGTTCTTCGTCTGCGCTTCGTGAACGTAATTCCAGACAGTTGGATGCTTCCTAAGTTAGAATTTGTATAATATTTCATATTTTTTACATTCGGCCTTTTGCTTGCATTTACATATTAATCTTTTAGACATTATTTAAAACCTATTTGAAGTATATGAAATAAAAAATGGCCTTCAGGGAATCACATTGGAATCCAACAATGACATTCCAGCCGCAAATCGGCAGCAGAATATCCGTGAATTATTTCTCGTTGTTGGGAAATGAGGTAGCTGTATGAAAAGCAGTAATGATTGTCAAATTTGTGTTGATATTGACTTAAAAATATTTAGTTTTTCACCAAATGTTGTACGATTTGTAATGAGTGTTACAAAAAATTACTGTAATGTGTTAATTCGGAGAGAAATTGTGGTATAAATAGTATTACACAACTGTTACTAAAGGGAGAAAATACAAGCTGTTTACCACTTGTTAATGTATGAGGTTTGAAAAATTTAGTTTTGTGAAAACATTTCTAATGTTTTAATAATTAAATGATAAAAACAATTGAATCTAATCTTTATGGATTCACAAGTATATCAGATAAACTTCTGTAGATTCGTAACCCCTTTATAGTTGGAAGTTCTCAAGGCAAAGTTGTGGAAACAATTCTTATTTGTCTGTATAATAACCTGAAAATACTGTTACAATTGTGATTTGGTCATGTTAGTTTGCTTTTTAGATGGGTATGAAATAGTAACTGTTTCTGACTGCTGAAGTAATTCAGTAAAGAGATTTTAAGTGATTGGTGAGGTGAATTAGTTTTAACAGAATTCGCAGTATTGTAATACTACGAAATCATTATTAATGTGAGAAAGTAGTTGCTGTTCCTGCACCTTTAGTTCAAACCTGTGACGAAATCAGATGTTTTATTGAATGGAAAGTAGCAAGTTTGAATATTATTCACTGATATTTCTATGAAATCCGTAATTTTGTAATTATTAGTTAAATAATAACAAAAATCACGAATTTAGATAAATATTGCTTTGAACACATCCAACAACAAACGTAGCAATTTTGTAGTGTCCAGCCTGTCGTCCCCTACAAAGATGCTTTTATGCAATACACGCATGTCAAGGGTATTGCATAACCAAAGTACCTCACGGCGCTTTCTTGTTCAAGTAGTACGGAGGGTAGTGATGTAATAAACTAAACATTTAACGTCCTTATTCTCACCTTCAAAATTACTCATGAAAGTTAATGTATTTGGTATACTTTGTTGATCTGTATTGAGTAAAGTTGCTATCGTTGAGGGAAATCAAAGTGGGAGGGGGCAATTTTTTTGGATATATTTTTGAATTGATGTTACATCCAAAACCTCTTATCTCATGATATATTCTATCCAAATATCGCAGTAATTTTATCATTTTGCGTAATACGATTCGTAATACGTAATTCGTATAACAAACGTTGGGTTCGCTCCACAACTCTTAGTAGGTTATTTTGGGCATATTTTCCACCGGATACGGTAGAATCATTCTTTCAGTTAATAGCTAAAGCATAAATAATTATAATGAGGAGGTTAAAATGCTAAGATAAAGTATACACACAAAGTGCTTCTTACTTCCTCTATAAATGATTAGTTATTAGAACTTGAATTGATGCGGAATAAGGTAGATGATAGTGCGTGAGATTGTTTTCCGGCTTTCTTCCTCACAATTATTCTTTTCATGGAGTTGGAAGAATATGTAACTGTTAACAGATGTTAGTTACGAAGGACGAATGAGCCTCTTAATGAATTACTGGATGAAAATGTAATGGGTTTAATTATTTCGCACTAAGAATTAACTAAGAAGGATAAAAATGTTTTCGTTCGCCTAATATTCCTTCTGATTCTTTGTCATTTATTATATTGTGAAGAATTTTTCTTTGATTGCGGATCACTCACTAATCGCTGTGTTTGCTGGAGATAAGTGAACACGCTCCTCCGCACGTTCCAACAATTAAGGGTGGTAAACGTGTTCCAAGTAGAAAGAAGCATCTCTAATATGTATTATACACATCATACAGTGATAATAAGAAAACAAGGACGGAACCACGTGACGCTTGAGAACCTTGTATGAAAAGGAAATACTACAAATAGTAACACTGTGTCACATCGATGTCTTATTGCAACATTAAATGTACAAACTAAGCGATATTATTTAATTTTTTTTCTTTTGTTTGTTGTTTTGTAGGTAAAAATACTCTGTCGTCAGTTTACTTCACTCGCCTAATTGTTAATGGTCGAAACGAAAGTTTTGATTCGAAAGTTTCAAGTATTTCAGTTATCAATTCATGATATAGCTAGTCCTGAGTGAAACAGCGCGAAGTGGTCTGCAGTATTTAAAGAGATCTTTATCAGGTAATTTTTGCACAGCGTAGAGTACAGCAATGTCTTGAACACTGTGTACCATTTTTGAACATCTGCGCATGCGCAACTCTGCAACTCAAACTGCGCTTGCACTGACTCGAGATTTTTGTCGATTGCTGCAAATAGTTCCTTGTATTAGAAATTTTTGTTCAGCGTAGCACACAGCAATCGACAATACTCTCTCGATCCCTCCCTGCATCTACGCATGCGCGGAAGCTCGAGATTGCCGCCGATTGCTGCGAAAAGGTCCGTATTTCTGTGGTGGCTGCTACTTACTGAGCCTGCGGTCAGCGGCGGGGTCGGACGACCAGTCGCCCACAAGGCACGCCTGGCTGAAGAGCTGAGAGAGCGCGCGCAGCTCGATCTCCCGCGCAGTCAGCAGAGAGTCGTTCTGCGGCCGCAGCACGCCCAGTTTCGTCAACTGCGGACAGAGCGCGCGCTTAGTGCCGGTCGCGCCATACCGCGGCCACGGAAGGAACTGGGGAATGGGGGCTGAGGATATTCGTTTAGATGAAGCCCACGAGGTTCGCATTGACACTCATGTGACATCAGGTTTACGTGAAATTAAAGTGGGAGGGAGGTTAGTTCAGCGCTTATTCGTAAAATGAAATATATTTTACATCCGTTGATTACGCTGTAATATTTGCGGAGATCTCATTCTGGAGAATCAGTAACAATTTTATTTCTAAACAAGCATGATTTCAGATTTTGATAAATTCCTTGTTCTTTTAATACATTCATTTTGTAGTTCCATTTTCACGCACTCGTTTTATACTAACATAATTTTCCCCACATAATTACAGATGTTGATAATTAATTGAAAACGCTAAATTTTTTTTCCTGTTTCATATCGATATCAACATCATAGATTGAGCTGTACAGCTGATCGAAGACGACTTGATGATCCTTTCCATAATTAACTCATGCTTGTTTAGAAATACAAGAGATGAACAAGATATGATTTTGAAATATAATGTAATTGAAACAATACATCCCACATAGTACAAACAAAAACATTCTTTCTTACATGCAACGATTTTATTCACCCAATGATATAACGAGAGAAGTTTCTAAGTTGTGTCCACAGCCGTACGTGGATGGACATTCAGCTGGGCCAGTGATATTCAATCGCTTCATCAGAATATATATCTTCTTTCGTCTTTTTTAATGTTCTGTGGTTTTATTAGACTTGTGATTTGCATTTATTCGCAAAACAGGCAAACAAATTGTCCCTCTTGATTGAGTAATTACTTATGACAGTTTCAAAAATATAGTTTTGACATTTGTTTTCGCGAACAAATGGATAACAGAAGCCCCACCTCCCGGGTCCGAAAGCAATTTCGACTCAAGGCTATAAGTATTCTAAACGTTTTGACACACCCAAGACATTTTTCGAAAGAAAATTAAAGTCTCTACACTAAAAATGAGAATTGAATGATGTTAGTTTCTTATTCAAAGCCGTTCCTTTTCTGTAATCATTTTTGTAAAAAAAATTTCATGTAAAAATCGATAAGAAAATATCCCTTTTCTTTTGCCTGACAAATAAATGATGAAGAGAAAATGAGCTATCGAACTATTTGACATAAGATGATTCTAGTTTCCAGAGTAAGTAATTAGAAAAGTTCAATAGAGTCTATCGACTCCGAAACACGGAACTGTTTCTAATGAAAAGTATTTAGTAAAGAACTTAATAACGACACTGAAAAGACCTCGAGTTTCTTCAGCAATCAAGTTCTATTTTTTTCTTTTTGATTCATTTTCCCGTTGTATACGCGTGAAACGATCCAAAAGTCACCCAAAAACTGACGACAATCCCCCTCACTGAATGCTACCCGATACAGCCCCTGAGCTGAAACGATCAAGTCCAATTAGAAATACATGTACGGTAACATACTGTGTGGCTTTTCTAACTTCTTTAATTCAAAATAATTGGACTAATATTTAAAATTGCCTTTGTTTTTCTTACATTTACTTTGTGTTTTGTATGGTTTAACGGTTAACCAAAGGTGAACGAGGAAAATGTTAATAGTCTACATTGGTATTCGAAAGTTGTCGTCCTCGACTGCTGTACACAACCCTGAGAAACGGGTAAGAGTACCACTACAATAATAGCTTCACTGAGGCTGTTGTGATAATCTCTGATCGAGAGGAGAACTGCTTATTCGATAATTTTAACACATATTGATGAGTTTTTCTAATGGCACGACTGCATAATAGTGATATAACTTGTCTGTGAAATGACCAAGGTTTTTGAAGCGGCTCAACCTTGACATTGGAAATATATTATCTAACGACCATTATCTCGTGCTTCTAGAAAAATACAACAGAGCGTTTCTTGGAAAGTTGTGGAACAAATCTGATGATCCATTGAGAACTGGAGTCAACGCGTTTATCTCGCGCATGTGTTTCATAATTCCTTAAAATACACCGTATGGATGACTGATAATTTGAGTGCGGCAGCTCAAGAATACAACCATGCCTGACCTGTTATCTCCAGTGGGATGTGAAAGGAAATAATCTGTAGGCGCTCCCTCCACATGATCGGTCATTGTGTTGACCTTCGCCGTGAAGATAAAATTGATCAGAATGTGAAGTTTCATAGCAAAGGAAATATTTTTGAGATACCTTGGAAAATGTCTAGTGTAATGTATGTAACGAAAACATTCAATATATTAAGAAACAAAAATGTCCTCATTTGTTATGTTTTGCTTATTTTCTAAATATTCCTTTAACATGAGTTTAGTGTTTAATATTTCGCGATTCTTCTTTTTTTAAGTATATCTACTACCATTATGATACTCTGAGCTTTTCATCATTTACATACCCAATCCAATACTTCTAGCATTATTTTTATAACTACGCCCTTGAACACTGTTAATGGAAAATTTCAATCGACGTTACTTATTTTAACACACTAATTAAATTGAAACACAAATAAAATATAAATATTCTTTAACATTATATCGTCAAGCTAGAAAAAAATTTAGTGTTAATATTGCATTGCATAAAAATTAAATTTTCTTTCATCTTCAGTTAACTTGAATTGTAGTTAAATCGATTTTTGGAATTAGAGGAAGAGTTTTACTCATTATATGCTTTGTTGGAGCCCAAAATTGGACATCAGACTTTTGAGGGGCACGTACAAAGAGAGAAATTTCGTATTAATTTATGATTCGTGTAAAGTCATATGCATTCCTGCAAGTTTGCCTCTTGCAGTTGAAAGAGATGGGAGCATCATAGGAAGGGGCGAGGGCGTTTTCGAGAGATGCCAATTTAATCACCATCCTCACAACAAACAGAAAATGTTATGGATGTTCAAGGATTTTGTTCAATTTGAGGACAGACAAAACCGAAAGATAACCTAATGTGGCCCCTTTTTGTAACAGTGTGTTTTGACAAATCTGATACTTAAAACAAAAGAAAGAGACCAAGAAAAGAAAGAACAAAAACAGACAAATCAGATACTTAGAACAAAATAGAAAGAGAAGCTAATGTTTCCCCTTTGTTGTAACTACGTGTTTCGACAAAGAAGTTACGGACTTTTCAGAGCCAGCATACCTTAGTGACAGGAATCTCTTTCGTAGTTGAAGGAGATAGGTGCATCATAGGGAGGGACGAGGTCACCTTTTCAAAAGATGCCAATTTAATTGCAATCATCACAACAAACCGGAGTCGTTATGGATGTTCAAGGATCTCGTTCAATTCAACGACAGGCAAAAATAGAAAGAGAACCTAATGTTGCCCCTTTGTTGTAACTACGTGTTTCGACAAAGCAGTTACGGACTTTTCAGAGCCAGCATACCTTAGTGACAAGAATCTCTTTCGTAGTTGAAGGAGATAGGTGCATCATAGGGAGGGGCGAGGTCACCTTTTCAAAAGATGCCAATTTAATTGCAATCCTCACAAGAAACTGGAATCGTTATGGATCTTCAAGGATCTCGTTCAATTCAACGACAGGCAAAAATAGAAAGAGAACCTAATGTTGCCCCTTTGTTGTAACTACGTGTTTCGACAAAGAAGTTACGGACTTTTCAGAGCCAGCATACCTTAGTGACAGGAATCTCTTTCGTAGTTGAAGGAGATAGGTGCATCATAGGGAGGGACGAGGTCACCTTTTCAAAAGATGCCAATTTAATTGCAATCATCACAACAAACCGGAGTCGTTATGGATGTTCAAGGATCTCGTTCAATTCAACGACAGGCAAAAATAGAAAGAGAACCTAATGTTGCCCCTTTGTTGTAACTACGTGTTTCGACAAAGCAGTTACGGACTTTTCAGAGCCAGCATACCTTAGTGACAAGAATCTCTTTTGTAGTTGAAGGAGATAGGTGCATCATAGGGAGGGGCGAGGTCACCTTTTCAAAAGATGCCAATTTAATTGCAATCCTCACAAGAAACTGGAATCGTTATGGATCTTCAAGGATCTCGTTCAATTCAACGACAGGCAAAAATAGAAAGAGAACCTAATGTTGCCCCTTTGTTGTAACAGTATGTTTCAACACAGGAGTTCCTTAGAACTTTTCAGTCAGCATACCTTGGTGATGGGAATCTTGTACCCGACATTGCGGCCAACGCCAGTGTGGCAAGACTTCAGCCCTCGGATGCCCTGCACGCTCTCGATCTGGAGGTTCTTGTGCACCACGGCGACGGCTTCGTAGCGGAATTCCTCTGCAACAGCAGATTGAACATAAAATTATCTAAATAGTGACAATATGTTATTATTAACAACCATTTGGATCTTACTACATAATTATTACAATAATTTAAATCAACCATCAGTGAACATGTGTATAGACTAAAGCGTGAACATATTCTAGATTTACCCTTTAGATTCACTTAATAGTTACTTACATCTTGTATACCATTAGCTAATTGTTCCAAGTGAACAGATTGTGAATTGAAGATAAAAAAACATATTATAATTACTAGTATTAGGATACAAAAGCTTTGGCATGCAGATGTCTATATTAACACCTTTCTTTAATGCATAAGTCGCATTTTTAAGTCATTATAGTTTCCATGGCATGCATATGTTGCTTTCAATGCTCAGTACATAAATTCCGTATAATTGAGTACGTGTATAGTGCAGATTAACAGGGAAATGTATAATTATGATCTGCTGATCAATATATTTACAAGTGCAAGTTGTGGCTTCCGTTATCCAGTGAATAATCATGTGGACAATAAGGCATTTATTTTGTTTAGCTACAGATTAGAGAATTTTTTGCGTATTATTTGTACCTAGAGGCTTCCTGAGCCACCAAATAGTTCTCGTTTTCTTGAACGCTTTCTAAAAAGGAATTAATTTCTTTTCATTTTGTGGACATGATTCACAGTTAGCTCACAAACTGGAATAGTGGCGCCACTGGAATTCCCAGAATGACAACCGACATGCAAACGAATGCCCTTTAATTGAATGTGTACCGAGTGCTCAATAAACTGAAAACAGTCTCCCGATGAATATGAAGAATTGTAATATTCCTTTTGCAGAATACTAATATAATTTTGTCAACACGGTAGGAAACACTTGTTTTGTATTTTTTGCCGTTTGCCTCCAGGTCAAGACGGCAGTTTTCCGCGACAACTTTCAAGACATGTATTTCATTTTTCTCGTCTTGCCGAGTGAAAACTAGTTTCGCCATTAGCTCCCGATTCGGAGCTGGGAAGGGGCGTCCCCGGGAATCCCAGCAGCACAGATCTGGATGACCTGACCGCACACAACGTGAGCTTCTCGGAAGCGTCAGGCGGAGGCGGTGCGGCGGTGCGACCTTGGGCCAGAGGCACGCCCCCACCACGTCCCGCTGCCCCCCGCCGGTCCCCCCCCCCCCACGTCACCCGCCGCCGGCCGGGCGCCCCGCCCACTGGCGCTCTGCCAGCGCCCAGGCGCGATCCGCCTCCACCGCACCAGAAACGCAACAGCATCAGCGGCAGCAAGGATTAGGTCACAGTAGTCTTGTCCCGGCAAAGGTATCTAGCCAAGATCATCTCTTCCTTGGACTTCCTACCTCAAAAGTAAACTCCATTCGGGATAATTAATTATGTGCTTATAAAATTCCTTATCAATGTATCTGTCCTGTGTTCTCGCACATACTGCAAACTTGGTAGCGTATAACTGATCTACAAGGATTTGACATACTACTGGAAAATCTCTACGTCCAGATGTAAATCATACGAAAGTTGCTGATGTAAAATGTTTATACTGATTTCTAGTTGAAGCGGAGGTTAACTTATAGGTAATATGTTAAGTTCTTAAAAGAAGATTTAAAGAATGAGCCTTTTTCTTTCATGTTCTCGCACTTAATGTTGTCAAGCAAATTGTCTTTGTTGCGAACAAAACATTTAAGCTTGTTGTGCAGAATGGTCTAATATATTTCTAAAAGCTATTATTCACTCTCTATTAAGATATTATTCCCTGTATTTGTTTACACGGTTTTTCATAATACAGCGTCTTTGTATACGTGCCCTTTTTTACGCTGACCGCCTCAATTACTCTACTTCAATAAAACGGAAAACGGTACATTCAAGTACATTATAGTTCATCAGTATATATATATATATATATATATATATATATATATATATATATATATATATATATATATACACACACATACAGATAATACAGAATACTATACTACACGCACAGTATGGGCATTACGTAATGACACTAGTTACGAGGAATATATTTCTCATCCCTCACTTAGTGAGTCAATGCTCAAATGTTGAATTTCTGAAGACGTATTTGCTTTAGAAGAATTAATTTCGTGTTCAAGATAAAATATTAAAATGGTGATAGGCGATAATTTGTAACTTTATTTTTATCATTTTGTAAGGCGATAAATTGGAAGGACTTGAGTTCTCGATGTTTAATTTAGATGTGAAATTATCCTTGCTCATCTGCATAATGTGCCACAAATGTTGAGACTTATTTATGTTTTGTAGATGTAAGAAATTACTACTGCTCCTGATTCTCAAAATGACTGCAGATATCCACGTGGGAGTTTCTATTGAATTTGTTTGGACTTTATCTTGTGATGGGTGAAATGTTAATAGGGCAGAAACTATGTTATTACGATTCAAATGATAAATTGATATGTTATTCGTATTATTACGAAATTGTTGGTTGTATTTAAATTGTCGCTCACGACAGCATGTCTCTCCCACCTCCCCTCTCTCACATACATACACTCGCGGACGCACTCACACACACACACGAATATGTTTGAATTAATTAAAGTTAACGATTTAATTAGGTAAAGTAAATTCAATCACTCAGTTCGTTTTTAAATTCTCTTAAATACACTGTTGGTTCTGTTTTAAGTAAATAATACAATTAGATGATCTTATATTTTTATCATATCGCTGCTAATAAAAAAGATTGCCTGAGAGAGTTTGAAAAATAATTGTTCATATAACCCAATTCCGGCATTCACAATATTTATAATATACGCTGTAAAAATGTTCTGGGCTAGTCATACTCATTATATCTGCAATCGTCCGTACCTGTTGGCTCCAGGGTGGTGCGCACCTCTTTGAAGACGGTGAATGGCGCGTCTGCGGACGTCGCCAGGTACATGTCTTCAGGGTCGGCAGCCATGATATCTGCTTGCCCATGGCCCACCTTCTCCAAACAGTCCACTCTACAAAAAACATCGTAATATATCGGTATATTTTTATGAAAAAATGTGATTGCGACACTAAAACTATTCTTTCACTAACTTATCACTAAATACCACTAACTTATTATTAAAATGATTCTTCGACGAAGTTTTCGGCACGAAAACTTGAAGAGTAGAGTTGAAAAATATTTTAGGAAAAAATGTGGCGAAATAAGGCACATTTTAAATATTAACACATTACTTAGAACAAAAGTTGTAAAATACACTGCTGGATTTGAACAATCATACTCCAACGAGAAGACAGTAAGAACTTTGAGATTGGCGTTTGGAACGATTGTAATTATGGAAGCATTAATTCATGATTTTTATTATACATTGAACAAATTCTGGGTACACCAGTTTCTCTATACAGTGAGTCATTCCATCTGTGCGCGAGTACACTTGAATTTAATCCTTATTTAAGTCGTGTTTGGATTCGAGTTGTGAAAGTGTGTTCGTTGCTTGAGCTCAGTGAGTCATGTTAATCGAGCGTACATGGTACCAAGAAGCTCACCTGTCTCTGGCCTTCACGCATTTTATCCGCGCGCCTTCCTGCTGTTGCATGGTCTGACAAGCAGCGAAATACGGCTCAGGTACACAAAGATTAACTGAAACATAAAAGAAAGAAAGGTTTAAGTGACGTTCATTTCAATGTGCAACGTTCAATTCCCTAGTGGCGTACTCCTTTCGTAATCATTAGCATTAATTAGATGCAGGAAATGTCATTGATTGGAGAAATTAATAGTTATGCAAGTTATAATAAAGGCATTTATTTTGAATCATTTTCAAAGAGTTACAATTTCCTTGATACAAGTTTTAAATGACTGCAAAAATCTTACATTAAATTTCAACAATTCAATAAATATATCAGTAAATTAATAGAATTGCTGTGATGTAGATTCCTTCCAATAATCAATGAAAGGTGTTGTCCGGTAACAAAAATATAGTATATTCGTTTTTTGCCCAGGCGCTGACAGACATCTCCGATGATGGAAGCTATGCTATCGAAAATATCTTAAACCTCAATATACTATATTTGATACCGGACCACACTTTTCATTTATTTATATAAGTAAAACTAACAAAAAAGTATTTTTAATTGAAAACGTTCAAAATACCATTTTGAGTAAAAATGTCAGTCGGTTTCACATCTACAATGTTGTTACCCAAAGTATGCTGCCTTCTCTTTCGCACCCACCTGGCAATACCACCCACCAAAACCTACCAAACAATCTATCCTGGTCGGAGGGTTGTCGTTATCATGCATCATGTTCGAACAACGTTCTGCCTCCAGCTATCTATATATTTTCTTCCATATCGTGAACCATTCTCAGAGTACTGTTCTACATCTCAGAATGTACCTTAACCTGAACTCATTCTTTTAATTTAATAATCCTTGTTCGGCTTGTTAGGTTTTGAATCATACATACAATTTTTATACAAAGTTGATAACATTTGGCGTATTTTTAACTTACAATTAAATATTAACTAATTACCGAGAAGTGTCCAGGAAGGGTCTTCTAACTACTCGAATTTATTTCTAATTTGTTGTTAATAACTGTTTTCTTTTCTGCTATTTTATGGAGGTCGAAGTAAATCTTCGGAATGCCGACTTTTGATTCTTGTATATGGTTTGGAAGTAGAACCTAACTTAAATTTTTGGGTTACAGAGCAGGATGGTAAATTTGTGTAAAATCGGGTGGAGAGTCTGTGTATCCATTGTTTTATTGGACATATAGCGAGTTCTTTTTGAATTTGCTCGTTGCGGATATACCAAGGTGCATTTACTGTCCAGCGTAAATACTTATTTTGAATTACTTGCAATGTGTTTAAATTGCTATTTGCCGCACCTCCCCAAATTTGACAGGCGTAGGTTAGTGAAGGTCTTATTATATATTTGAAAATGGATATTGAGGTGTCGATATTGATCTTTGAGTTTTTATTAATTAGTGGGTACAGTTTTAACATTTTTATGAATGTTTTGTTAGCTGTTATTTTTATGTGATCTTTCCAAGTTAGTCTTTTGTCAATGTGAAGTCCTAAATATTTTACTGAAGTTGTAGGGGAGAGCCATTGAATATATGTGTTATTTAGAATTAATGGATTTATAGTATAGATTTTTTTAATGAGAATATTTTTGCTTTACATTTAGTTGGGTTGATTTTAATTTTCCATTGCTGAAACCATTCTGTAAGTGTGTTTAAATCATCTTGAAGTTTATTTCGTCCTGATGTTAAGTTTTGATGTGTTGAAAATATTACGGTGTCATCTGCAAATAACGCTATTTTTTGAATGCTTTAGTTGTGGAAGTTCTGAAATAAATATATTGAATAGGGTTGGTGACAGAGGCAATCCCTGAGGGACACTGGACGTGATATTATAAACAGAAGACTGTACTAAATTGACTTGTACTTTGAAACTAGGATTTATTAGAAAACTTTTTATTATTTGTTGTAAATATTGCGGGAATCTATATTGCCGTATTTTATATAATAAACCTTGGTGCCATACTTTACCGAACGCTTTTTCTACGTCCAAAAATAGTGTTAATGAATGGGTAGATTTTTGGAAATTAGTAGCGATGAAATCGGTTAGTCTTAAAAGGTGATGTATTGTTGAATGGTTATTGCGGAAACCGAATTGCGTCGCGGGTATAATATCGTTACTGCTTATGAATGTGTTGATTCTTTTTAGTATTCATTTTTCGAAGATTTTTGAAAGCGTTGGAAGTAGACTAATTGGTCGATAATTCGCTGTTTTCGAATGGTCTTTACTTGGTTTTGCAATGGGTATTATGAGTGCCATTTTCCAAGATTGCG
Source organism: Acheta domesticus (assembly GCA_031308135.1). Classification (NCBI taxonomy): domain Eukaryota; kingdom Metazoa; phylum Arthropoda; class Insecta; order Orthoptera; family Gryllidae; genus Acheta; species Acheta domesticus. The sequence continues at coordinate 88,873,866 of JAHLJT010000631.1, read as the reverse complement.
GGAAATAATTTAATCTGAGGCAAGAAGTGTATATTGCTGTTAAATAACTGATTGCTAGTTTCGGAAGTTTTTTAATTATTATATTTGGAATTTTGTCAACACCTGGGGATTTTTTGTTTTTTAGATTTTTGATTAAGAATAGTGTTTCTGATGGGGATATGGATTTAATTCTTTCAGGGACTGTGCAATAGAGTTGCGAAAGCTCTGTATCAATTTTGTTTGTAAATTTAACATTACCGGTTATATTATGGGTAAAAGTGTCTTTAAAATGTTTAGCTAGGAGTTCAGCTTTTTCATTATCAGTAGTGGCTGTTATGTTATTTGATGTCAGTATTAAGTTTTCTGTTTTATCTTTGGTTATTATTTTTATTGCTTATTGCTGTCCAAAGCGATGCAGAATTTGAAGTTGCGAAGTATGCTTATCGAATTGAGTGAATCTTTAATGTTCTAATTTGTTTTTAACTTTTTTAGTGAGAGAATTCAATATAGTTTTAATCGAGGAACTTCGGCTTATTTTCCACTGTCTGCGTATTTTATGTTTACAGGCAATTAGGTTTATTATGTCGGTTGGTAAAGGAATTATTTTTATTTTGTGAACTCATTCTGAACAGTCAAATAATGCCTTGACTGATGCCTTTAGGAATACGAATCAATACAAGTAAAGTATAGAAAATTGTTATTTAGTACCAGTTAATTTTCGTTTCTATTATCAAATAAAAGGCGTATTTTACCAATATCAACTTGGTAATGAATTGAAGCAAAATTGCAGATTGCAGATATTGATTAAATCTATATAATCTGCAATTCGTATAAAATACAATTGTCGGAATTCAACGTAAATAATTTATTATCAATGTCTTACTAGTGGCCTTCCAGAAAGAGTTTCATTTGTTGGGGCATTTTTCGATTTCTTCTAGAGCCGGAGCGGAAGAGGGATAGGAAGTGGGCACTGGAGCAGGTGCGGAGGGAGCGGGGCTGAAGCAGCACCGTGGTTGCCCTTGTTGCGGGGGTGGGATATTGACGAAGCAGAGACAAAGGCAGGAGAGAAGTAGTGGTTTTATTGTAATGATTTGTAGTGCTTAATTTGTGAAAAAATAAATAAGGGAACTCTGAATTCACGCATCCTACTATCGAAAGATTTTTTACTCTATTTTCTCGTATACTCTGTTCAACGATCCATCTTATGCCATTGTTACTGACAACTTTCCTTTCCCCTCAACCTCTGCACTGTTTAAATTAGATAATTTTTATCGTTAGGAATTTTTTTCCATCCAGTTGGGTCTAACATAGGCTTGGAAGTAGTAACAGGATATTAATGTTGACTTTCTCACATCTGTAAAGACAGTGACAAATGCTAGTTTCTCTGCCATCTCTGCCAAGCAGTCGAGAGATCAGTGTTGGGAACGTTATTGAGACAGACTAGAGGATTCCCACAATAAAATTTGTAGTCGAGGTAACGCAGTCATCGCATAGCAACGTGACACATTCGGTAGAAAACCCCTAAATAGTAACCAGAACGCTTACAGAGATCGAATAGCATGCATCAAAAAGGTTCTTAGACCCATGAGTAGTGGTTTGTTTAATGTATGTTGAAGTATCCATCAGAACGCTTGAAGAGTTCCAATAGATTGATCAAAAAACTTCTCAGATCGATATGAAGTCGATTGGTTATTAAATGTTAAAGTTTCGACCAGTAGAATATCAGTAAATTTGGGGACGACGTATAAAATGTAATATGAGAAAATTTACATAATAAATAAATTAGGCATTTGTTTGTAAAAAGGTATTATTTCCCAAGAACGGTTGACTGGTGCGGATGACGACCTGCTTGCTGTAAAATATACCGTCAACTCGACGTAAAAAAGATAACTTACAGAAAATTGAGATGTTACCCGAGTTAAAGGCCAATCATCATGTAGCGTACTACACTGCAGCTTAAAAGCTGTAAGTAGTCATTTCATAAAATCTGCTTAGGCTATTCTTTCTTCCTTTATTTATAAAATGGAATTATAATTTCATTATCGCTCAAATTTAAGTTTGGCTAATACCAGTTGTATTAAATGTGAAAATTGGAAGTGGATTTCAGCTACATGGTATATTAGACTGCATTTCCTTACGTGTTTTGTAAGTGATCTTTAGCAGCAATCAAAAACTTAATACTGTTTAGTGGACAATATTTATCTTAAACTCCGATTAAAACAAGAAGTCCTTTCAAGGTTACGAGCTGGCTAGAGAGGGGGACACAGTCATCGAATCGCCAGCTTCATTACGATTTAAATTCTTCGTATTGAATCTCCTAATTAGATGACAGTGTCTCCTCTCTTTTTAGCTCGTAACCTTGAAAGGACTTCGTGTCTTAATACATAAAACAACTTTTATCCCCCTAGTGGGCAATTTCATTTATTTATCTACACAAAAATAATATCAAGAAAATTGCACACCTAAAATTCCGCATTTGTGGTTGTGTTGTCCCTCAATTACATGAAGGAAATAAAAGTCGTAATGAGACATCGCACTCCTTAAAACTTGTCGGAACTGATCTGCTTACTGTAAAATACCCCGCCATCTTGTTTACGTTGTTTAGACTTTCAGTAAAGTTGTATACAATTCGAAATCCGCCAACACTTTGGAAGACCTCCAGTATAAACAAAATGTCTATTTGATGGTGGCAGTAATAGGTGAATAAACACAATTTAAAGTTATAGGAAAAATTATCTCTTAAAGAATGATCTTCCTAGTCCTCATACATTTAGGTTACCAAAATATTGATCATATGTTGTTTCAGCTTGACACGTAAAGAACGTATGAACGTATGTGCTTTGTCAAGCAGTTGATGATACTGTGCATTTCAGACACAATAAAGGATTACGTTACAACCACGTCATGTTGGGACTGAAATGCTGATTCAGCACAGAGTAATGCATTCTCAAAATATGTGTCCAAACAAATAGTGAATACTCTGCAAGTTTAAGTTGTAAATTGACAGCATGAATTTTATTCAACAGTTTTTGTAAAATATTCAATAAATAAATATAAGCTAATGAAAAATATCATGAACTGTTACTTCATTTTATCAGTACCTCCTCTGATTTTTGAAATATTTATAAATCGGAAATCTTTTTTCCCTACTAATGTACTATAAACGTCAAGTTTTTTTATGCCCTAAATTTCAAATAATATACAAATATAACGGCTCTGTTTTATTATAAATTCATTTATTGTACTTCTCCATTATTAATGATGCTCATACTTCGACGAAGTTGTGAATCTCAGGGCATTACCTATGCTCATTGTAAAGACTACTTCATTTAATCAATACAGTATAGAATTGTGATATTCGTTTCAATTTATGCTCTATTCTAATATTCACTAACCGCTAATTCAAATACCGCTCTATATATTCAACGTTTCATATATAGCGGTATTTAAAAGTGATACTCTTCTAATATTTACATTCAGCTATTTTATTTATTTCGCATTTTACACGCCTACCAGAAACTGTTTTTTACACTATTACATAAAATCTATAATTAAAAATGTATGGCCGGGACAATTACAAAATCAGCTATAATACTTCTCGACTAGCTTTGAGAGATGATAATCTGTGAGCCTCAGCATCTTCATATAAAACATTGCCACACATTTTTCATGTATAATATCCGAAAATAGGAGATCATTTATCCGCAAATATACGTTAAATGGAATACGACAGTAGTATTTTTTGGGAATGCACGCACCTAAGCATCCCCTGAATAAAGGTATTGTTCAGTTCACGATTAATATTTTTGTTGAATTAGCTACTTGGTAATTAAAATTTAATATGCATTGATTAATTCATACAAATTTTAATTTTACCAAAATTATATTCGTTGTTGGGGGGTACGATGAGAATTCAATGATTATATGCACGAAAATTGTACTTTGATCACGAATTTGTTTGATCTGCTCCCTCCCGCGGTTGCATTAGGCAATAAAGCGTTTTAGATAGCCGCTAAGCAACTGAAATACCGTTACGATAATAAAATCGTGGTCATCTCTCGCTTACTTTATTTACCTATTAATATTACTTAATGACGCCATTTTTTGCCTCATTCGTAATAGAGAAGGATGCGTCACTCTAGGAAATCCCTTCGCAACGCCTTCGCGAATTAGCACTGTGGGGGAGTGGAGGGTTAGAGGCAGTCAAGGTGAAGGCCTCTTCATATAAAATAGGTTGGGGTTTCCTCGTGGTTAGTCGGCAATTAGTCATTTTTAATAATTTCATGCCTGCCTTTTTTAAATTTCAGTAAAGAGTTAATATTGCTCAAAAAGTGATTACAATCTTGAAAAAATGTATTATTTGAAGTTTATAGTCGTATGAATGAATTGCAATCCATCAATAATGATGACATAGCTGAAAATGCAATTTGAGATTTGTGAATTGAGAATTATGGAATGAAAGATGCACTGATTCACAAGAATTAGCTGAAAAAAAGAAAATTAACATTACTACCTTCTGGCGGATAAACGGTCAATTATAGATGAAAGCTTTTCGTACATATTGCAACACCATTTAAACATATTATTTAGTAAAATCACCTCAAAATTGTCATTTTTTCGAGTTATTTCACCATTTTCACCGGCCTGCCAATTGAATGGTCTTTTGGAACCTTCCTGGTACCCCATCCATGCCCTTGAAAATCTACGAATAAAGACAATCTTTGCTTACGCAGCACTATCTGAGAATGCTCTTGAATAAGTTTTCTACCAGAATTTCCTTGATTTGAACATTTCAAACTATGGAAATCATAAATGAGACACCTAGATGAGTGTTAATTGTGTTTCTGGCATGGGCGATCCCGCCATTCCCTTGACAAAGTGCCTCGTAATTGTTTAGCCAGCTCCACACATTCGGAATTCGGCGAGTAGCGAGCGTCAAACCGTCGAATCCCTAGTAGTGTGGATGTGTTGCTTGCTATGCCGATCGACGAACATTCGGTGCTCGCCCTACTCTTTGCGTATTCGGACTTTTGCGCACATCAAAGGACGCGAACATCCGCCGAGCATATCAGCTGCTCGGGCTTGGGTCGCTGGCTACTTGGCGAATGCCGAATGAAGTCATCTTTAACTGCTCTGGTCGTCGACAAGCGGAAAATTTACATGCCTGAGGGGCTCTGGATGTTTTAGCGCACGCAGTGGAGCTATCGCTGGGAGTCTCTGGACGTGTACAGACGCGAGACCATTCTCGTTCTTATAATGCCTAGCCTTTTGCGAGAACCAAAATATTCTCGAGATGATTTTTGCGGTATCTGTGTTATTCAGCACAGTATTGCCGAGTATAACAGCTGCTCCGGATTGGGAAAACAGACGCTCGCTGTTTGGCAAATGCCGAATGCCAAATGTGTGGAATAGCCTTTAAGCAAAGTTTTTAACCACGGTATAAGATATATGGATGTGTTCACTTCCAATCTAAAACTGAAGTTGATGTGAGGCTAGTTCTCACAGTTTTCGCATACAAGTGCTGCGATCTTTGGGTCTCATTCGGGCATCGTCGTGATCCATTCGACAGCTGTGGCCAGCTGATTTCTAATTTCCAGTCAGTGATTTGTCGTTTCGCGGTGGAATTGGTAAAGTTTAGATCAAACAGTTACGAAAATGTGGAGGAAATGTTTTGTAAAACTGTGTAATAGCCACAGTTTTAAGATGGCATCTTAAGATGTATATCTTACACCATGACCCAAACCGATCGTGCGCTCCGTACGGACAAGCGAGGAACTAGCCTCAAACTGTCTTCAGAAAATTTGCCCCAATGGCGGCTAGTTGACACACCCATGTATCTATTTATTTATTTATTTATTTGTCAAAAAAAACAGTAAAAACTGTATATGATGTGAGGGGAAAGAGCGCGCACATTTTCTTGAGGGCCAGAATTAAAAGAATAAATAAATTTAAAAAAAACAAACGAAAATAGAAAACGAAAAAATTAATTTAGAATGAATTTTGTGTTACACCGTGGTTTTAACGCCTCTTCCTCCCGAGCCCCCTTCTTAACTCCGCCGACTCCACCGCGGGCGCGGCGATCGCCAGGGCGCTGAACCGGTCGGCGCGCCGCGCTGCTGATTCGTTTTATTTGCGCTCCCTCGCCAACTGGTTCCTTCGCGTGCGCCTCGCTGAGCCGCGCAGCGTTGCGCTGCTGTTTTCTCCGATTGCCCCAGGCAACGCGTTCGCCTCGCCCTGACCTACGCGCAAGAACCTCCATTACTGAGCTTCTCGTTCGGTTGTTCGCGAAGCTTGAACGCTTTTCTGAAGAGGAACTCATCAGTCGCAGTTACGATGATTGATGGTTTGTTCGGGTGAATATCTTGGAGGAGGGTGCAAAAAGAGCGAGGGAATAGACGTTTTTGTTGTTGATGTTGTTTGCGACGGTCAGGGGTTGTAAATTACACAGGAAATGTGAACCAGGAATCGTTGAAGACCCTTTCTCGCGGCAGCGTTTAGCTCTACTTGCAAAATACTTGAACGAAATGGAAGACAAAATTATTCAACTGTGGGTTAACCTAATCTGCTACAGCTCTAAGTTTGTTCATCAACTCGCAAATTTGTAATTTAATTTTGTTTAAAATGTTCTGAAAGTTCTTGAACGTCTCACGTATATGTAGAATAGTATATACCGCCTTGCCTCATGACCTAGCTCAAAATTTTCAATTTTGTGAAGCTTCTGTATAAATAATTAAATGCAACACTATTATATAATTTATAAAGTTTCTTTAAATAATTTTCTGTTTCATTAAATATGAAGTCTTGAGACATTTTGTCGGTAATTAAATTATGAGACATTCTTCGAAATATATTCAGTTAATTGATTTTCGCAGAATAATTTCGCCTATCATGCTTGATAATCGCTTTCATTTATTTTACTTGACGGATATGTAAGCAGTTAGTGTCAATAACTTACTTTCTGCGTAATATAATTACGACGCAATTAGGAATAATAATGGAACGAAAGAAGTTCTGGGAAATAAACTTCCTGTAGTTTCCCACCTTTCTGTGAGGCCAAAAATCAACAGGAACCCAAGAAACTCGTATGACCTGGTACGGGGAATTGTAGTTTCGACCACCATACGAAAAAGTTGAGTTGTTTTGATATGGGGCTGGTGAGAAAAAAAATTATTTTCATAATACCTGGCGATAATCATTTACTAAAAAAACGTAGGACGAGATCCATTTGGAGACTCAAATGTCAAACAGTGAATAAACGGTAGTAATGTAAAAGTAAGAGGCATTCATTCCACTTGCGAGATTGCTTCTTCACCGACTGGCACACATAGTTGCCATACGTTTGCTAAAAAGGTCAAGGTCAACATCCATATGAGCGTCTTTGTCTTGGCAGGTTCGTCCTAAACGCTTTCCAGACGTTATTCGCTAAAATTTTAAATGCGTCATATTGGACCCTTCAGTCATTCGTTTGGGTCGTAGAAACCACTGATCAGACTGGTAAACTACTGATCAGAGCAATCAGCCGCTAGAATTCTCCTCCAGAGAACGGCTGAATTCGACCTAGCGATGTGGTTTGTATCGAAAAATCCGCTGACGTCGGGTCACGAACACCAGGCCCTCCCACGACTTCCCCGGTCAGAGACTGCAGAGGCAACGGATGTTCACTCTCAGTCATCGCTGACGGTACAAAGGTCGAGATGAGATTCCTACTTTTACATTTTAAATTGAAACAAAATAAAGACAATTAATTACGTATTTATTCTCCGCGAATTTCTGCTATAATCCATGGATGCCATGAAGAGCAATCAAAACAAGAACATATGTCTTTGTTGTGATTACACATAAATTATTAGATTTTATAAAATGCTAAGACACACGCTAAGTTAAATTTTAAAGAAATCCTTAAGTCAAGAAATGTAGGGCCCACGAATAGCAGCAATGATGAATATTAAAATGTATTTATTATTCATTTGAACATGAAAGGGAAGAAGGAAGAGGAGTCTCAGGAGAGAAAAGGGTCCCCGAGTAAATTCCCCCTTTTGACCAGCACCCAAAGCGTATAGCAGCCTCCAACTTTCCTTAACCAAATCGTCATTAAGAGGCAAGTCGGGACCGAATCCGTCAACTCCCCAATATCTAGATCAGGGGTGGATCCAGAAAGTATTTTGGAAGATTCCCGTGTGGAACTCCTGCTTCCATAAATACTTTTGAAATAATTTTTATTTTTAGCTCGAAATAAAAAAAATGATCAGGATATTCATAAAGAAGGTAATTATTTTGAATAAATTGAATAAAATACAAAAAGAAGTTGGTTTGCGGGGCGGAGGGCATAGCCACTGCCCCTGGATCCGTCACTGATCTATAGTCCGATTCAAAATAGAACAAATTGACGTTTGATCAGCTGGGACGCGATTTTCCAATTGGGGACTTCATTATGACTTGATTTTTGAAACTGAATCTTGCTATTGGTTGCCGTGTGCCAGCTAATCAAACGTCACGTAGGGGCTGTAGTGGTTCGTACTCACAGTCGTGGTGGGTGCGGGCGGTGGGCCCCGCCAGGGCGGCGGCGGCCAAGAACAGCGTGAGGACCGCGGGGAGCTGCATGGCGGCGAGTGGCGGCCGCGGCGACGCGCGCGCTTATATACGGGGGCCCTCGACGCGCCGGGGACGCCCCGGCCGACGCGCCTCGCCCCGCGCCCCCCGACCGCGCCCGGCCCGCCACCGCCCCGGCCCCCACCCCGCGCCACACACGAGACACGCCTCGCCCCGCCCCGCCCCGCCCCGCCCCGCCCCGCCCCGCCCCGCCCCTCCCCGCCCTCCACCGCTCTGCTCCTCCGCCGCAAGCCTGGCATCAGCCACCAGCCGCCCGCAGTTGCACTGGGCGTTGACGTTTGCCCGCTTCGTGGTACGTGTATCTCGATTCTGCGGACTGTGTGAAAGCTAATGACTAGGGGACGGATTTAAATGAAATGCCATTTTTTTTCTTTTTACTTTAGGACAATGATTTTAGTAGAGACATTAATTTCAAGTTCTGACAAAAAGAAATGGCCCGTTTTTGTATGGTATTTTTGCATTATTTTTTTGATTTTGATTAATAAGTCATTTTACAGTTTCTCTGCGAAGAAGAAAGTTGTGAGATGCTCACGAAAACTGCAAATTTTTGGCAGAAAAACTCGTGTTGTAGGGCCCTGGTAAAGAAAAAGTGGAAAAAATCCAGTTGCTAAATTTTTTGGGGAAAAAATTCCATCACGTGGTGGAGCCAACAGAGTTTTGGGAGTCCTTGATACCGAAAAATCGAATGACTGCAAAGCGCCTGTCCGATGCCGTAGCCCCTTGAATTTGAAAACAAAATTTCAGTTTTGGGGGTACTTTATATGAAGCTCTTGGGATATTTTCCAACTTTAAAAAAAATATCCATCGTTTTTTATTAAATTTTGTTGTTGAATAGTGTGAAGGACGTTTAAAAGAATGCTGCAGGTCTCATGTTCGATGAAAACCCTTAAATTAAATTAATTTTTTTAAGTCTTCCACAACTAAAATACTAAACAGAGATTTTTCCCTTAATGAAATCTTTTTCTTAAAGGTAGATTTTGAAATCAGGTCACGTATAATTTTTCGAATATTTTAGTACTTTTCGCGTATTTTGCGTGGAAGTACTGGGAAGAAAGTACGTGCCGTTTCTAGCACAGTTCACATTTTGTAACATTAGTGTACATTTTGTCGTTTTTTAAAGGTTTTCCATTTATTTCATCGATTTTCATATCGTTTTAATGGCACTTGCATTAAACAATATTTACAAGATGCAACAAATATTCTCCACAGAATTCCTGAGTGGCCTATTCGATTTCTTCGCTCAGAAGTCGTAATGTCAGCCGTTGTGAGTATGTAATCTAATGTTCCTGTGACGTCTAGAAATGTCATTGACGGTTCGGCCGATTTCGGGATAACTAAAGACAGCTGTTTCTAGTAAATAACAGTTCAAACCAAAAATTTCCAAACTGAGTTTACCTGAACGAAGGGAAGACGCCTCGATTACATCAGTAATACATCCAACAATTTGAGTTGTTCACCTGAACTGTTTTTGATAAAAAAATATGTCATTTTTCTTTTAGGTCATTTTTAAAACATTTTAAGAACATTTTGTTGATCATTTTTGTCGATGTTTTAGGTCATCAAAATGCGCTTCCTTCTAATTTCCATTACGTCCATAGCAACCGCCTCTAAGGTTAATTTATTTTAGAAGTGGTTAATGTTAACCGTTGCATTACGAAAGGGATTAAATACAATTCTGAGCACTATTAGTATGAATGAGAAGTGTACAAGCACACTTCAGCAAATAAGAAGTTTATTCAAGCACACTTTTCCAACTAATACTATTAAATAAAGAGATATTACTCTAAGAATGTCTTTTGATTAAACGCTTTGACAGCTATTGCTTGGATAAAGCTGGCAACATAACTGCCTGAGCTAAATTCGTCAATGCGTTTGTTTGCAGTTGGCTTGGTCGTAAATGTCTGCAACGCAATCGCTTGCTATCGCTCACCATGACGTTCATTTGTTACCACACGTGTCAGAATGGTCCCTTCGAATAACATCTCTACCTGAACTCCAGGCCTGCCACCGCCCAGGGCAGCCACGGCCACAAGGGTGCCCACCGGACCACGAGTAAAACTTCATGCTCAGTTATACGAAGACTAAATCCGTAGAGTGCAGCGGTCCATCCACAAAGGGGCAAGGGGTTGAGGGAAGGAAATGTCCCCGAAGATGCCCCGAGTTTTTTGTTTTTTTTCAGGCTATGAAGCTCTCATCTGGTGGGTCACGTTTGCTGAACACTAATATGTACTTTATAATATAGTACATTGAACATTTATGATTTAAAATCAAGACTTGAAATTTTTGTACGCTGCCTTTGAAACCCTTATTTTAGGTAACGTCTTATATCGGAGTTCTTTCGCTCGCTCTATCCACCAATTTTCTGCTTCACGTAGTTGTTTTTACAACGGCGTTACAATGTACAGGTTTTTTCGGATGTGTTCTTTAAATGTATATTTCCCCACCTCTTCTACTATACTACAGCCCTCGCAAGTAAACGTAATTTATTATCTTCTAGTTTTACGTAGTTTCTCTGATAAGTACTAGGCGAATGCCGGAGCAGTATCCTAACAAACGGGTCACGGAATGCGCACAATCTTTCCTGTATCTTTCTTGTTCTAACCTCTCCCCTTCCTGACACACTTTCATACACCATCCTACTACACTTGTTGAGAAGCCAGTTGAATGTTTAGAGCTTGTTTCTTCTGGGGCGGTGCCTTTGGGAGAGATACGTGTAAGTGGAAATTCCCCACAAGTCGGCTTATAGATCTCGAAATCCAGAGGGGAAGGAACACCGCCACCTCTCGGGATAAAACATTCACTACACTAAAGGGATAGCAGTTGATATGCTTGGAAACAATGTCTTCCTAACACATGTAGAAAAAATAGTACAAATCAATATATAGAACACGAAGCAAAATGTCATGCCAATCACCCACGTAACCGATCAAAACCTCAACATCTCTAAATGAGATGAACACAACTTCACCTCCGCCAGTAGCACATTTTTATTCAAATCCGCTCCCGAAATAATACACCTTACCGCCATACATTTCGTTCTAAACGATCACGACCTGAAGGTCTGGTAAACTTGACCACCTTCAATTTCTAATGTAAAATACCATTTCAGTTTATTGATTAGGGCTTTCATTACAGATATAAAATGCATTAATAGTATGTGGCTAGGTCAATGTCCTTTAAACCATTACAAAGCTTTCATGTTACAATGTTCTTACCGTTCAAATCCTGGTATTCACCCCCAAGTGTTTCTCCATCTTCTGAAAGTCTCGGTGAACGAGATCGTAAGGTATGGATGACCGGGGGTGCTGGAGTTAGAAGACTAATATACGCTAATCACTGAAATGTTTCTAAATTAATGAAAGTGAGGAGCAGATATCGTCATTTTCTCCTTCCAGACTTTGACATCTCCACTGTGGCGTCATGGTGGTGAAATAACAACATAGACACGAGATCTACACGTATGTACAATCGGTTTATTTAAAATATGTACAGCTCTGAGGTTACGTTCACCATTACCTCCGTGGCTCCCACGCACTTTCTCCTCGTCCCTTAGTCTCGTGCATCCCCCACCTTGCCGATGTCTCTCAAAACGAACTGCCTGCTCCTGCATCTGTCCTAAGATATTTTGGCGTCCCCCCCCCCCAGCGAGCCCCCTCAAGCGAGGGCTCGCAGTCCTACATGCGGGCGTTGGTGACCACTCCCCGCTCGCCTTGCGTCATGGAGGGTCACGACTTCCTGCCTCAAGTTCCTGCTTTCTTCGATTGTCCCATGTGGTCAGCGGCCAGCTGTTTGAAGATCTGGCTGCCATGTGACAACATTACACCACCACCCCAAACTGAATCGCTACATAATATCGCCCGCAACGCCCCGTCCTTAGTTACACAACACACGCCCATCAACACACTAAGATAATTTTACGAGTATTTGCCAACCGGTCTAGGCTACTATAAGCACTTCTATTTTCGCAGCCTCTTATTCCCGTTTCCGTACGATACCGTCTTATTACCCTCTCCCCAAATGTCTCAAAAGGTTGTGATAATGTCCATAAAGATTTATTTCTATTGATTGTTACAATCACTTCCAATCCTACACCGAGTTTAATCATAGTTTCATGCTGTCACCGAAACAGCAAAACAATAATTGTATCTAGTTACTACGATTTTATATTGAAAAATTAATTTTCAGTTGGGCTTCCTCTACCGCATTACCCGCGATCATCACATCACTTTCGTCTTCATTTCCCCTCACATCTCAGGCGTCCTTCACACCCACTAATTCTCTCACGGTTTTCGCAATACAGACCCAGAATCACTTGTGGTAGTAGAAGACCAAGACCAAGAGCGAAACGTATAATGAATGAAACATCATTAGAAGTGCTATACAAAATATAAGTGGAAACCTGTCTTAAGTGGTGACCAATGGTTTAGCATAGGTAGCCCTTTACGTGGAGATACAAGAATGCGGGAAGCGAATATGCATTTTCATTCTATCTGCAATGAAGTCAGCTGTGATTTAAGTATGCTGATATTCACTTCTTTTCATTTACACATAGCTACAAAATACTGAAAGCTTCTTGGTTCGTTTGTAGTTCATTAATTTTTTACCAATTCATTCAATTCCTTGTTTTTGCACTCTTTTTTTTCCTCGCATCACACCATATTCCTTCTATTTATTGACTTAATTCCCACATAGACTTCAACTGCACATCCCACTGAGAAAACTATAGAGATTGCATTAAAATATAGTGTTCCTCGAAATAGAAAATAAGCATCCTGATTACCGACTGTATGTTCCAATTAATCAGAAAACGCGCCCCATATTGTGAGATTATGCAGGAAGATTCTGAATAAACAGTGATCCCCACAACTCTTCTCTTACACTTAGCACTGAAAATTGCGCTCAGGAATTTGTTATCAGATGTGTGTACAGATCAAACTGTGAAGTGTGGCTGACTGCGGAGCCAAGTGACCGCATAGAACAGAATTTATTTACAAACGTTTTACGTAAAAAAATCAACATATGGTTCCCGCGTCATAGAGGTTGCCATTTTGGTGGGTTTCATCGTGTATTAATTGTTGTAATCTTCTTATGTTCTTTAATTGCATGTTATACAACACAGAAGGGAATAAAAGCAGAAGTAACACCTGGCAGTGATCAGCGTGGCAGCTGTCCATCTGCGGGAATCATGTCTCTAATCGATAGATCGGTGGTCGACCCATGATTTTGTGGTCAATGAAGGTTCCAGGCCGGTTCTCAGGGCTTTCTCATTTCCTTTCTCTCGTCTTATTTCACCATCTCCTCATCTTTCTCTTTTTCACCTCATCATCCTTCCATTGAGAAAAGTCACAGTCTTTCTTATATTAATCTAAATATCCGTAATCACCATCATCATCACCATCACCATTACACCTCACTCGTTACACGTACCGAAGAGATCCAAGATCAAACACCTTGAAAATTTGGCTGCAGAACTCCAAATCTCCATCATTTCAAGCCTAGCAAAACGGTATTTGGTCTGAACAATAAACATTCTAAATCCGACTGTGCCTCAAACCCGTTTCCTGTGTGTCACGATCTCCATTGCGGTCAAACAGCAGTTGCTCCTCGTGGCCTCGGAGGCTTGTCGCTCGTGCGCGCAAGGCGCGACGATGCCAAACGGCCCTCACGCCACGCTCCGCCCGGGAAAGCCCCAGCCGCAACTTGTGCCTTGTTGACGCGGGCCAAGGGGGGGGGGGGGCAAGCACCCCGCGCTCTCCTTTCAGAAGGAACGTCATGTCCCTGACCCGCCCTCCGCCCCGCCCCGCCCTCCATCCTCTGGCCCGCCCCACCCCGCCCTCCACCCACGGGCTCGCCCCGCCGTCCACCCTCACCCCTGCTCTACCCTGCTCCGCCCCGCCCCGCCCCGCCCCGCCCCCCCCCCCGCCCCACCCCGCCCTCTGTCCCTCTCCGCCTTCCGCCTCTCCACGCCCCTGGTAAATTATTTAAGCAGTATTTTGAACACTCCCTCGTCCCCTGTAGCGCACACATAACGTGCTCTTGAACTTCCCAACATAATTATGTAAAGTTTGCGACACCTCCATTTATAATAAGTAAATATAAATTTTATATTTAATTATGTTTTTATGAACGATCCCTTACACTATATACTTTTCATTCACCGATATCATTTTAGAGTACATATTCTTTCTTTAATTATCTGTTATTAATTAAGCCCTCTTTGCAGGTTGAAGTGTTTTGATAGCATTAAGCCAATTTACTGGAAGTTCGTGTTAGGTATTGTATATATTAAATGTTTCATGAGGGTCACACATTTTTCTCACATTGTTGACGGTATCTGAAATAAGCGTAGTTATGTAATAGATAACATCAATACGTTTCGAATTGCTTATTATTTCGACTAATAGCGTTAATTAGATGCATTCTTTGGATTTCTGCACTTCCGTAAGTCGTAAAACAACAAGCAGAATTAAGATAATAACGTCATTATAGGTTCTCTGATCTCCTCTATCGCGAAAGCAATCTTCAAAGTTCTTCATTTCTCGAGGGCAATCAGCAACTGCTGGGTAGATTTCCAGTCGCTTCTGCGGTGCAATTCCCACCATCCGTTGTTGCGGAGGAGCCTTGAAAGGGAAGTGAAGCAAGTGTCCAGCCAACGTAATGTGCGATACTCACCCTTTGGCGCAGCAGTCTCGTACATCCTTCCTTGAATTGCGACGTGCCCTGGCGCTCGCCGCGATTTCCTACATTTTTTTCCTTCCCGGTCGTGACCATGACACGAAGTATGACATCACTGGGGAAAATTACGTCGCCGGAAAATTTTATTGTTGTTATTGTCATTATCATGTCCTTCAGATGTTGAATATGTCTGTTCCTTTGAGTTCATAAGAGAAAATTATCGTTGAGGCAGGTCAGTTCATTAGAAATGGGTTTCAAGGTTATGAAGGTGGAAATCTATAACGATATTTGTAGTTATATTGTCTCTAACAAATGTTAGACACAGCTCGTAAGATGTGAACTGTCATAGTAACCGAAGCTTTAATGAAAGAGTAAATCTTAAAGTAACGTAAGTAATGCGCTTTGAAACTATCAAACAGTCGGAAGAAGGTGCAGATTGCTTACTCTTGTTAATTTAATATTTCAAGCTGATTATCATATATTATGAAATGTTATTTCTCTCTAATTTGATCTACGTGTCACAGATTTCCATAATTATCAGAAGATATATTATACACGAGATGATCAGAATATATCCTGAAAACTAGAATCTTCAGTAGCGATATAAACATTCTCATTCCGTCCTATCTTCTTTAATGTGATATTGGCACGGATTGGAATACCAAAACGTAAAATTGTAAAAGTTTTATCGGTTTTACGTTTAAGATATTTTCGCATGTAATGCGTATGTTCTTCAGAATACGAAAATCAACTTCAAACTAGTCCCAAAATAATTAATTGTTATTCCCGGGAGGAAAAGTCATAGAAAGTAAACTTTGTAAGTTGGATAAAAACAGCGCAGCGTGAAGAATTGAGCCCATAGTACAAGATTTTAACTAATATGTTGAGAGTTGTAAGAAAAATAATGAAAAGGCATTGATAATAAAATGTGATTCTTTTAGTCACATTTTCAATTTTTTACATGGAAATAATTTATTTCTCTGATTGCGAAAATGATTTAAGAAGCTTATTACTTTTTCTCCAAATAAAACAAGAAGTTGCGAAAGAAAAAGAATTCGTTGTAAGTTCGTTCGAATTGTACAACTTTAAATAACATTTCCCAATCTTCAGGAAATAATGCTCTTAACATTAATTCTACCTGAAAAACAGAATAGAATGCAAAAGCTTTTATTTCTGTTCTTTGTATTAAAACAGAACATAGTTGTAATTGTCATGGAGATCACAAAAAACCTTTTCTTTCACATGAAAGCAATAGCGAGAGGAAAGTTTTCTAATATCGCAGAACTGTTTCTCTTTCAGAGATAACTTGTCTCATCCGGACGAACGACGCTCTCTCCGGAACATCTGTTTTCCACGGGAGGCGTAGGGTGGTCGGGGATGTCGCTCCTTATTCGCAACAGTGCGAGAGACAATTTTTCGCTCGTTGACAGCGACGCCTCGCGGTTCTGTCGAGACTTGAGCTACGAGCGCGTCGGCAACGCCGCGGTGCGGTGATGAATGAACCGGGGCCGCGCCGCGCCGCAAGGAGCCCCGCCCACCTGCCAGGCAGGCACAGCTGACAGCTCTCCCGCTGGCGCCGAGCCTCCCGATGGGCCTCAATGGGCACGGCGCGGCAAGGCGGGTGTAGAATGTGGTTCGTAAGCTCTGCTCTCCAGGCGGTGGTGAATCCACAGGGGTTGTGCACTCCCCAGTCCAGAATTTTGTTTTGTAATTTTACTCAAGGCAAATTATCATATATTGAGTGAACACCATTCCAAACAAGCATTCCAGTTATGATTGTTTTTTCAATTTCAAACCAATATTTTTTATGAAAAAATATTTAAGGACGGGGGTGGTGCTTCTGAATGAAATTGGGTGTAGAATGTGGTTCATAAGCTGTTCTTTCGAGACAGTGGCGAATCCACAAGGGTTAAGCCCTCCCCAGTCCAGAATATTTAAGGACGGAGGTGGTGCTTCTGAATGAAATTGGGTGTAGAATGTGGTTCATAAGCTGTTCTTTCGAGACAGTGGCGAATCCACAAGGGTTAAGCCCTCCCCAGTCCAGAATATTTAAGGACGGAGGTGGTGCTTCTGAATGAAATTGGGTGTAGAATGTTGTTCATAAGCTGTTCTTTCGAGACAGTGGCGAATCCACAAGGGTTAAGCCCTCCCCAGTCCAGAATATTTAAGGACGGAGGTGGTGCTTCTGAATGAAATTGGGTGTAGAATGTGGTTCATAAGCTGTTCTTTCGAGACAGTGGCGAATCCACAAGGGTTAAGCCCTCCCCAGTCCAGAATATTTAAGGACGGAGGTGGTGCTTCTGAATGAAATTGGGTGTAGAATGTGGTTCATAAGCTGTGCTTTCGAGGCAGTGGTGAATCCACAGGAGTTGTACCCTCCCCAGTCGAGAATTTTGTTTTGTAATTTTACTGAAGACAAATTATCATATATTGAGTGAACACCATTCCAAACAAGCATTCCAGTTATGATTGTTTTTTCAATTTCAAACCAATATTATTTATGAAAAAATATTTAAGGACGGGGGTGGTGCTTCTGAATGAAACTGGGTGTAGAATGTTGTTCATAAGCTGTTCTTTCGAGACAGTGGCGAATCCACAAGGGTTAAGCCCTCCCCAGTCCAGAATATTTAAGGACGGAGGTGGTGCTTCTGAATGAAATTGGGTGTAGAATGTGGTTCATAAGCTGTGGTTTCGAGGCAGTGGTGAATCCACAGGAGTTGTACCCTCCCCAGTCGAGAATTTTGTTTTGTAATTTTACTGAAGACAAATTATCTCATATTGAGTGAACACCATTCCAAATAAGCATTCCAGTTATGATTGTTTTTTCAATTTCAAACCAATATTATTTATGAAAAAATATTTAAGGACGGGGGTGGTGCTTCTGAATGAAACTGGGTGTAGAATGTTGTTCATAAGCTGTTCTTTCGAGACAGTGGCGAATCCACAAGGGTTAAGCCCTCCCCAGTCCAGAATATTTAAGGACGGAGGTGGTGCTTCTGAATGAAATTGGGTGTAGAATGTGGTTCACAGGCTGTGCTCCCGAGGCAGTGACGAATCCACGGGAGTTATGCCCACCCCTTCCCCAATCCAGATTTTTGTTTTGTAATTTTACTCAAGGCAAATTATCACATATTTACTGGACAACATTCCAAACAAGCATTCCAGTTATGATTGTTTTTCAAACCAACATTTTATATTAAAAAATATTTAAGGACGGGGGTGGTGCGCGTGCAGACTGAATACTCAAACTCAATACCTCTATGCTTACGACACAGTTGACGTCATACGGCATCAAGACTCCAAAGAATTCGTGAAGACTTATTTGCTAAAACATTTAATTTATTGCAGTTATTCTATGAGATTATTTTATTTGTTCTGAAGCAGTGTGCATGACTACGTTATGTGTGTGATGGTTTTTTTTCAGTAGCATTTTTGATGCAGCAGGCCACTGCTGTAGTAAACACTTCGGTGCTCCAGGCACACTTATGTAGTAAACAGGAATCGGACTGGTAGTGCGAAGTTTCTAAAGTTAGTGAGAGACAAGGCATGTAGTTACAAGTTCCACTGTATTAGTCATAAATTCATATTTACACTTTACCACATAACTTAACTTCACTATATACGTCTTTGTCGCTTCGCTACGCATTTCTGAGTTGGAGCGTCGAGGCTTCGGTCTTTACACATAGGACAACTCCGATTCTGTGCAACGAATGATTTCCGGCGCGTTTTGTGTAAAATGATTCCCATCATTTTTATGTCAATAAATCTCGTGAATACATAAGACGTCTCACTCTCGATCACATCTTACTTAGCTAGCGCCCTGTAGCTAACTCGCGAATTAGCTAGATGATGTCCGAAATGATCCGTTCGTTGCCTATCAAATTTAGCCAAAGCGTTTGCCTCATGAGCGAATTGACCGGGTATTAGCTATATTTCTGACTTAGCCGTAATCATTACAACAAGTGATCATGCGTAATGCTCTTCGGAAGCGATATTCGTTTTCTGGTACATTACTGAAAAGGTACAATCAGTAATAAATCCCATTAGGATTTGTATTTGAAAATAAAATATTTGTAAACCAAGAAAAACTTCTTAAGTTGATTATAGAGAGTTTTTGAGAAGCGGAAGCCCCCAGAATGCTCTTCTCTCATCTGCTTTACCCTGTACAGCAGTTGGGGTGTCATCTTGTCACTTTACAAAGCATCATACGGGCACCCTCATCAACGAATCAAAAGCTGTGGACGTCGTAGTCACAACGGTTAGGACGAGGATGGGGTTATGTCGCATGCGTCGTTTCTTGAATAGCATCTTGTATTTAGTTCTAGCCAGGTTTTTTTTCAGGAAGATGCAAGGGAGTACGTTCGTGCCTCTTCAACATTTGCAATCTTCATAGTACAAAATATATTTGCATACTTCCATACATTCTAATGGATATGCGTGGCATGCCAAAACTTTTGTCCGTCTTACCAATGCATATTTTGTAGTGAACATTAAATGAGTTGACGGTGACAACTCTTCACTCTTTCGGAAAGTAGATTGACTTTATTAACCCGTTAACACATAGGGATGCCAACATACTAAAATGGTTTCGGAAACTACTTTCAGTACTTTATATGTTCATGTTCCAAACATCTACGCACTACCACCTCAGTAAGTTCCACGACTTTCAGTGTAACTCATATATTTTTGAAATATTTGAATGATTATAATAATATTTAATTTAAAATTATAATAATTAAAAATATTTGGAGAGATTAACTGCATCGAAAAATCTCTATCTTTAATATCGGAGGTGTATGACAAATTCGAACAATATATAAACTTTTGCAGTTTTTCAAATTTCAGAGGTATTGATGCATTTCAGAATTATACCTTATTTATAAATGTATTTTTCTCTATTTGGGAAAAAACCCTCCAAGAAAAATTTGCTGCCATGTTTCAGAACATATAGAAAATACCACAAGGACATCATGTAAAATAGTCCTATCTCCAATAAAAATATAAAAACTTCCAATACGGGGTAGAAAGGAAAAAGGAAAATCTATTCTTCATAATCGTCATTCATTTAAACCTTTGTTGGCCCACATTTAAAAGTTTTTAAATGTGGAACACATTGGGCCATTAAAGGGAAGGACATGAGTCGTAATATGCCACAGTATTATGCTTCATTGAAGCGTAATGCACCAACAATATTTTTGGCGGAACATAAGGTCCTCATGGTTTTCGGATGGTAACTTGAACAACAGCATATATCGCAATTACTTAAGTTTGACTGCGCTCCTGCGATCTATATGAAGCTTCAGATACTAACTGTAAATAAGATTGTTGTTGGAAACTTCTTTAAAACGTGATTTCCTAGTGGTCTGGGGAAAATTTTGCTTGAATTCTTTTGGTAATAAAACGGTCGGAAAGGGTATAAGAGATAGCGTGCATAGATGCGAGTTCACGAAAGAAAAAGCTTAACCGCCAGAGATCCTAGGGACCTATCAGCATGGTACCTTACAACCGGCTGCGTGGCAACATGACATTCTGCAGCTTCTCTGTACGGTGGATTCAAAGCATCGAGTCCTAATGTTGGCGGCTTTTCGACACTAGCGTAATAGCTAGGTCGAATTTAACTTGTCTGGAGGATTCTAGATATCGGTAGCTCTGATCGATAGTTTCTTGTGATTTCTCTCATTCCTACCAGGTAAATGATGATGCAGTGGGTCAGTAGGTACATTAACGAACAGATCACGGATCGCGCGCGATTTTTCCTCCCTTGCCCTTGTCTCCTCTTCCCCTTAAGCAAATACAGACGCAAACATTTATTCATGCACAATACTACCACACGTGTCGAGAGCATAAAGTGTGCATAAACACACGTCGTTCACCCGCACTCACCCCAACCAGTCTCCCTCCAACCTTCCTCGCCATTAACCACACGCCCACTCACACGACGCGCCCACCGCGCCCACCGCGCCCATGCTCTGCATCCCAAACACTGCCGCTGTGCCGTGTCCATGACGGCGGCGCGCGGGCGGGAGTGTGCGTCGCATTGTTAGGCACCGCCGCCGCCGCCACCGCCACCGCCACCGCCATCGCTACCGCCACCGCTATCGTCACCGTCACCGCCACCACCACCGCCACCGCCACCGCCACCGCCACCGCTACCGTCACCGCCACCGCCACCGCTATCGTCACCGTCACCGTCACCGTTACCGCCACCGTCAACGTCACCGTCACCGTCACCGTCACCGTCATCGCATCGTCATCGTCACTGTCACCGCCACCGCCACCGTTACCGTCACCGCCACCGTCACGGTCATCGCAGCTAATACGACCACCACCACCACATCCAAATCCACATCCATCACCGCCACTGCCACCACCATCACAACCGTCGCCACCAACACCGCCGCCGTCGTCACCTTCGCGTCACCATTACCATAACCACCACCGCCGTCGCCGCCCCTGCCCCCGTAGCCACGGCTGCCGCCGCCACCGCCACCGCCACGGCCACCACCACTGCCACTGCCACTGCCACCGCCACAGCCACCGGCTGCCGCCGGCTGCACCCGGCTTCCGCCTCCACCACCACCACGGCAACCTCCGCCGCCGGTGCTAAGGTGACCCTGGCGTGCGGGCCTCGCACGGCAGGCAGCCTTTCCTGCGCGCTTCGCAGAAAACGTCAAGGAAGAAGCCCTGGGACGGCGAAAACCAGCTGCCGTCGGGCATCCAGATGCCCGCGTTATGGGCAGGAGACGCCGCCCCCGCCGCCGCACAACCTGTTTCACGCCGTCTCGGAGCAACGTGCGGTGCTCTCGATTGGGGCCTCTGATTTCATCTTGTAAATGGGAAGCCTTTCCACGAAATCGAGGCTAGAATCTACGGAATCGCGCGGGGGCAGTTAAAATGTAACCAAAAGAAGGATATTATTATAACGGCGCGCTGATACTAGCACAACATACCCCTTCTCGGTCATCTGTTACGCGATTTAGGTCGATTTTTTTTACCGTAAGTCACATTTTTATCCGTAATATTTATGCTAATATATGTTAATGCAAAGGTTGGGCCATTGTTCAGGATACAAGAGACATCAACCACAAATTAAAGAAAGATGTTTAATATTATAATTAACCAGATAAATATATCGGGAATCTTATCCATTCTGCCACCACCATGAGTGTATACAAATGCAACTGCCTTCAGCTTTGACAGCACCCTTCTCCCCTGCTTACGCAGTTTTTCGAGCGGGCTCTAAATGTAAAAACTCCCTAATCCACAAAGGCACCGCCACAAATGCCGCTGTTCCATACACATTCAGCCACTGTCTTACGATATAATGGAAGTTTTTTTCATTTATTTATTTATTTAATTTCAAACCAGGTAAAAACTGTATGTGACCTTCTAAGGCGATAAGTGCACCTTTTCTTTATTCTGGGATTCTTACCCCTAAGCCATATATAAATTGAATCCTGAATATAGAAGGAAATTAGTGTTTTTGGAAAGAATTAATAAGAAAAGATTTACTCCAATGAATAAAAACTATTTGCAAGGACAAATCAGCTATAGATTTGGGCTATTGTCTCCCTTCGTGAAGGAATCGACTTCCTGCCGCGACATGGAAAACGATACAAGAGACAATAATAACAAAATGCGTACGCAACCATAGCCTCTATTAAAACCTCTTTGAAACAATTAGAAGTTCATGTTAATACTTCACCGATTTATACAATCTCTTTCAAATCCTCTTCAATACGTAACTTTCCTAATCACAGAAAGATAATTTCTCTAAATTTTGAGTAAAATCTAGTAGTGTTTAACTTGATAAATTTGGGATTAATTTTTAAATTTCATCCCTAACTAGAAATTAATAAATTTAAACACACAAATGCTGTGACAGCATTCCTCCTCCTATCAACTCTTTCCTCCCTCGCTTTCATTCCTGTCTTCTACGTGAGAAAACTTTCATCCAAATTGCGTACGTATTTCTCATTGAATGGCCTCCTTCTATTATGTACTAATGTAACAAAATTTTTGAAGTGGTTAGGCGGAAGAGCAGGCTAAATGGCCTGAGCCTCGCCACAAATAAAGACATTTATTTATTTAAAAAAAGCGATAATTTGAACATTATATTTCCCGCTGAGCACTATAAGACGTGCACAGATGGTGAAGTTACATTTACGTCCAGAAGCAACTCAAGGGACCATCTCAGCTTTCGCTCAAAGGATCAGGGTAACTAGATGAAAAATCTGATCCAAATGTGGGTACAATACTTATTACAGGTTGTTCAGAATTATATAGTCCTAAAAATTAGTACATTAAAAATCATCGTGAAAATTAATATTGCTCCCCTTTCTTTACAATCGGTATAGTCTCTAATTGTGTAGAAATAGTTATGCAGAAGAAAAGATTTTACTTTGAATTTAAACTTGTGTATCGATTTCACTTGTTTAATGCCATCATGCAATGTGTCGTAAAACAATGTGCATATGATGTATGTGAATTTTTTTGTAGTGAGCTGTTGACACTGGCACCAGATGAATATGATTCCACGTCGCGTGGTATAGTTATAGACATCGGCGTTTGCTGAAAATATATTCCCACCCTTGAGTAAGTCATTTTTTACCAAAAACACTCATTCGTAAATCAAGAGACAGGGTAATGTTAAAATTCATAGATTAATAAGATTACAAGAATCACCAGGATAGGATCTGCTTATAATTCATACAATTACAACGGCCGTTCCGAAAGTAATGCCTCCCATTTTTTTACTTAGGCGTATGATCTCAAAAACGAATGTGAGTGATGTCATAGTGAAATATGAACTTTCTCGTTAAAAATCATGCAATTTCGTTGCTATTTGTCAGGTAGAAGCATAGTTACAGAACGCTAAAATAGTGTCTAGCGGGTTCGCGCGTCAGAATCAGAGATGTGTGACTGGATTTCTCACGTTGGAGGAAATTCCACGCATCGACTTCACCAGTCTCTTGCTGAATATTACGAGAAGCATACAGTGGATGTCACTAAAGTGTGGCGACGATGGGTAGTGCGTTTCAGCGGTGGTGACAGTGACGAGAATGACAAACCACGTTGCTGTCGTCCACGCACAGCGTCCACACCACGGAATGATGGAGCGCCTCGATCAGCTCTTTCGCGTGAATAGGTTCATGGGGGATATACGGTGCTGGGTAACTGCGTATGGCGCTCAACATTGTCTGCAATGCATTAGAGGTAACGCTGAGTAAATTGAGTTACCGAAAATTTTGCGCAAGATGTGTCCTGCGATCACTCACACAGGAACACGAACACCACCGAACGGAACGTTGTGAGGAACATTCGACACTGTACACACAACAATACGAAGCTGGAGGTGGCAGTTTTCTGGACCGAATAATCACTGATTACGAGACATGATGTCACCATTCTGAGCCAGAAATAAAACGACAATCCATAAAATGACGCCATAAGAATTCCCCGAACAGGTCAACTCAGCTGGCACAGACTTTTACCAGCGTGGCATGCAGGGTCTTGTTCATCGGTGAATAAAATATGTAGAAAAAAGGGGGATTGTATTGAAAAATAGTGTCATGTTCAAAAAACTCTGCTCTAACACATTGTATTAAGTTTGTTATTTAATTTACTGTAGTTGTCATACAAATAAGAAGTAGGCATTACTTTCGGAACGACCTACGTACTTTTTGTAATCTAACAGTCTGGGAGCTAAGATGTACGGAATTTCTCCAGAATGTTTTGCTGTATCTCAGGCGAGAATGAACATTCGGGAAATATACACAACCAGCATTATGAAAGCCGACTGAATTTGAAAGAATTCTGAACGCGTAGCATACTGAACTTATCCTGATCTTTAATTTTGTGTTCAAGTCATTTAAATACACATTCCATTTGAGGTTTAACTGAATTGAGTCTTACTAATTTTGTTAACTTGTCAATGGAATATTGTTCATTTTCAGAGGAGTACAAAAATGTTTATTTGAAATGTAAAACTGCATTGAAACAGTTTCCTTAACATTTACTGTTAATGTGTTATTACGGAACCAATTTGAAACATCTGGTATTGTACTATTCACGGTTTCTTTATTATAAAGAATATTATTATCATCCGCAAAGGGAACTGATATCTCATTAATTATTTTCAATGTTAACATTTCAACCAGTTACAATGTAATTAAGCCATTGCTGCAATTTTCTACGTAATTTTTTCATAGATAGAGGGAGAATGTTTCCTCTATCCATGAATCTTGGATCCTCTTCAACCATTCAGCAGTACAGATAGTTTTGTTGTTATTTTTAATTTTTTGTTCTATGCAAATATGGGAATGTTAGTAATGAGTGGTTTGGTGATTTAAGGTTGTCGTAATTTTTCCTTAGGAAGTCTGGATCGAATTCTTCTTTAATCTTTAACGTAGTTGAAAAACATTGTTTAAAGTTGATAGGATGACGTTTGAAGTTTTACACATCCGTTAGCAATCAGAGAAGAAATATAATTATTTCACACAAGTTACAGTGCATCTGATGAAGTGCCCCACATTGCGTGGGCATTTGTCACAGTCATCATTTGGGCAGAAAAAGGAATGAATTCTGCCTTTAGTGTATCCCCACCCTGCCTTGTCCAATGTCAACCGCACCCCTGCCCCGCCCCGCCCCATCTCACCCCGGTTAACCCGTTTACAAGATTAATCCAGACAAAGAGACAAAAATTGCGAAAACAGTTGAATGAGTTTTTATGTCATGTAAATAATCATATGAGCTTATAGAGAGAAAGTTATTTTGAAATGACAGGTACTTCAAATTTGATAATAAACATTTCATATGCCTTGTTACTGTACACTTTCTATAATTTTATCCCGACGATCTTTGAAATAATCAAAATATTATGAGGTAAACAAAAGCATTAACCCTCCTAATACCGCAGATTTTTTGTTACACTGAGTACCACTGGGGTCACTAGAGACCCCAGTTCTTTTCGGAAAAGAAATACAAGATAGTGGTACGTTTTTACACTTTTTATATAAATATTACATTTTCGACTATTCCTGTAACTATTATGGATATGCAAACAATAATTTAGAACGCGAAATTTGCATAAACAATTTATTTAAAAAATAAATACAGTAGGAAGTACGTTGAAAGAGAGTATTATGTAGAGTATTATGCAGAGTCTTATGTAAAATTTACCGTAATAATCAAAATTTGTCGTGCTAAATATTTATTACACTTTTTTCAAATATTTTTTGAAGAATGATTTTTGCAAAATTGGTACTTTACAACTGGTACACTTGTCTGTATATTTCCGATCAAATGATCTTTCACAAAGGGGCAGCGATCCTGCTTTTTGTTCTGTGTTGTTGTTGGACCGACTGTTGTGCACAATTTTTTAGTCACGACCAATTAGCTGTTCTCTCAGTTTTATTATGAGTTCTCTTCTCTTGTAATTCTTTTATTTCCAGTTTCAAGTAGGATACAATTAAATAATGAACGCATTCAATACACGAATGTCAATAATATTACAGAAGATAATCATTCGCCATTTTCTACTCATTTTCTTAGTTGTATTCTCACTATTTGTCCATTGTGTCTATTCCTGACCTAATTTTATTGTAAGCCATTATTATTAACAGTTTTGTTTCTTAATTTTTCGTTACTTCTTTTGTAGAATGCTTGTCTCTAAGAAATGACACACCTTTTTTTACTAGGACAATAAGACATAATCGAAGTTTGTTTTAGGAATCCGAACAAAAAAAACTTTTTATGGTCCTGGGCATTAGTAAAAACCTCTTGCATTCACACTGTTTTTTATAGTTCCTAGTGTAATGTCTATACTTTGAAGATCTCTTTCTTACTAGATTTAGGCTAGTGAAGAAGTTGTCAGTTGTTAGGGATAACTAGTGATATTGTCATATGCAACCGATGACATGAAGTTATATTTACCCAGTTTTGAAGGCATATTATATTGCTGAAAAGGGCATTTACACGAAAGTTTACAAGTTGTTCATCAACTGTGATGTTGCTGTGTGGAATGTATGCATCTTGAAGTGTATTTGCCCACATTTCAAATATTTCTAATAGGAGTCAACGTATCTGAACCTCCGTTACGGTGCCTATGCTCTGCATCTCATCGAATGCACCTAGTAATTTGTGTGAAACGATTTCTAGCCATTACTTCAATGAATATGGGTCTACCTTCTTTCTAGTTCCATACGTGCATTATTGCTTGATTGTCACCTTTGTATGCACTAGCTAGAATCCCAACACCTACAAAGCAATTCAACTAAGTAGTGGTCAACTATATCCATTTTGAACCATACACAAAAGATCCGTCTTTGTTGGTCCACTTAAAATTTTATCAATTATATTTTGTTCCATAGATAAGTGGAAGGCTGACTACCCACATTTTTCTTTGCATACTTTGTGGTGTCTCTCTTTTTCGTATACTGTTGGGTCATTCCATGCAAAAAATAGGAAATCTGATACTACATCTCAGAATTTAAAAATATTTTGCGACCTTACTTATCATGATACCTACATGAACCAGGTACAGTATTTTTGTCTTATCAGCCATTGTTTAGCAACAATGGGCAGTTGAAATATTAGGTTAGCAGTCTGTAGACATTCCGTTATGATTTTTTTCCGATGATATGCAAACAAGCAAAAAATATGAAAGTGACACTATTTGTAGAAGAAAAGTAAAGGATAATTTTACGCTAAAGATATTTTTACCGTGTCTTTAACAATTAGGAAGTAAACAAATTCTAAAAAATGCAATAAATGGAAATGTAATATTTTTAAATTCTTGAATTTTGGAAGAAAAATTGCTGAAACTACTTTCAAGGTACTCCGTAAATTTCATCATGGAATCTTGAATGGTTTTAAAGTTATGAATAAAAGTATCTTACCGGCGCTTCGTAAACGAACTCATCTCAGCTGCTAGAGCCGCCGCCGCGCCCAGCCCTCTTCGTCAGCACTCGGCGTTACATTTTTCCTCCTCGGCGCGATGGTGGATTTCGCAAAACTACTTCTCGAGGTGTTAATTTTGCCGTTGGAGCTACATGGAGAGATACGCCAAATTCGACCATTATTTTTTTGTTTACTCCAACTTTTTGGTAAACACGTTAAAATCATATATTTCTCATTAGCTGTTTTCACATTTGAAAATCTTTCTTTGAATTGTGTCAACATTTCTTCTCCTTCATTGCTTTCTGTACTCACATGAAATAACTCAGAAACTGCTTTATTTACGGCACTCACCTTTCTCCTTGCGTACGATTTCTCTCGGGTTTGTTTTAGCAATGGCAATGATGATTGACCCAGAGGATTCAAAATGTTTACATTACTGATAGTGGCTTCCTCTGCAACTCCTGGAGCTACGTACTCTTCACTTGACGTTTTCACTTTACTGTCTGTTTCAGTTGAGTCACTAAGATCTGCATTGGGCATTTTGGATATTTTGTGACGACACAGATCGCATATTGCTTCTCCTACCACTAAATTTGATATTTTCTTCCGCATCGCCTCTGTTATCTTTCTCTTACCCATCCGACTTTTGTTCTTCTCAAGTCCGAATGGATTGCAGCACCAAAGCCTGTTAAACGTATTCACAATCTTTGGCATTTTCTTTCACGATGTATCATTGAACAGTAACACGCGAAAACTAAGCCTGTAAACTGGTGTCAGGACCCTTCGAAGGCATCGACGGATATCCCTAGGGAATGAACTTGGCGGTGCCTGCCTATACTGCGATTTTTGTAAGTGTCCCTGACAGAAATCAGCTGTTTCGCTGCCATCCAATCGGCAGCTTATATTTCGCGATAGTGACGTCACTATGGTGACGTTTAAGCTCCCTATTGGATGAAACCGTGAACAGCTGATTTCTGTCAGGGACACTGTTACGAAAATCGCAGTATACGACCTTACCTCACCCCTCGCTGGGCAAGGGCACGCGACTTTCAACCTTAAGAGCAAAATGCGCGTATATTTTTATTTAATAACTTACGCATTTTTTAAGATTCCATCGCGTTTGCAAAATGATTATTTATTGGTTCTTCTTGCAGTGTGTAAAATATGAAAGAAAAGAAAATATTACTTTTGAAGAAAGATGAATTTGTTTAATTTATTACTATGTTTTAATATAAACAAATACCTCAATCCTTAATATATTATCAACTGCTTAAAATACGATCATTTATCTTCAAAATAGTGTGCCCGTTTTTAAAGTTTTATTCATTTTATGAATCATCGTCCATGTTTAACCCGTAATTGTTTCTAAACTGCTAAAGGTATTAATTCCATAAATTGTCTTTTAATTGTTCATCATTAGTATATTAATGTAATAAAATATGAAAAAAATCTGAGACTCATTGTCAGAAAACCTGAAATTTTGCATGGAATGACCTTGTTACGTTTTCGTACTCTTCTACACGATTCTATTTCCATGTCCTTATACCATACTTATTCCTATTTTTTCATCTATAGATGACAAACAAAACCTCAATAATTATTCACAGTACAAAGGAAAAAATGCATACAATTTTGTAAAAAGATACAATCCATACCTGTAAACGCTAGCATCTAATATTCGTCGTAAATATGTTTCACTAATTTGGATACAGTCATCTAATTCAATCTCAGCCTTTTCTATTGCATCTCTTTCTCCATCACTGTCAAACATATCTGATAGGTCGTCGCAAACCTCATCAATGGTATTTCCTGAAGAACTTTCTTCAAGTAAAATGCGACGCATCTCGTCATCAGAAAGTTGATCCATATCAGGAATGGTAATACAAAAACAATGTTACTCGACTAGCTAAACCAAAAATAGTAATTTCAATTGATATGAACCTATGGATGTTACAAAAGGTTGCCAACATTTACTATAGCAGCAGAAAAAATAGCCCTCATTTTTACCAGAAATAAATGTTGGGGTCATATAAGACCAGTGTGACAAGTACGAATATTAATGAAAGTAACAACAACGTAAAAGATTTGCGTACCCAATATGTGGGTAGACAATGAATCAGAAAAAGTCATTTTTTTCAGATTTTTTAAAGTATTGGAAACTGTACAAATTGTTAGAGGAACTACACTAGAATTGTAAATCACGTCTCTAATTTTTTAGACTCCTCTGACTCTTGCTTTTTATATAAGTATATGATTAAGTATTACGTAACTTACTGTATATAGAAATTCAATTTGTTTCCATTTCAGTTACTTTGTAGACTTAAATTTTAAGAGTAACACATTCCATACATTCATTACAGGTATTGCAATATTCCCATAACATAATACTGCAGGAAACTACACTTGCCCTTATGATTTGACTTTATTATTAATTTAGCCATTTACGATGTCTCATAAACGAGAACTCTTTCCGTGAGATGACGCATTCTAAGAAAAAAACACTCACCTGCTAATGTTTTAGTGCAACTTCCTTCACAACGCAGCAATCTTGAGAAAGAGTGGATGCCAACGCAATAGATCTTGACTTCACTTCTCCACAGAAATTTTCTAATTGAAACTGAATATAACAGACTAAATAGTATAATCTGAAGGGCAATGCCCATTTTTTTTGTAAAAGTCGCCCATATAAAATTAGGGAAGTTATTAAAATAAGGTTCTTACCAATGAAAATAAGTGGTGCTGTAACAGCACATAATTTCTTTCATTATTTTTAACTTAAGCAATTTTCAAAAATCCAGTGTGTTCACCAAAAATGAAAGCTGCGATATTTTATAAGCGTACATTATCCAATTCAAGAAAACAAAAAAAATTAAAGTCGTTTTTGAGAAAATAATTATTTTACCATTTCTCCGCATTTCACGGAAAATTGTGCAAAAACAACTCATATTTAACAAAAAATGTATATGACCTTTCTGTGAAGGCAGATTTCATTAAAAAAAACTCTTTTCAATTTTGTATCTGTGGAAAGACAAATAAATAGAAATTTTTGATTTTCGAAAATTGAATGAGTGCAATTTATACGCCATTTTTAAGACTTTTGCTCAATCAAAGAAACAATGTAATCCAAAAATTGCAGCCATTTTAAAGAAAATTTTGAAAATGTTGCGTGTTTATGTACATCCAAAAATCTGAACACGTTTTGTCGATCCCTTTTAAGAGAATTGTTTGCTTCATCGTTCCCCTTACGCTTTTCATACACAGCATCTATAATCATTACACAAAGAATTGTATTCAAATGTTTTAAAGAAAATTTCTTACACCAATGTTCTTGTAAATATCGCTGTTTTCAATGATTGAAGAAAATTATTGAAAATATATTTTCTTAACTTAATTTTATTTTTATCTTACATGCTATACCTTTGTCCTAAAAAGGATTTAATAGGATCTATAAATATAAATAAATAAATAAATATACTATAATATCGATTTTATATTTGTATCAGCTTTGCTAGATTATTTTTCGTCCAAGTCGTGATTTTTAACAAATTTAAGTGAAAAAGAGTGATTTGCTTGGAAAAGCGGGACAAGAAAAACAATAATAAGTAATATTTTAATTGTAAGAATCGAAACAGATATATCGTCTCCTGTATTATTTCAGTAGTATACCTTTCCGTTGCGCCTCTCACACACAACCAATCTTTATAAATGAGGTCTCTAAAGAATGAGAATTTCACGGAGACTTGATGAATTGCACTGTGACTTTAAAAATATGGAGGATTTGTTTAAAAAAAAAACGCATCTAAATATTCGAGTCAAATGCAACCCGCAACACTTGCCAAAGTTTTCGTCAAATAACTCCTAAACCAAGTGTTCTAGGGGCTTAAAAACTAAAATTGTGAGGCCATAAGAAACGTTTTTCACATCATAATCTATAAGATGAGACATTCCTCGACATTCAATTAAATTTTCGGTTCCGCGCTTCAATACCATCAAGGACACCTCAATATTTCAGCTCTTGATTCTGGTAGCCATTTTTGTGTCGACACGCTTAGAAGGCTTAGATTCCTTAAATCTTATATTTACGCTTTCTGTATACACCGTGGTTTGTGCAGTCTGATTAGGTTTATTTGCATAATCATTAATGCAAGATTTACTCTCCAGCAGCAACAAGAAGTACTATTGTGGTTGCTTGATACCTATGAAGATTGTTTCTTATGCGTGTAGTGAAACTATTCAATTAACGTTTTGCCATGGTCTGTAAGTGCTGTGTACTTAATTGTGGAGGAATGTGGATGTGGGTTTTTGTACACAAATAATTTTTCAGTTTTCGCACCCCAGCAAGCTGGCACCCTGACTCTCCAAAACCCCCCCGGTTCCTCATTATAAATCAAGGAAATTTAAATAATATTGCAAAGAGTAGGCGTGTACTTGCCCGATCCAGTATTTTTGCACTACTTTACTTGGCTTTCTCAAGAGTAAAAACCTTTTCTATTATTTTTGACACTATCAAGGAAAGCGAAAAGCTAACTCTCAAGGAAGATTGAATAATTTCTTCAAATGTTTTGAAAGAAGTATGAATGGTTCCAAGAACATATCTTCTTATGATGCTGAGTAAACTAATATTGAAAATTTGTTGCGAACATCAATTGCATTGTTATTTTGTTTGATATTCTGTGTACATTAGTTCCTCTCCTTCTTTATGGAAAGGATAGACAAATGGATAGGGAAAGGGTGGGGTTTACCATGCGAGATTTCTCGCACGGGTACGCTAGTTTTTTACAAATTTCGATAGCGAACTAAGGAGTCAGTATGTTAAACA